>CAMZMU010000040.1:79287963-79750004 GCA_947311845.1 Poa pratensis | reverse complement strand
CTTCAAATTGTTATGCACATTGTTCTTCTCCATCACGCGTCCTCATTTCTCCACTTTTGCTTTCTTCCTCCCGTAACCACGGGGTTCCGAGGGCGTGCCGACCGATGCATTTAGTACTCTGCTCCTTCCCCATTTAGACAATGCCTTTCTTTTTTGGGTTCTTGATATTCTCTTTGAAAATTTCCAGTCCTTCTTTACTAACCGAAGGCCATGTCGTAAATACATCCTCAAATCCTTTTTGAAAGGATCGTAGACACCTAGAGGGGGGTGAATAGGTGCTATTTCAATTTTAATACTTTTTCAAATTAGGCTTGACACGAAAGGTAAATTCTCTAGATATGCAACTACGATGAATTTACCTATATGACAAGATAGCAACTAAGCAAGATACACGAAGTAAAGACGGTAAACAAGGATAGAGGTAACCGAAGTCAAAGCACGCGGAGACACGGATGTAATCCCGAGTTCCTCTTTTTTAGGGGAGTACGTCTCATTGGAGAGGTGTGAATCAACACAATGGTTCAACAGCCACAAAGGCTTCCTTCTTCTCCGATGAACCGCACCACAAAGGTTTGGTTCACCTTCAACTATTGGAAACCTTCAAGCGGAGTCCGGAGCCTTTACAACAACAATCCGGGGCACAACCCATAACTGGATCGGGGGCTCCCGAACGGCTCTAATCTGTCACAAAGACAATAAGTGAGATCAACAAGAAGCTAGGTTTTCCCAATGGAAACCCTAGCAAAGGGGCCCTCAAGTGAATGAGGGGGAAATGAAAAACTACTTGGTGAAGATGTAGATCGGGATTTCTCTTTCAATCCTCCAAAGATCAACGAGTTTGGGTGGAAGGATTGGGAGATCTTGTAGTTTTGAGCTTGCAACAATGGAGGTGCAGATATTTTGGGCGAGTGATTGCGTGGATCACACGCTCGCTGGGAGACCCCAAGAGGAAGGTATGAAGCAGTGTAGCAGCAGTTTCCCTCAGTATAAAACCAAGGTTTAATCGATCAGTAGGAGCAAGAAATCACTTCTGAAGGTTGTTGGTGGCGCCGTTACTCGATCACCAACGTAGAATCTGCACACAACACAATCAAACTACTTTGCCCCAACGAAACAGTGAGGTTGTCAATCTCACCGGCTTGCTGAAAACAAAGCATTAAACGTATGGTGTGGAAAACAGTAGTAAATTGCAGAGAATGAAAATGAACAATGTTTGCAGTTGGTTATATTATCAGTGTAAAAGAATGGAACGGGGTCCACAGTTCACTAGTGTTGTCTCTCCGTAAAAGATAACTAACATGCTGGGTGAACAAATTACAGCTGGGCAATTGACAAATATTGAGCGCATAACAATGCATATATATGACATGATGATTACTATGTTATTCATGTGGGCATTACGACAAAATACATAGACCGTTATCCAACAGCATCTAGTATTAAGTTGCAAGCAACGGATAATTGCATTAAGTAATGTGCGTAAAGTAAACAAATGCATTAGACCTAACGGCGTACCCTTAAGCTAAGCATCAGTTATTTTATCCCTAGTGGCAACAGCACATCCACAATCTTAGAAGTTATTGTCACTCTCCCAGATTACCGGAGGCATGAACCCACTAGCTAGCATAAATACTCACTCTTGGAGTTACAAGCATCTACTCGGCCAAAGCATCTACTAGTAACGGAAAGCATGCAAGATCATAAATAACATATAAGATAGATTGATAATCAACTTGACATAGTATTCAATATTCATCGGATCCCAGCAAACACAACATGTAGCATTACAATAAGATGATCTTGATCATGATAGGCAGCTCACAAGATCTAAACATGATAGCATAAAGTGGAGAGACAACCATCTAGCTACTGCCATGGACCCGTAGTCCTAGGATGAACTACTCACGCATCACTCCGGAGGCAGGCATGGTGATGTAGAGCCCTCGGTGATGATTCCCCTCTCCGGCAGGGTGCCGGGAAGAGCTTCTGAACCCTCCCGAGCTAGGGTTGACGGCGGCGGCATCTCTGGAACTTTTCATGGATAATAGCTCGGGTATTTAGGGTTTTCGCGTCGGGAGGAATAAATAGGCGAAAGGGCGGCGGCTGCGGAGCCACGAGGGCCCCACACCACCCCATGGCGCTGCAGGGGGGCCCGCGTGGCCCCATGGTGTGGGTGCCACGTGGCTCCCCTCCATGTCTCCTCTGGACTCCGTCTTCGTGTTGGAAAAATAGGAGGTTCTGTCAAAGTTTCGTCCAATTCCGAGAATATTTCCAAACTAGCTTTTCTGGAATAAAAAAACAGCAGAAAACAGGAACTGGCACTGTGGCATCTTGTTAATAGGTTAGTCCCAGAAAATGCATAAAAATGCTACGAAGTGTATATAAAACATGTAACAATTGGTATAATATCAACATGGAACATCAGAAATTATAGATAGGTTTGAGACGTATCAAGCATCCCAAGCTTAGTTCTATTTGTCCTCGAGTAGTAAAACGATAAAAACAAAATATTTCTGAGGTGACATGCCACAATCATAATCTTGATCAAATAATATTGTAAAGCACATGTTATGAATGAAGTGATCCAGGTCAATGGTCTATAGTTTGCTAGCAAGTAGATAATGAGCAAACAACTGAATCATATAAGCAAAACTTTTCATGAATAGTACTTTCGAGATAAGCATCAAGGAGTTTTACATAAGAGTTAACTCATAAAGCAATAGATTCTAAGTAAAAGGTGTCGTGTCTTGATGCACGGACACGGGAGTAGAGGATACCCCCTTTTAGGTTCGACACGGGGCGCGAAGGAGGCTGAGAATCGTCTTCTCGGGCGGAGTCTAGATCAAGCTCTCCTCTCCACGATCAAAGCATGCAACCAAAGGGACACAAGGAGCTACCTAGGTTCAGGCCGCCCGGAGGCTAAAAGCCCTACTCCTGCATGTCTGGATTTATGGGTTCTTCATAGTGTGGCTTACAATGGAGCCTCCCGGATGGGGTACCCGGAAGGGTTTTGGCTGGAGGTAGAAGAAGGACAGATCCTGACCCGGAGGAGATCACCTTCCCCTCTACCTTCGCAGCCCCAGTCTAGTCTTGCTCTGGTTCGACTTGCTCCTTGGTTCGACCTCCCCTCTCCTCCGTGCCTTGGTCCTCCTTTTATAGGCTAAGGGGTTGCCACAGGGTCACGTGAGGGGCACGAGGGACCTTCGGCGTGAAGGACCCTCCTTATCTAGTTCAGGGGGAGACGTGGCCTCTTCTCAGCCTAGCGTCTCCTTTGGGTTAGGTGGGAGCGTCCGCCTTGGGGTGGACAGGGGCTGACACCACCACGGGCTGTGCTTCCTGCCCGCGCTACCTTCGCTTGCTTCCCAAGTCTTCTGAGGTCTTCTAGCGTGAGGTGGAGAGCTTATCCACAGTGATGTGGGAAAGTACCCGAGAGGGAGCCTGGCCTCCTGCCGGGAACTCGGGCTCTCGGGTCCTTCCTTGCCTTCTTGCTTGGTTCGGGGACCCGGCAGGCCCCCAGGACCGGCCTTTATCGACGTAGGGCTTGCTTGGCCTTCGCAGGGCGGACGGTGAACCGACCAGCTTGACTTGAGTCTTGGTCTTGTCCATCTTCATCTTGGGCCCACATGGGGTGGACCCACTTTGGCAGCACTAGGGGAACCCCGTGTTCCACTGCTGCGACAGTAGCCCCGGGCATGGTCCCGGCGGCTCTTGCTCCAGCTGCCGGGGCTATGGCCTAAAGATAGGTCAAAGTGGGTCCCCGGGCACCTGGTCTTCCTTGCTCTGCTTCATTGGGGACCGTCAAGGCGAGGTAGAGACGAGCCCCGGGTCCTTTTGACTGAATCGCGGCGAATGTTGCGATTCGTGCGGACTCCGTGCTTATCTTGGAATCCAACGGGCGAAATGCACAGAAATCGGCATGCCCCCTTGATCCCCACGCCCGTCGGAGTAATGAGGCCGCGACGCAACGTGTGGGATGCCTTATAAGCCACGACTGGCTTCCACTGTAGCCGTTACCTCTCCAGATTCGCCGAAATCCCCAAATCGTCGCCTCCGCCTTCGTCCTCCTGACTCTGCTCCGCTACCTCCTCCTGCTGCCATTGCATCAACTTCCCTTCTGCTCCCATGGCTCGACTGAAGGCCCTCGCCCGGAGGAAGAAGAGCATGGGGGCCTCGCCCATCGAGAAGCCGCTGTCCCCAAAAACCAAGAGATCGCGGCGGAGATCGGCGCGCAACGCCAAGCGAGCTGAACTCAAGAAACGGACGGCCTTGTTCCCCAGCTGCTTCGCCGGCGATGCGGAGATGATGCGGAAGGCGGGGCACCTCGGGGTGATGGAGTCTGACGGCTCCGATGGTGTTCCAGCCAGGAAAGCGTCGGAGATCTTCCCGCCGTCGGCAACCAGGACACCCACGCAGATCCCCATTTTCGACAGCTTCATGCTGATGGGGCTTGTCCCCCCTTTCTCTGATTTCTTCATGGAGATCTTGCGCGCGTACAAGCTGAAGCTCTTGCATCTGACGCCAGGCGCAATTCTCGACTTGTCGGTCTTCGCTTACGCCTGCGAGGCGTTCGTCGGGGTGATGCCGTCCGTGGCGCTGTTCCGCCACTTCTTCTACCCTCGCATTGGGAGCAAAGGCTGGATGGGAGGCAGTGTCACGTTCTTCTTCCATCTGAAGATCAAGTGGGACTACCCCCTTATGGAGGCCAAATCCAAATGGGATGAGTGGAGGGATCACTGGTTCCTGGTCGGGGTGCCGGAAGCCGATGTTCATCTTGAGGAGCCGGTGGAGCGCCCAGTGGATCTGGACACTTGGAGAAGCGTCAGCTTGCAAGATGGAGAGTTCTCGGCGGTCATGGTGCGCTTCGAACTTCTTCGCGAGAAAGGAGTTTCCGGGGCCGCCATCGTTGCCCATTTCCTCAACCGCCTTGCGCCGCTGCAGAAGCGCCCACACCCGGCCTGGAACTTCCGGGGCCCCAGGGATCCATCTCGCCTGAGGTGTCCCGATATGGAAGAAATCCTTGTCCGGGATAACGTGAGAGGGACCTTCACTCCGGGGGTCAAGTACCAGCTGCCCAAAGGATTTTTGCCTCTGTGTGACGATCCGGAGAAGAACAAGATTCTGGCGTAGATGCCGGTCTGCAACGCCTTTGGTATTGTAGGCCGGGCTGACCACGGGCCCAAACCTCCTGCGGTGAAGACCCGCAAGGCCAAGGCACCTTCCAACCTCGAAGAAGGAGAACTCTGGGAGTCCAACGACGAGAGCGAGGAGGAATCCGAAGAGGAATTCTTCGGCTCTGATGATGACGAAGGTGGCGACGGGCACGAGACCGACGCCTCCAAAAGAGATGGAGTTGCTAGCGACGACCAGGTTGCCAACAATGACGACGATGAAGATGACGACGACGATGACGGTGATGATGACGAGGAGGAGAAGGCTGCTCCGCCCCCGCATTCTGCCCACGGGTCGATGCTGCCCCAGACCCGAGTGCCCGCAGCCGTTCCCCGCCAGTTGTGGTGGTGGGGAAAGATGACGACCATGTGGATGAGGAAGCGAGCGCCACGGACTTCGTCCGAGCCCCCCGCCAAAGACCTTCCACCTGCCGCCTGTCGCCCGTGATGGAACCACCTGCTGCCTTGGGAGAGCCGCCGGTGAGCCCCCAAGCTTCTTCCGCTACGTCGGTGGATGTTCCTCCGTCAATGGGCAACAAACGCACCCGGGAGTAAGCCTCTTCTTCGCTTCTTCCTTATGTTTTGTACTTCCTGCCTTCCCCAAGGAAAATGACCGAATGTTGGCGCAGGGGTACTCCTTCCTTGGGTACTGGCAAGAGGCGGCGTGACACGGCGGAGGATGACACCGCCACTTGCTTCGGAGCCGGTGGAGGGGGGATGCTTGCTCCTCCCCTAGCAGAACTTGAAGGTCGTCGGGGGAGCGGAGTGGGGAGCGTGACTGCGACCTCCCTAGCTCACCCGGGAAAGACGCTTGACGTCCCGACGCCCGAGCAAGCAGGTAACCCAGAGTTTGCGGGTAACATCACTTTTTGACGCACCAATGCTTTTTCTGACATCCTTTCGCTTTTAGATGCTTCAGTGGCCAATGTTTTCTCACCCGGTGGCCCTCTCGGTGGAGCTAGTCAGGAGAAACCACCTTCCCTCTCGCCTTCAGATGGTCAAGAAGTGACCAAGGGCGTCCTGAGTTCGCGGGCTGCGGGGACGCAGACCGCAAACCCTGTTCCGGGTCCAAGCCCTGACTTGATGGAAAGCTCCTTGATGACTGGGACAGTGTTAACAACTTTTGCCGCCTTTTCCACTTACTCCTGCGCCAGTGAGGAGATGGCGGCGCTAATGAAGATCAAAGAGAGCCTGGCTGCCAACCGCACGAAAAGTGTGCCTGCCCCGGGAGGTCCCCCGGCAGCTACTCGAGGGTTCACCATTAGTGGTGACAACGCGATGGATGCCATCCTCCGCGGGATAGCCCAACTGGACAAAGATCTGTGCGACCGTGAGGCCGCCGTCGTGGGGACAATTGAGAGCATTGAGGATCTGATCCAGAAGGGGATGGACAAGCTGAACCGCTTGCCAACTCAGATCACCATCTTGCACCAGTCTCTTGAGAAGAAAGATGCAGACCGGAAGGCCGAAAGTGTGTGTCAAGGGCAGGCACACTTTTCGTGCGAAGGAGAAGACCTTGGAACTTCAAAAGCACCAGCAGGAGCTGCAGACTGAGAAGCGCCTAAAGGAGGCAGAAGACCGCCACCGTGAAAGGCTCGAGGCCAGGGATAAGGACATCCAACTCAGGAAATCCAAGGAGAAAGAGGCCGTCCAAACCATCGAAGATATCAAGAACGTTCTTCACCAGGAGCAGGAGTCTGCCCAAGCTTTGCAGCGGCAGACCAAGAGTGACGGCCAGAAGATATCGGAGCTGAAGGAATCCTTGGAGACGCAGGGCAAAGAGCTCGCAGCACTGAGAGAAAGCAATCAAAACCTGATCCAGGCCAACTCCCAGGCATCCACTGAGCAGTCTGAGCTTCGCCGTCTTAACCAGGAAGGTTTCGCTGTGGTTGAGGCTGCTTGCGAGTTGGCGACGATGCGAGTGAGGCGGCTGAATCTGCCCACCGAAGCTCCGGTGCTGGAACCACAGCGCCAGAGTCTGCCCCTCGTCGCGAGATTCATCAGGGAAGTGGCTGCTGATCTCCGGTCTTTCAAGAACAAGATGGTCACCCAGCTTGTGAATGACAAGCATGAGACAAGCAAGGCGACGGCGGCCTTGGTGATGGCGTCCTTCAGGGAGGCCAATCCTGGCGTTGCCTTGCCAGATTTCTCGACCTCGTCTCCTTCCAGGGATTCTCTCCACGCGGTGTCGGCTCCCGCGACTGCACTTGCCATGAAGAAGTTTCCGCCTCTCTAGTTATCCTGCACCATATTCGGGCACTTCGTGCCCCAAATAAACTTTGTGTCAGATCTCGTGTACCAGCTCATTAAACCTTGCTTGTAACAGGATAGAACTTGCTATGCTACTCTAGTTCACGGGTTACTTTTACTTGTCTTTAGCATGTCTTTACTTTTCTCCACGTCCTTGAGGGACCTTCTGGGATGTAAGCTTACCCGCGAGGCCCTGACTGGTCAGGCATGCGCTCGCGAGCCCTACTGATTCCCAAAAAGTCGCTCACTCTGTTGGCACGCACGTCCCCGGGGTGTATCAGGTCTGTGCACCGCTTTTTACCCCCGGGAGAGTCGATACCCCATGACTGCTCGCACGACGGTCGAGCCTTGCCTTTCTTGTTCCGCACATGTTTCTGTTATCCGAGAAGTAGAGAGCGCGTATGACAGAAACAGGTTTGAGGGTAACTTATCTTTTATTCATCACGGAAGTTCTTGAACGACAACGGGCCACTTCAGGGTACATCTTGCGGCAACACAGTTCTTTCGGGTACACAGCACGACTTGCTTCAACGACTCTTGCGGGGTGGAAGGTTAGCAGCTTCTTCCATCGTGGCGCATCGGTCTGCCACGTTCCAGAGCTCCTCCAGGGTGTCCACAACGCGGATACTCATCTTTTCACGCATTTTGGGGTTGCGGACGTTGACGTGGAAGGCGGCGATGACGGAGGCCTCGCAGAGGTACTTTGGGGTAATGCGGTCGACGACGCCCCGGAACCTCCAGATGTAGTGGCGCAGCGTCTCCTCAGCTTCTTGCTCTAAGTGATAGAGGTCGGAGACGGTCGCCGGGTACGGCATGCAGCAGGTCTTGAGGTGCTGGCTGGCCTGGCCTTCCATGTCCTCCCGTGAGCGACGCTTGGGGTTGGAGCTCTGGCCAGCACCTTCTTCAAGAAGTTCCATGGGCCATTTGCCACGGGGTCCTTAGGCTGTTCCTCTGCTGGAAGTAGTGGCTCGGGGACGGCAGCACCGAGGTCGGTGGTCGGGGTAGGACTCGTGGGAGCGTGGCATTGGAGAGCGTAGTCCAGCAGGTTTTCCAAGCTGTTGATCTGTGCCTTCGCACGGGGATCATTCTTGCACTGGTCTGGAGGGAAAGAGAGAAGCGCCCGAGCCACGCCCAGAGCTTCCTCTAGCCCCCAGCCCCTCCGCGATGCCTGGCACGCTTGCTCTCCAAGGACCTCCCGAGTTCCCAACATGACTCTTGCTTGTGACTGAGGCAGCTGCCCGCCTTGCCCCGAGGAGACGGCGGTTCCTGGAGCGGATCTGGTCACAGATGAGGAGCTAGAAGCAATTCTTGACGATCTTGTCGTAGATCGCGAGCCAGAAGAAGAACTTGACAACGAGCTTGTTTCCGAAGAAGAGGAGCCTGACGCAGACTCCGAGGTTGTCGACGATGAGCTTGCCGTCGCGGCTGATGTAGACGAATCCAGCGCTTGCGCCCCCTACCTGGTGCACCGGATGTCGTGTCTCGATGCACGGACACCCACTAGTACAGAACGACACATCGGAAACGGGCCAAAAACCCCTTCGGCAACGGAGAAAGGGTCCGTGTCCCCGACCCTGTCACTGATGTGAAGGCCTTCATCGGTAACGGAGGCAAAAAACCGTCACCGATGAGGCATAAGTTGGTTACGGTTGCGGACCCATCTCCGTTTCCGATGTATCGGTGCATCAGTAACGGAGATTCTATTTTACTCGTTTGCATTTAGGTTCTTTCAGAAGCCTACAGGAGCAATTCGGTTGCCAAATTACATTCAAAATCTCACAGCAGAAGCACAAAGTTGCTACCAAATCCATTCATAACGTATATAAGAATTGTCATCATTACATAGCATCAAAAGATGAGTTACACATGCCTCGCTAATCCTATCATTCTCATGCCTCCCTAAACTTAACTTTTATGACACTCCACTCTTCTCCAGCTCCACCTTCTTCCTCAGTTCCGAAGCGCCGAAAACGGAATTCGACCTATAAAAAGACTCGAGTAGCGGTTTCATGCTTCTCCAAATCACATCTGCAGCCAAATTGCTACACACATACACAAAATAGATGGAGAAACTAAAGACAAGAAACCACACCGAGCTCGCAAGCCTCCTTAGCAAATTAATCTTGCCAAATTCTTCGTAGCGAGGCTTGCTCCATCTTGACGGTGTCGCCGAAATATAATAACGTCACCGCTGTGACATTTCGGCCACACTGTCCAAGACACTCTTAATTAAAAAAGTGTTTTGAACAGTGCAGCGAAACGTCACAACAGCGACGGTTCACGGATATGATCCCACTTTGTATTTAGCTCTTTTAAAGCTTGTTTGGATCTGCATGGCGCTTCTGCATATAAAATACATGGATGTCTAGTTAGAAAAGAGCCAAATATGATGCTACATGACATAAATGCAATTTAAGATGAAAACAGTTTACACCTTAAGCGCCTATATCCGTGTGCTTGCTGTCCGATCGAAATGATTTGGAGGCAGAACTTGAAGGTGATGTTACCTTCAATTGCCTCACCATTTTTATGCATTGTCGCCGAAATATACTATTACTTCATACACTAGCTACACAAAACCATAACGAGGATTAGCACATTGACAAAGGGTTGAAATTAATCTATTAGACTTCAAATACTAAAAACAAACACAACACAATACTAGACTTCAAATACTAGACAAGTTGAAGGTAATGTATTCATCATCGGCAGTACTAAAAACAAACACAACACAATACTAGACTTCAAATACTAGACAAGTTTTATATGCTACTTTAAAAAAAATGTAAGATCTTGTGTTGAGGGGTGTATTCATCATCGGTAGTACTACAATACTAGACATAACACAATACTACAATACTAGACAGTACTACAATACTAGATCAGTAGATGCTACTTTAAATAAAATGTAAGATCTAGTGTCGTGGGGTGTATTCATCATCGGCACTAGACAGAACACAATACTAGACTTCAAATACTAGACAAGTTTTCTGTGCTACTTTAAACAAAATGTAAGATCTAGTTGGCTACATACCCAGGGAAGATGCACAGCAATAGACCAGTAGATCCGCGTCGGCGACATACTCGGGGAAGATGCGCGGCGGCTCGCCGACGAGCCACTGGGGGGGATGCGCGGCGGCTCACGACGCGCCGTTGGGGGGATGCGCGGCGGCTCACGACGCGCCGCTGGGGGAAGATGCCCCGACGCGCTGCTGGGGGAAGATGCACGGCGGCGATGCCGACCGGATGCGCCGCTCAGATCTGCGAGATAAGGGTTAGGTCTGGAGCCGCCGCCACACTATGACTGTGGAGTGAGAGTGAGAGCGAGAGCGTTAGGGTTGCCGCAGTGGCACATTTAGAGCATATAATAACATCGCAAACGGAGGCGAAAAACAACCGTTTCCTCTAATTTCTTCACTGACACACTGGGCCTACTTACAAAGGATCGATAGAGTAATTGAACTAACTATCTACTCTACTTGTTCTGCTTACGCCCTGCCTCCGCGCCATTGTCATCCGCGGCGTGGCGTCGCTTCTTGCCGGTTGCCTTTTCCTCAGGCGCGTGCTCCTCCTCCTCCTCCGGCTCGTGCTCCTCCTTCTCCGGCCGTGCGTCCTTCTCCGGCGAATCCTCCTCTCGCACCTCCTTCTCCGGAGCGTGATCCTCCTTCTCCGGCGCGTCCTCCTCCGGCGCCTCCTCCTCCGGCGCCTCCTCCGATGCCTCCTCCTCCGGCGCCTCCTCCGACGCCTCCTCATCATCGTCGTCGGCGGCGTCGTATTCTTCCTGGCTAGAATAATACGGCTCCGGCAGGTCCTCCGGCTCCTCTTCCTCCGGCGACTCGTCCTCTTCGGAGTCGTCTTCTCCTTCGCGTGAAGACGGCGGGTCCGAGTCGTGGGAGTCGTCTTCTACAGAGCGTGAAGATGGCGGGTCTGAGTCGTCGGGGTTCGAGTCCGGCGGCCCGTCTTGATCCCACCATGGAACTTCACCGCGGTCTTCCGCGCTCGCGTCGTCGCTCGGGACTTCCTCGTTCTGCCACCAGGGTTCCGCCATGGCGGTTGTGCTAGTGAGGTAGATAATGTGGGAGAGAACGAAGGGGAGAATGCGGGACCTGCCTGGCTTCGCGCGGTTCCAGTCACATTTTATTAGCGTCGATCAGGCGGTTCCAATCCCTCGTGAATTAAGCCGCATTGAACAGGCGCGCTTCCAGATTGCAACTGCAATTTCCCAAGCACATCGCAAACGGATATACATAAACAACCGTAGCCATAGAGAAACATATTGGAAACGGAGACAAATTTATGACCGTTGCCAATACTTTTGGTAACAGAGATATAAATTCTCCGTAACCAATGTTGACGGACCAGCCTCTGCCAGGCCTCGTCTACAACGCTAAAATCACGATTCTCTGTCGCCTAACACCTGCCGTTTCCATAGAGGGTATCCGATGTGTCGTTCTGTACTAGTGACCGGGAGTAGAGGATACCCCCTTTTAGGTTCGGCACGGGGCGCGAAGGAGGCTGAGAATCGTCTTCTCGGGCGGAGTCTAGATCAAGCTCTCCTCTCCACGATCAAGGCATGCAACCAAAGGGACACAAGGAGCTACCCAGGTTCAGACCGCCCGGAGGCTAAAAGCCCTACTCCTGCATGTCTGGATTGATGGGTTCTTCATAGTGTGGCTTACAATGGAGCTGTCGTGTTTCGTTGCACGGACACCGGGAGTATAGGATACCCCCTTTTAGTTTGTCACGGGGCGCAAAGGAGGCTGAGAATCGTCTTCTTGGGCGGAGTATAGATCAAGCTCTCCTCTGCACGATAAAAGCATGCAACCAAAGGGACACAAGGAGCTACCCAGGTTCAGGCCGCCCGGAGGCTAAAAGCCCTACTCCTGCATGTCTGGATTGATGAGTTCTTCATAGTGTGGCTTACAATGGAACCTCCCGGGCAGGGTACCCGGAAGGGTTTTGGCCCGAGGTAGAAGAAGAACAGATCCTGACCCGGAGGAGATCACCTTCCTCTCTACCTCCGTAGCCCTAGTCTAGTCTTGCTCTGGTTCTAGCTTGTCTTCGTCCTTGGTTCGACCTCCCCCTCCTCCGTGCCTTGGTCCTCCTTTTATAGGCTAAGGGGTTGCCACAGGGTCACGTGAGGGGCGTGAGGGTCCTTCGGGGTGAAGGACCCTCCTCATCTAGTTTTGGGGGAGACGTGGCCTCTCCTCAGCCTAGCGTCTCCCTTGGGTTAGGTGGGAGCGTCCGCCTTGGGGGTGGACAGGAGCTGACACCACCACGGGGCATGCTTCCCACCCGCGCTGCCTTCGCCTTGGTTCCCAAGTCTTCCGTGGTGAGGTGGAGTGCTTATCCACAGGTACGTAGGAGGTACCCGGGAGGGAGCCTGGCCTCCTGCCGGGAACTCGGGCTCTCGGGTCCTTCCTGGCCTTATTGCTTGATTCGGGGACCCGGAAGGTCCCCAGGACCGGAGCCCTTAGTCGATGCAGGCCTTGCGTGTCTTGACGGTGAACCCGCTAGCTTGACTTGAGTATTGGTCTTGTCCATCTTCAACTTGGGCCCACATGGGGTGGACCCACTTTGGCAGTACTAGGGGAACCCCATGTTCCACTGTTGCGACAGTAGCCCCCGGGCATGGTCCCGGTGGCTCTTACTCCAGCTGCCGGGGCCATGGCCTAACGATAGGTCAAAGTGGGTCCCGGGTACCTGGTCTTCTCAGCTTCGCTTCGCTGATGGTCTTGAAGGTCTTGGAGTTACTCCGCTCGGGGGAATAACTGCGGGGGCCTCCTCGATTCCCAATAACGGAAGAACCGAGGAGACGCTTGGCAGAGGCGCCGCCGCGGCAATAAAAGCGAGGCGCGCCCCTAGCCTTTTCGATCATCTTCTTCCTCGGTCCAACTCCAGGCCTTCCCACAAGCTGCCAGCGCCAATGGTGAGAGCGAAGAGAGGAGTTGGACGCCCTCGTACTTCTTCAGCTGCTGCGGAGAGTGGCCCCTCCACTCGTGGTCGAGCTGTTCCGCGAGGTCGTGGGATTCGCGGTCGCGGCGGCCGTGGAGGCCGCGGCACGGCTGCCCCTCTTCCTAGGAGCATGGTTCATACCAGCTTCGCGCCATTCGAGTTCGCCGTGGATCTGAACCGCAGGCCTCGCAGCCGGCTTCTCTTGCCGGATTCCTTCGCGATGGCGACGGAGGACATCGGACCCTCCGGCTTCTGGCTGCAGGTGGAAGGCTGCCCCAATGGCCCCTCCTGGGCCATGGCGGAGCGCACCACTGACGGCGCCCTGCTTCTGGGTCCGGGGTGGAAGTCGTTCTCCCGTGCCCGCCGCCTGTCCAGGGGCAGTGCTTGGTGTTCCGGTACGACGGAGATGCTACGCTCTCCGTGAAGATCTTCGGTGTCGATGGCGGACGCGTGGAGTGCTGCATGGAGAGCAGCAGCGGCAGCTCGAGCTCCTACGACGAGGATGAAGATGAGGAAAACTCATCCGACATCAAGGTCGAGGGGAGCTCGTCTTCCTGAAGGCGAGGAGATTCGGACGGGCGCCATGGAGATCTCGTTGACCTCCTCCCTGGCGGCCTTGATGTCGTATTTCTGGAAGTAGCGTCTTCCATTGTACGGCGGTGCTCCTTGTTCGGCGGGAGCCAACCTTTTTGTTGTAAAAAAGATCGTCCCCTTGTAGTCCTTGTAAATGAAGAAGATCTTGTTTTCCTCATTGTCTTCGTGTCGCGTCCGTGTGAATGAGAACGAGTTTTTTGCAAAACGCGCTCCCATTACTGCAGCAGTCGTAGCGTCAAGGGGTAGGTGGAGCAGGAGAGGCCTATATAAGACCATCCAGGCTCCACCCCTTCACCACATCTTCTCGCCTTGCTCCGCTCCTCTTCTTCCTTTGCCTCCCCTCGTCCCGCAGAACAATGTCCGGCGAAGCAGAGAGGGCCTTGTCCGATGTGTCGACGGCGGAATCCGTCTTTCGAGGAGCGGCGGAGGCATCCAGCGAAGCTGGAGCCCGAGCCACTGACGGCAAGGTTGCGTCCCGTCCTTCTGCTGCTCAGAACGTTGCTCGCCTGGCGGCTGTCTCTGGTCCTGTTGCTCAGGAAGAGGCGAGGATTAGGGCAGTAAGGAGGACGCACCTGTGGTCCATCCTGAAGGAAAGGACTGCTGGTATCCCGGAGCTGTCCTTGGTTGTGGCTAAACTCGAGGCCATTGAGCAGGTTCATTGCTTGCTCTTCTCCATGATTCCGCCTTCTCTTCTTGGGTGGCCTCGATCTTGATCTGGATTTTTTGCAGGCCGAGAGTCAGTCCGTAGGCGAACTGGCGGATGGAATCTTCTGTCTCTTTGGCCCTAAAGCGCCCTGGTCGGCAGAAGGTGGCCGAACTCTTCGTCGCGCCTGACAAGATTCTGCACGCGTGTCATCTTTTCACCCAGGCGTCCACGGGAGAGAAGAGTGCACCCGGCAGGCAATAAAACAGAAAAACAGAGCTGCACAGCCAGGAGCCCTGAGCTGGCCTTAGTAGCATAGGCTAGATATGTATCCAGGAAAAGCTTGGACTGAATGTAATCCAGAATTGTAAACTCAGAATGTAAGTTCAGATGAATGCAATCCTAGGGCTCAACTCCCGGGGTCACTTCCCAAACCTTCCTTTGCACTAACGCACCGTCAAGTTTTCTGAGGAGATCTCTTAGGTGACAAGTGCTCTGACCGCCCGCACCAGTAGCAGCACCCCTAAGAGCACTATGCCTTCCGGGAGTCCACTCCACAGCCACGGGTACTAGGCCAGAAGGGAAATCTGACCGTTCGCCGGGGAGGATGCATTACCCCCGCAAAGGTTCTCATCAACTGTCAAGCATGCGCAGGTTGGTGGTATATTGACTCCGAGCGAGATATTATGCCTAGAATGCCAGATGCACATGCAAAGACTTAGCTGGTTTTTGCCGTGTCCTTGATCTACTCTGTCCTTCCCGGGTATCCAGCTCCTGAGCCGCTCTTCAGCATCCAATCCTGTCCCGGGAGAGGCGCTACACACAATGCACTTTCAGTAGGAAAAGAATGGACCCTCCCTTACATGTCGTGAAAGTGTTTCATCCGGAGCAACCCGCAAGCAAAGTTGAATGTGCATTTCTGTGTTTAGGTTCTTTAAAACACAACACTGCCCGTTCCACTTCTTACCGCGGCAGTACGGCATGATCAGGTGGCAGCGCCTACTGATAGGCTGCTCGCGCTCGACCTGTCAGCCACCGGCACCATGTCAGCCCCTGCTTGGGGGTTGTTACGTATAACACACTTCACGACAACAAGAGAGGATCACGGAATTGAAAAACTTATCTTTTATTTCCAGGCGACGATTCTTACACCCTTATACAGAACACTAGCCCCTTGGGCGTGCTTAGTTGACTCGAACTATCTGCGATTCATGTTCGTATTCAGGGGTAGAATTTCCGGAGATAAACAGCTCCGGGTCTCAGGGTATGCGTCACCCGATAAGGTCCTTCCCACTTGGAGGACAGCTTGTTCATGTTATCAAGCTTCTGCTTCTTGCGGAGAACCAGGTCTCCGGGTTCCAGTACCCGTGAACGGATATGGCGATCATGATAGCGGCAGAGCCCTTGCTGGTATCGAGCAGATCGTAAGGAAGCTCGGCACCGCACCTCTTCCAGGAAGTTGATGTCATCAATCCTCCTCTCAGCTTGTGCGTCTTCATCATAGGCAAGTACCCGGGGGGATCCATGCCTGAGCTCTGTTGGCAAGACGGCTTCTGCTCCATAGACAAGGAAGAATGGTGTTTCTTGAGTGGCTCTGCTTGGTGTGGTTCTGAGGGACCACAAGACACTTGGTAGATGCTCAATCCAGTTCTTGCCCTTGTCTTCTAACTTGTCAAAGGCTTTGGTCTTCAAACCCTTTAGGACCTCTGCATTGGCTTGCTCCACTTGCCCATTGCATCTTGGGTAGGATACCGAGGCAAAGCACACCTTGATTCCCAGCTCTTCACAGAAGTTGAGGAAGGATCGGCTTGTGAACTGAGAGCCATTGTCCGTGATGATTCTGTTGGGTACCCCGAAGCAGTACACGATCCCTTCAATGAACTTGATGGCTGCTTGAGCTGTCTGTTTTGGTACTAGCATCACTTCCACCCACTTTGTGAACTTGTCGATGGCCATGAAAAGATATTCATGGCCCCCGACAGACTTCGGTATCTTTCCCACGATGTCCAGCCCCCAGACCGCGAATGGCCAGGAGATTGGAATTGGCTGCAGAGCTTGCGCCGGCTGATGTATGTTCTTCGCGTAGTATTGGCAGGCTTCACAGGTCTTGACTAGCTGCTCCGCATCACTGAGGACTGTTGGACAGTAGAACCCGTGACGGAAAACTTTACCCGCCAGTGACCTTGATGCCACATGACTTGAACATGTGCCTTCGTGAATGTCCCGTAGCAGTACTTGGCCTTGTTCTTGAGGGATGCAGCGGAGCATGACTCCGTTGTCCCGTCGCCGGTAGAGCTCGCCGTCGATCATGACGTAGAGCTTGGCTTGACGAGCCACCCGCTCGGCATTGTGATCGTCCTCCGGGAGGGCGTGCTCCATGATGTACTTGACGATGTCCCGGGCCCAGGGTGGGTGGGCTCCTTCCACCGGTAGCACCATCCGACGGAAAGAAAGCATAGCTTCCTCCGCTGGAGGGGCTGCCGGGTCTTGGGCTTCTGGGCTGGCTACCCGTGTTGCCGAGGTAGAAGGGTCGCCAGCCCCCGGCGCAGATCTTGTCGCGAGCCTCTCGGGCGGGATCGAAGGTCGCCTGAGGACCTCGATGTAGATCCCGGGAGGCACTGGTTCTTGTTTGGACGCCACCTGCGATAGCTCATCTGCGGCCGTGTTTTCTCCCCGAGGGACATACACAGCCCGGAAGTTGTCGAAGCGCCGCTGCAGCTTCCCGACCTCTTCAACGTATGGTGCCATCTGAGGGCACGCGTACTCCTTGTTCACTTGTTTGATGACTAGCTGAGAGTCACCCTTGACGACGATCTTGTTTGCGGGGGTAATGAGGATTGCCAGCAGCAGCTTCTGCATCATGGGGTACCGCTCCCGGGCGTCGCGCAGCACTGCGCTGACGAAGTAGACCGGGTGCTGCACCTTGCGGGTCGCCGAGTCCTGAGAGGGCTCGGCTTCCCCCTTGTTGACGTCTTGGGGTGGGGACGATGTAGCCCCCGGCGAAGTCTCGTCGGAGGGAGATTCTCCATTCCCGACGGGATCCGCGTCGCTTGGTGAAGCTGTAGTGACGCCAGGATCATGAGACCCCTGGTCACCCGGCAGCCTTTTCTTGCACGGTTGCCCCGGAAGAGATTTCCCGGGTCGCTTGCCCTTGATATTGCTTGACTTCTTCGGAGGAGCGTCACGCTCTACCACGAGCACAGCGCTGATCACCTGGTTGGTGGCAGCAATGTACAGTAGTAGGGGCTCCTTCTCTTCGGGTGCCACGAGGATTGGTGGCGAGGCGAGGTAGCGCTTGAGGGACTGCAGGGCTTCCTCGGCCTCGGAGGTCCACTCCACGGGGCCTGACTTTTGAGCAGCCTGAAGAACGGTAAGGCCCGCTCCCCAAGCCTTGAGATGAAACGCCCGAGTGCAGTGATGCACCCGTTGAGGCGCTGTACGTCCTTGACCCGCCGGGGTGCCTCCATGCGCTCGATTGCCTTGATTTTGTCCGGATTCGCCTCGATCCCTCGGTGAGAGACCAGGAAACCCAGCAGCTTGCCGGAGGGGACCCCGAATACGCACTTGTCGGGGTTGAGCTTGAAGTTGACCCGGCGGAGGTTCTCGAAGGTCTCGTGCAGATATTGGATGAGGGAGTCCTTGTACCGGGTCTTGACCACGATGTCGTCGATGTACGCTTCGACGTTGCGGCCCAGCTGCGACCCAAGGCATGCCTGCATTGCGCGCTGGAAAGTAGCGCCGGCATTTCGGAGGCCAAAAGGCATCCGGGTGTAGCAGTAGCAGCCCTTGGGAGTGATGAAGGCCGTCTTCTCTTGGTCCTCGAGTGACATCATGATCTGGTGGTACCCGGAAAAGGCATCCAGGAAACACAGCAGCTCGCACCCGGCCGTGGAATCCACGATCATGTCGATCCGCGGCAGGGGGAAAGGGTCCTTGGGACAGGCCTTATTCAGGTCTGTGAAGTCGATGCAGAGTCTCCACTTGAAGGTCATGGGCTTCGGTACCACCACGGGGTTGGCCACCCAGCTTGGGTGGGGAACCGACCGGATGACACCAGCTTCTATCAACTTGTCCACCTCGGCGATGATGAACTCCAGCTTTTCCTTGCTTTGGTTCCGGAGAACCTGTTTCACGGGGCGAGCCCCCGGATTGACCGCCAATTTGTGCTCGATCACCTCCCTTATTACGCCGGGTAAACCTGATGCCTCCCACGCGAAGACGTCAGAGTTTTCCCGAAGGAAGGCGACGAGCGCGCTTTCCTATTTGTCGGTGAGGCGGGTGCCGATGGTGATGGAGCGAACTCCGTCGCTGTTCAGCGCCACCTTCTTGGTCAGCTGCGGGTCGCCATGGAATGGCGCCTTCTTGGGTGGAGTAGATGTGGAGCCCCCGGGGTGCCCTTCGCCCCCGGGGAGAGCCCCATCATCATCCTCCTGTACACCTTGAAGGATGTCCGCCGTGGTTGCCACCGTCTGGTTCAGCTGGTGAACGCAGTAGATAGCATCGTCGATGTCGGCCCTGACCTTGATCACGCCCAACGGCGCCGGAATCTTCACATGTTGTAGGCGAAGTGAGAGACGGCCATGAACTTGGCCAGAGCAGGTCTGCCAAGTATGCCGTTGTACGGTAACGGAGTGTCGGCGATGTCGAAGACGATTTCCTCGGTGCGGAAGTTCTTTGAGTCGCCGAAGGTGACCGGAAGGGTGATCTTCCCGAGGGGTCGAGTAACACTTCCGTTCACGCCTTGGAACACACCAGTGTCTTGTAGGCGAGATAGGGGGATTTGAAGGACAGCCAGGACCTTCGCCGTCAGCAGGTTGAGGCTGGAGCCTCCGTCGACCAGCATCTTAGTGACCTTGTAGTTGTGGATGACGGGTGACACGATCAGCGGCAGGGTCCCGACCCCGGCAGTGTTCGCAGGGTGGTCTTCTGGATCGAAAGTGATGACTTGACTAGACCAGTCCAGGGGCTTGGATGGAGCGGAAGCAACCACGTTCAGCTCCCGGACAAGTCTCTTGCAGGCGCCGTTGGAGGGAGGCAGAGAAGACCCTCCGTGGATGCACCCAACAACTCCCGTGACTTCTTGATATTGGCCGCCGTTGCCTCCTTGGGGAGCCGGAGCTTCCCCGTTGCCGACGTGGGCGGCTTCCGGAGTGTTGTACCCGTGACCACCTTGACCGCCGCGTCCTCCTCCACGGCCCCCGCGGCCGCCGCGTCGGTACCATCCACGGCCGCCTCCGCCTTGGCGACCCGTGGGACAGTCACGAGCGATGTGCCCGGCAGTGCCGCAGTTGTAGCAACCGTCTTGACTGACCCCATCAGCTCGGCGTTGCTCTCGGACAGCGAGGTTCTTGAGCATGCGGCAGTCCTTGAGCAAGTGGTTGCCTTCTGGATGAATGTGACACCAGGGATCACCTTCACCTTCTTCCTCGGAAGTCGGCGCGGGCTTGGTCTTCTTCGGAAGAGGCTCGGTGACGAAGATCCGCTTGTCGGGTCCAGGGTCCCGCTTCTTGTTCTTGATTGGAGCGGCCTTGTCCTCGGGTTCATCCTCCCCGGGGAACTTGGCTCCTTCTTCAGCTCGAGCGCACCGGTCTGCAAGCTCCCAGAGCTTTCGAGCAGACTCGACGCGATGGATGCTCAGCTTCTCGCGCATCTTGGGGTTGCGGACGTTGGCGTGGAAGGACTGGATCACCAACTCCTCCTTGATGCACGGGATGGTGTTCATCTTCTGGGTGAAGCGCTGGATGAACTTGCGGAGAGTTTCACCCGGCAACTGCTTGAAGTCGTGGAGATCACAGGGAGCCCCCGGGCGCTCGTATCCGCCTTGGAAAGCCCCCAGAAACTGCTCCTTCAGTGCCCGCCAGGAACGGATGGAGCACTTGGGAAGGTTGAGAAGCCAAGTCTGGGCATCTCCCTTCAGGGCCAACGGGAACCAGTTGGCCATCATGACCTCGTCGGCCCCGGCAACCATCGCAGCCAGAGAGTAGATCTGCAGAAAGTCCCGGGGGTTCGTGGTGCCGTCGTAGCGGAGAACGTCGATCTTGAATTTCTTGGGCCAGTTGAAGTGGCGGAACTCGGGAGCGAGGGCGAGGCAGCCTTCGGCGAGGTCGATGCCCCGATCTTCCCGGCGGTGACGTTCTCGGCGACGCTCGATGCGGGTGCGCATATCTTCGTTCTGACGGCTGTTGAGCTCGTCACGGAGATCTGGGTTGCGCGAGGTAGACGACCCGATGGAGATGGCCTCGCCGTGATCGTGGTTTAGCCGATCAGCCATCGGTGGCGCGGTGCGAGGAGGCGCCGTCTTGGCTTGACGTTCACCACGAGGCTGGCCTCGCGGATCACGTGTTTTGTCTTGTGCTACTCCGGGGTTGTCGACGGTGGGAGATTGAGTGGGTTCGACCCACGGACCACCATCGGCGAAGTTGAGGAGCCTCTCGACGCGAGTCCTCCATTCTTGGTAGACCTTGGGGTCGCCGCTGCTTGGAGGGAATTGCATCAGTGCCTTGGCAGCGACTAGAGCATCATGGCGAGCTTGCACGTCCGAAGGTGAGTGCGCGGAGGTCTTGCTCTTGGATGCTCGCGGACCCCCGCTGGGGCGAACGCCGTGGTTCCCTCCTCCAGCGGTGGGCTCCTTGCCGGTGCCGTTGCAGACGCTCTTCTCCCCTGAGCGAGGAGGAGGCATGGTGGCACCCTTTGGAGCCGCCGCTCTGCCGGGGCCGATGTCCTTGTCGCGACCATCCACTTCGTCCGGCGCCACCCTCTCCATGGGAGGCGGGGACGGAGAGGCGCTCCGCCGTGCGCCAGCAGCACGACGTTCAGCTGAAGCTTGGGTGCGTGAGGGAGAGACCGGCTTGGACGCCGCAGGATCTCCCTTCTTCCTTGGAGGCATGCTTGACGAAGAACTTGCCGATGAACTTGATGAAGATGAATCCAGCACTTGCGCCCCCTACCTGGCGCGCCAGATGTCGTGTCTCGTTGCACGGACACCGGGAGTATAGGATACCCCCTTTTAGGTTCGGCACGGGGCGCAAAGGAGGCTGAGAATCGTCTTCTTGGGCGGAGTCTAGATCAAGCTCTCCTCTCCACGATCAAAGCATGCAACCAAAGGGACACAAGGAGCTACCCAGGTTCAGGTCGCCCGGAGGCTAAAAGCCCTACTCCTGCATGTCTGGATTGATGAGTTCTTCATAGTGTGGCTTACAATGGAACCTCCCGGGCAGGGTACCCGGAAGGGTTTTGGCCCGAGGTAGAAGAAGGACAGATCCTGACCCGGAGGAGATCACCTTCCTCTCTACCTCCGCAGCCCTAGTCTAGTCTTGCTCTGGTTCTAGCTTGTCTTCGTCCTTGGTTCGACCTCCCCCTCCTCCGTGCCTTGGTCCTCCTTTTATAGGCTAAGGGGTTGCCACAGGGTCACGTGAGGGGCGTGAGGGTCCTTCGGGGTGAAGGACCCTCCTCATCTAGTTTTGGGGGAGACGTGGCCTCTCCTCAGCCTAGCGTCTCCCTTGGGTTAGGTGGGAGCGTCCGCCTTGGGGGTGGACAGGAGCTGACACCACCACGGGGCGTGCTTCCCACCCGCGCTGCCTTCGCCTTGCTTCCCAAGTCTTCCGTGGTGAGGTGGAGTGCTTATCCACAGGTACGTATGAGGTACCCGGGAGGGAGCCTGGCCTCCTGCCGGGAACTCGGGCTCTCGGGTCCTTCCTGGCCTTCTTGCTTGATTCGGGGACCCGGAAGGTCCCCAGGACCGGAGCCCTTAGTCGATGCAGGCCTTGCGTGTCTTGACGGTGAACCCGCAAGCTTGACTTGAGTCTTGGTCTTGTCCATCTTCAACTTGGGCCCACATGGGGTGGACCCACTTTGGCAGTACTAGGGGAACCCCATGTTCCACTGTTGCGACAGGAGCCTCCCGGATGTGGTACCCGGAAGGGATTTGGCTGGAGGTAGAAGAAGGACAGATCCTGACCCGGAGGAGATCACCTTCCCCTCTACCTTCGCAGCCCTAGTCTAGTCTAGCTCTGATTCGACTTGCTCCTCGGTTCGACCTCCCCTCTCCTCCGTGCCTTGGTCCTCATTTTATAGGCTAAGGGGTTGCCACAGGGTCACGTGAGGGGCACGAGGGACCTTCGGCGTGAAGGACCCTCCTTATCTAGTTTAGGGGGAGACATGGCCTCTTCTCAGCCTAGCGTCTCCTTTGGGTTAGGTGGGAGCGTCCGCCTTGGGGTGGACAGGGGCTGACACATCCACGGGCTGTGCTTCCTGCCCGCTCTACCTTCGCCTTGCTTCCCAAGTTTTCTGAGGTCTTCTAGCGTGAGGTGGAGAGCTTATCCACAGTGATGTGGGGAAGTACCCGAGAGGGAGCCTGGCCTCCTGCCGGGAACTCGGGCTCTCGGGTCCTTCCTTGCCTTCTTGCTTGGTTCGGGGACCCGGCAGGCCCCCCAGGACCGGAGCCCTTTGTCGACGTAGGCCTTGCTTGGCCTTCACGGGGCGGACGGTGAACCCGCCAGCTTGACTTGAGTCTTGGTCTTGTCCATCTTCATCTTGGGCCCACATGGGGTGGACCCACTTTGGCAGCACTAGGGGAACCCCGTGTTCCACTGCTGCGACAAAAGGTATTTAACCAACACAAAGGAAGATTTAAGTTTCAGCAATTGATTTCAACTTTCAACATATATATCTCATGGATATTTGTCAACACAAAGCATATAATAAGTGCAATATACGAGCATATAAAAATTGTTGCACCAAAGTTGACACTAGTGTTGGCTTCTAAGATAGAAAGAAGTAGGTAAACTGACTCAACATAAAAGTAAAAGAAAGGCCCTTCGCAAAGGGAAGCAGGGATTAAATCATGTGCTAGAGCTTTTTAATTTTTGAAATCATATAGAGAGTAAAAATAAGTTTTGAGAGGTGTTTGCTAATTGTCAACGAATCAGAAAATGGAAAGTACAATATGACTCCTGCCAACCAGACTTTTAAGAGCGGCTCCCATGAAGGACGTTATTTCTACCAGCAAGGCAGATCATCCTCTTTCTCTTTTGTTTACATATGCAGATATTTCACTGTTTGTCATTGCTTGACTGATAAATCAGGGAAAAAATGTGAAGAGAATTTAGCGGTTAAAGTTGTAATTAATTGGGACTGGGCACCCCATTTGCCAGCTCTTTTTGCAAAATTAATGGATAAGCGGATGTATGTGCCGCTAGTCCGGTGGTTAAGTCTGTTTGACAGTTGACATAAAGACATCAACCCTGTCCTCATGAGCTTGGTAAACATTGACACAAAATAGGAGTAATAATGTTTGAATAGTTAAAAGGTAGCACATGAAAATTTTACTTGGAATGGCAAGAAAATACCACATATAGGTAGTTATGGTGGACACAGATGGCATGGATTTGGCTCAAGGTATTGGATGCACGAGAAGCATTCCCTCTTGTCGGAGACTAGTCCCAGGAACTAGGGGTGTCTCTCAGAAGCCAGGAAACGAGTAAGGGGCTGAATCAAACGTCAAACAGATCCTCAACAATCTCGGCGACGATGCACGTCGAGCTCGGTGAGGAACATCACGGCAGAGATGGTACACGAGCCGCTACCCAGGTTCAGGCCCACCGTGAGGTGTAAAAGCCCTACGTCCTGCTAAGATGTATTGCACTGCTTGGAGAGGTTCACAGTACAAGGGTGCTTGCCGAGGGCACAGTTGTGGCTATGGTGGACTATGGTGGAATGAGCTCCGTCTTCTTCTTCAGACGTAGCTGCTGGGTTGTGGAATGAGTTGGTGAATGCGGGATCCCCCTCCTTGGACGTACACTGGCTCCTTATATACTGGGCTTGGTCCTCTTCCCCGAAAACCTCCGACGGGAAGGGATACCACAATGCCGCCGAGTTGGAGCACAGCGCACAGCGTCGGGGGCGTCCATGGACGCGGTCCATGGCAGAGAGCACGTCGTCTTGGCAGAAAAAGCCACCGTCCAACCAGGACGGTGGGCTGGCGCTGAGAGCTTTGGGGCGTGCCCCATGGTGACGTCGCAGTTGGAGCGTAGCGGCGGCCGGCCGCTTTATCACCAAATTGGCAAGTCTTGGAGTCCGCTTTGCTTCCTCCAGCTCCTTTGACCGCTTTATACATGAGAATGGCAACTGCGGCGTCTTCGTCATCACGCGCTGGCGCGCGCGTCACTCTGCGGCGGGCGCAGAGCCCATGTGCGCTCTGCAGCGGCGCAGGAGTTTGCTTCCACTTGAAGGAACCCCGCGAGGGCCTGGGGCCTCGCCGAGGCTCTGTAGCCGTTGACTCCTCGCGAGGGAAAACCTCCCGAGGGTAGCGCGGAGACGCGCCAGGGCCTGATGATCTTCTAGGAGAGGCCTTCCCAAGGCAGAGGTTTTCCTCTCGAGGCCTCCTAGCCGAACGTCTGGTCCTTAGCAGAAATGCTCAGTCGAGCAAAGAAACCCTCGCGAGGCTCGTCAGGTTTAAAGCCTGGTCCTTATTAGAATTTTCTGCGGAGCGTTTGAGGGCTGTGGCAGGCCGGCCCATGGTACCCTGGTTTTCACTGGGCCCACAGTAGCCCCCGGGCCCGCGATGGGCACACTGGAGCTCCTCAGGCGGAGGCGAATCGTCGTGGGCCCAAAGAAGCCTGCGAAGCCCGAGACACGTGGAGCGTCACGGCCGGACACGATCCCACGATCTCCTCTGAAGTAACGGGTCGTAGTGGTGGGTCCCGCCACGTCCTGGTAACGGCTCGATGAGCCGATATAAGGCGAAGAGCTCGGCGCAGGCAGCCATTACTCCACTCGTTCCCCCTTCGTCTCCTTCTTCCCAGCGCTCAATCCCCAAACTCCTCCTTCGCGACCTTGCTGCAATGGCGCCCAAGAAGGCCACCGCTGCCACGAAGGGCAAGGCAGTGGTGCAGGGCGGCGAGCCTGCTTCGAGACAGAGGCGCAGCTGGACAAGGTGCGTCACATGGCGGCCTCGAAGACCAACGAGCACGGCGCCACGGTGCTCAAGCGTGCGGGCAACTCTCACGGCAGCTTCTACCCATCTTCATGCATACTCTCTTCGCCGGGCTCGTTCCTCCCTTCTCCGATTTCTTCCTGGCAGTTCTGGAGCGCTACCAGATCCAGGTTCTTCATCTCCACCCCAACTCCATCCTCGTCCTTGCCATCTTCGCCTACCTCTGCGAGGCATACATCGGCATTCCGCCTTCGGTGGACCTCTTCCGCAGCTTCTACGCGCTCCGGTTCACGGCCAACAAGGAGCGATCGGGGTGCGTGTCCTTCCGCATCACCGACGGCATGAAAGGCGTCTACATCCCCATCACGCGGAACGGCGAGAACATTGTGACCAGCGTGACGAAGGTGGAAGACTTCCGCAAGCGCTGGTTCCTCATGGAGTTCGGGAGCCAGAGCGCCTTCTTCGAGATGTCTGAAGCGCCTCCGACAAAGAGGGCGAGCTGGTCTTCCAAGGGGCTCAATGGCGCGACGCTTGGCCCTGTGGTGAGGCGCTTGAGGGACCTCCGCGAGGCCGGCCTCACCGGGCAGATGGTGGCCAAGGACTTCATGAGGCGCCGCATTGCTCCGCTCCAGAGGCACGCGAACGCGATGTGGCTGTACTCCAACCAGAGGGACAAGATGCGCCTGAGTGCTACCCTCTACACGAAGGAGGAGGTGCATGCCCTCATGGAGACCCTCTTCACGTCCCCAGACATCCCCGCGCCTACCGACCAGACTGTGCCGCTCCATCGGATCGATCTCGGGCGCCGTGTCTCGCACGTGCAGGCGATGCCGAAGTTCGACCAGTGGCCCGGAGTCTGCGGCGCAGGGGGCACGAGCTGAGGGCGACGAGGAGATAACGGAGACGCCCGCGGAGTCTGACGCGGGCGCAACCGGCGCCTCGGGAGGCGCCGCTTCCTCGGCGGAGAACTCGAGCGCCTTGAAGAGTGCGGCGCCTGAGGCTGAGATCCATGAGATCTCCTCGGGCAGCGGCGACCAGTTCGTGGTTGCCCCCTCGCAGCGTGTCGAGGGGAAGGAGGAGAGCGACGATGACGATGCTTCGTCGGGCCACTGCGAGCCCCGCTCCAAGGCGATCCACGACAGGAACGCCGGAGCCCGGGAGGAAACAGAGGCACGGACGAGCGCGGAGCCCAGTGCTCCGCCCGCGCGGCGAAGAAGAGGAAGTGGGTCGACACCGCGGCGTAAGTTTTTGTACTCCCTTTCCTGTTCGATGTTGTTCTTGTGTAGGCCTCTCGAGGGTTTTTGAGTCTTTTCCTCTCCAGCGCCCTGAGGAGCCAAAGAGGCGGAGGCTCCGGAGACTTGGAGAGATCTCCAGCTCTGCGCGGCGTCTGCGGCCCACGGCTGAAGAGGTGCACCCCGAGGCCACCGCTTCCTCTCCCGAGGCTGCGACGCCGCCTCCTGAGGCAGAGGAGCGCCGCGAGGAGGAGAGGAGGCGGAGGTGACGATGCCGTCACCTGCGGCCTGACGCCTCTCCTGTGCGGCAAGAGAAGACGCCGGAGAGGATGCGGCAAGGACCACGCCGCCGGCGAAGGAGGGCGCGGCGAGACAGCTGCGTCTGCAGAGACGCACGCTGACGTCGAAATGGAGGACACCACTGTGCCGTCGCCTCCACCGAGCTCGGGCCTTGGAGGGCCTACGGTGGGCACTGAGGCTGCCGCGGGGACGGCCTCAGCAGAGAAGGCCAACCCTGCTCCTGGGGAAGAGGAGAGTGCTCCCCAGGGGCAGAAAGATGGTGGAGCTGATGGTGGGGGCGCCTCGAGCCCCCAGAAGGCTCCCAGCGCAGAAGGTGAGGGGGGCTCTCGCCAGAGCCCCCAGAAGGCCCCTAGCATGGAGGAAGGGGGAGGCTCCCAGCAGAGCCCCCAGGCGCGCCTCGAGGACACTCAGAGCCCAAGGCGCGATGCCCCGGGTCCTCGGCAGGCGCTGGCGCTTCCAGGCCCTCTGGAGAATCATGGGCCCTAGCCTTGCTGGGTCAGCGCCCAGTCGCAGCTCGCCGAGAGGCTGTCCTTCGCTCGGCGAGGGAGGTGCTCGATGGGCTCGAGGCCCAGCTCGCTGAGGAAGACCGCGTCAGGGCGGAGGAGGTCGCCGAGCTTGCGCGGGGCTGGGCTTGCCTCCAGGAGACCGTGGAGCGCTGCCGCCGGAAGGACGAGGCAGCCCAGGCGCAACGCGAGGCGGCGCTGCGCTCTGCTGAAGAGATCCGCATCAGCGTGGTCCGCGAGGTCGAGGAGACCCTTGCGGACCTGAGTGCTAGGCGCGAGGCTCTCGAGGCGGAGACGAGGCCAAGCATCAGGAGCTGGCGGCGCGCGAGGCGGCGGTCTCCACCAAGCACAAGGAGCTTCTGGACCGCGAGGCGGGGATCATCGCCGAGTCGGAGACCGTGCGGCAAGGCCTGGAGAAGCTCCGCGAGGACCTGCGCGTCCGCGAAACCAGATGGTGCAGCGCGGGCAGAACTTGATGCCCGCGAGACCGAGCTACGCAAGCGCGAGGAACAGGTCGAACAGATCGAGAAGGATCAATCTGCGCAGCGGGAGCACCTGGAGTCTCGCGAGAGCAAAGTTACTCAAGACGAGGCGTTCTACCAGAAGCGCCTCGCGCTGACCAACGAGAACCTCCGCAAGAAGGAGGAGCAGATGGCGGAGGAGTCCGCGACCAAGGAGAAGCTCTTCCGCGACAATTGCAGGAAGGAGTTCGCGGAGAAGGCCAAGAAGCAGGAGGAGCGCTTCACGAAGAGACGCAACGAGCTTGAGGCTCGCATCAGGGAGCTTGAGGCTCAGAAGAAGCGATTTGACTCCCGCCTTCATGACGCTGTGGAGGCTCGGAAGCACGCGGAGCAGGACCTTGCCTCCTTGACGCAGGACATGAACGAGATGCAGCAGCAGGTGGGGCCTGTTGTGGAGCTCGTCGAGGAAGCTCGGCGGAGCGCTCTGCTGCGCAGGTCTTGTCGCGCCAGCGGGAGCGCATGTTTGCTTCCTTGGTGAGGCGTGCGCGGGCCGTTGCGGGCCGCCTGGGGACCGAAGCCCCCAGGCTCTCTGTCGAGGGGAACTCCGACGTGCCACCTACCTGGCTTCTTCGAGCAGCTTCTCACCAAGCTTGAAGAGGTCGTGACGAACCTCGACGACCTGGTCGACACCGAGAGCCGCGAGCTCCTTGGCGTCGCGGTCGGCCAAGTCTTCGCCAACCTTGCACACCTCCACCCCGGCTTCGACTTCGCGTCTGTGATGGAGCCTCTGGAGAAGGAACTGCCTCGAAGCTGGACGCCTCGGTGTGGGACGACGTGGAGAAGTACATCAACGCTTCAAGAGGGTCGAGGTCGAGGAGAGCGACGACGAGGCAGGCGCTGAGGAGGTGGATGATGAGGCGTCGACGGCGACGACGACCCCGCTGCTTAGGTTGCCCCTGTGGAGAGATGTGCCAAGGGCACCAGTTATCTTAAGACTTGTTGCTTTATTTTGTGCTGGTTTGTAAAGACACTTTTATTTTGTGCAAGTGTGAGTGCCCCTCGGGAGGCCTTTTATCTGTTCCCTCATGTCTTTTTCGCTCTACGTCGTTAGGACCCTGCTCTTAGCGCAAATAGCACCGCCGCTTCGGTATGCCGGAGTCAGGGCTCGACAAGGCCGGGGGGTGCGTAAGGCTTAGAGAGGTAAGAGCCCTCGAGGCGCGATGCTCGGGGCTCCCCTTTGACGTGCAAGCAGCCCATGAGGCGTAAGAGAGAAAAGAGAGGCTCGAGGGGCGACAAAACCAGCGAGAGGGAAAAAGAGCTCATGAGGCGTAAGTTCTGGACTTAGCTCTGGCGAGACGCCTGCTTTGTAGAGGGTGTTGTGTTCCTGGTGAGGTGTTCTCCCTCTCGAGGCTGCCTGAGGCTGGTTTGGAGCTTTTGGAGCCCTGCAAGGCGTCTTGTTCCCTGCGTTGGAGAGAGAGGCGAACCCACAAGCAAAGCATAGTTGTACAACTCATGCGCGCTCATAGATTTCCTCATGGGTATCTCACGAGGAGAATAAGCACCAAGGTCCTTGGTGAGGTGACGTGCATGGGAGCTAACCCACGAGTCAGAGCTCTTTGGTGAGATAACGGTCGTGGGCGGAGAGCCACGAGTTAGAGCTCGGATCCTTTGGATTTTACGATGCTGCTGGGATGCTCCCGAGACACAGGCACCGTGCTCAGCCCCCGCTCGCGAGGTGCGCATGGGGAAAAATGTGAGCGCGAATGAAATGTAAGAAAACAAACTCACCAAGCAATATTACATAACGGCGCCGAAGCGCAATAGGTTCATGATGACCTGAAATTGTTCATTACACTTGGCGAGGCCAAGACAAAGTCCGCCATGTCTGGGCATGGGGTTCCACATGGAGTGGCTGAGGCTTCCCGCGGCCCGTGGCGACGCGTTGTAGGAAACTCTCAGTGGAGATGGCCCTCGTGAAGGGAAAGCTTGGTGAAGCTGGGAGGTGAAGACGCGTGCTTCCCTCTTGAGACAAAAAATGCCTGCCGCGACGTGATCACGGGTAGAACTTGCGTAGGTGCTCGATGTTCCATGGATTTTTGATGGATCGCCGTCTTCCGTCTCGAGCCGTACCGCGCCGGGCCTGGCGATGTGCGCGACCCTGTAGGGGCCTTCCCACATGGGTGAGAGCTTGTGGAGGCCTCTCTGGAGAGGATCCTCCTGAGGACGAGATCGCCTGTCTCGAGGGTGCGCGGCCGTATGTGGCGGCTGTGGTAGCGGCGCAGGTCTTGCTGGTACTTCGCCGCTCGGAGGGCGGCACGGCGGCGTAGTCCATCGAGCAGCAGCAAGTCGTCGTTGTGGAGCTCCTCTTGGTTGTCCTCGTTGAAAGCAAGGATCCGTGGGGACCCATGCTTGATCTCGGTGGGGAGGACTGCTTCAGCGCCATAGACGAGAGCGAACGGCGTTTCTCCAGTGGGCTTCGTGGCGGTGGTGCGGATGGACCAGAGCACGGAGGGGAGCTCTTCGATCCAGTTCTTGCCGTGGGCCTTGAGGCGATTGAAGCTTCTTGTCTTGAGGCCTTTGAGCACTTCTGCGTTCGCCGCTCAGCCTGCCCGTTGCTTCGTGGATGAGCCACCGAGGCGAAGCAGAGCCGTGTGCCAAGACTCTCGCAGTAGGCCCTGAAGATGCCGCTGGTGAACTGTGAGCCGTTGTCGGTGATGATGCGATTTGGCACGCCGAAGCGACAGGCCAGGCCTCTGATGAATTTCACCGCTGATCTCGCCGGGATGGTGCGCACCGCTTCAACCTCCGCCCATTTGGTGAACTTGTCGATGGCGACGTAGAGGTAGCGGTAGCCCCCGCTGGAGCGTGGGAAAGGTCCCAGGATGTCCAGCCCCCAGACCGCAAGGGCCAGGAGAGGGGATGGTCTGGAGCCCCAGTGCAGGCTGGTGGACTTGCTTGGCGTGGAACTGGCATGCCTCGCAAGCCTGGACAACGGTGGTTGCATCTTGAAGCACTGAGGGCCAATAGAACCACTCCTGAAGACTTTCCCTGCAAGGGTGCGTGATGACGAGTGGTGGCCACATTCTCCACTGTGTATGTCCTTGATCAGCTGGCGGCCTTCTTCAGGGGGGACGCATTTTAGTGCAACTCCATTTGGACGCTTGCGGTACAGGTCTCCCTCGTGAAGGCAGTATGACTTGGCCTGGCGAGCAACTCTCTCTGCTTCTGCATCCTCTTCAGGGAGGACTCCGTCCCTGAGGTACTCCTTGAGCTCATCGATCCAGCCCGTCTCTTGATGCGTCATGGCCAGCAGCAGGCGTTCCCCTGTGGGTGGACCGCAGCTCGGCGCTCCAGATGTTGGTGGTGGTGGGAGCTCTTCGTCCGTGTTCATTCGACCGCTTCTTTTGGCTGTTTCACCGATGCCTGGTGAGTCTCTCCTCGAACACCCGCCTGCTGGGCTTCTCTGCGTGATGCTCGCCTGGCGATGTCGTCGGCCTCCTGGTTCTCCCTTCGTGGGATGTGCCTGAGCTCCATCCCCTTGAAGTGTTTCTCGAGCTTGCGGACCTCCTCGAGGTAAGCGGCCATGTGGCCGTCCTTAGGTGTATAGCTCTTGTTGGAGAAGTTGACGAGGAGCTGGGAGTCGCCCTTGATGAGTAAGCGCTTGATGCCGAGGGCGATTGCGGCTCTGAGCCCGGCGAGGAGGCCCTCGTACTCGGCGATGTTGTTGGAGACCTTGTCTGTCGTGAAGCACAGCTGGACGGCGTAGTAGAGCTTGTCGCCCTTGGGTGAGGTCAGGACGACGCCAGCCCCAGCGTTCTGGCATGCGAATGCTCCGTCGAAGTGCATGGTCCAGTGGCTTGGCACGTGTCTCCAGCTGGCGTGGTTTCTGCCTCATGAGGCTCTTCTTGCTGGTGTCTGTCCACTCGGCGACGAAGTCAGCCAATGCCTCCCCTTGATGACCCTGGTGGTGTCGAAGCGCAGGCCAAAAGGTTGCAGCTCAATGTTCCACCCTGCGACGCGATCAGTGGCGTTTGGATTGCGCAGGATCTGCTCCAGAGGGAATGATGTGACCACCGTGATGGGGTGGCCCTGGAAGTAGTGGCGCAGCTTCCTGGAAGCGATGAGGAGCGCGAGGAGGAGCTTCTGCTGCATAGTGTACCGCTCGCGAGCATCTCGCAGCACAGTGCTGACGAAGTAGACGGGATGCTCGACGAGGGTTGTCGATGGTGACGCAGCGCTGGGCTCCTCGGGAGCCTTGTCGAGCCTCTTGAGGTGGACCCTCGACGAGGGTGCCTTCTGGTTGTGCGGGCTCGGCATGGGGCTCAGGGCCTGAAGAGGATGTTTCCTTGTCGGGGGGATCTGGGCTTGGCGTGGCGGTGTCCTTCTTGGCGAGGACTGGCTCTTCCCTTTCTGCCACCAAGGCTGCGCTCACTGTTTGTGGAGTGGCTGATAGGTACAGCTTCAGATGCTCGCCAGGCCTTGGGGCAACCATGACAGGTGGGCTAGCCAAGTACTTCTTCAGGTCTTCAAATGCCTTGTCCGCCTCAGGCGTCCACTTGAACGTGCCAGACCGCTTCATGAGCTTGAAAAATGGCAGCGCCCTCTCGCCGAACTTGGAGATGAAACGGCCGAGGCTGGCCATGCATCCCGCGAGGCGCTGCATGTCCTTGAGGCGACGAGGTGGCTGCATCTCTTCTATGGCTTTGATCTTGTCAGGATTCGCTTCTATGCCGCGGTGAGACACTAGGAACCCGAGGAGTTTGCCTGACGGTACCCCGAAGACGCACTTGGCGGGGTTCAGCTTGATGTTTACTTTGCGCAGGCTGGCAAAGGTCTCCTCGAGGTCCTCCATGAGGGTGTGCTCTTCGCGAGTCTTGACCACGATGTCGTCGACGTAGGCTTCTGCGTTTCTTCCCATCTGAGCCCCCAAGGCCTTCCTCATGAGCCTCTGGAAGGTGGCGCCGGCGTTCTTCAAGCCAAAGGGCATGCAGACGTAGCAATACACACCACAAGGGGTGAGGAATGCTGTCTTCTCCTCATCCTCCTTCGCCATCTTGATCTGGTGGTAGCCTGAGAAGGCATCCAGAAAACAGAGGAGGTCGCAGCCGGCGGTGGAGTCCACGATCTGGTCTATCCGAGGCATGGGGTACGGGTCCTTGGGGCAGGCCTTGTTGAGGTCGGTGTAGTCGATGCAGAGCCTGCCGCCCCCGGTGTGCTTGGGAACGACCACCGTGTTGGAGAGCCATGTGGGGTGTGGAACTTCCTGATGATGTGTGCTTCTTTCAACTTCTCTACTTCCTTGATGATGAACTCTTGCTTCTCTGGCGCCTGGCGCCGTGCTTTCTGCTTCACGGGGCGTGCGTTTGGACACACGGCTAAGTGGTGCTCGATCACCTCCCTCGGTACTCCGGACATCTCTGACGGTGTCCATGCGAACATGTCAGAGTTTGCCCTGAGGAAGGCGACGAGCGCGCTTTCCTATTTGGGAGGCAAGCCAGCGCCTATGGTGACGCTAGCCCCCGAGCCGCTGGCGTCCATGACACCTTCTTCGTGGCTGCCTGCTCCTGTGAGAACAGCTGCTTCTTCTTCGCGGGCCTCTCGAGGGGCTCCATGTCCTCATCAGCGGGGAATGCCACGGCAGCGGCCTTGTAGGCGGTCTCGACAGAGCGCATTGCGTCCTGGACTTGACCGTGGATGGCGATGGTGCCGCCGCTGCCTGGAAGCTTGACGATGTTGTACGCATGGTGAGTGACGGCCATGAACTTCGCGAGGGCGGGGTAGCCGAGGATGGCGTTGTAGGGCAGGCCAATGTGTGCGACGTCGAAGTCGATCTGCTCGGTGCGGTAGTTCTGCGGCGTGCCGAAGGTGACCGCGAGCCTCACCTGCCCCAGAGGTGTGGTAGAGCCACTTGTCACCCCCGTGAAGGGCCTAGAGGGCATAAGCCACTCGTAGGGCACTTGAAGCTGCTCGAAGGTCTCGACAGAGATGACGTTCAAGCCCGCACCCCCATCTATGAGTGTCTTGGCGACGGCGATGTTGTTGATGATGGGGGTGCACACCAGAGGGATGGTGCCTACAGCCTTGGTCGACTTGGGGTGGTCCTTGGAGTCGAAGGCGATGGTGTACTGTGACCACTTGAGGGGCTGGGAAGCCTCAAGCCCTGGAAGCGCTGCGCTGACCTCGCGAGAGAATTGCTTGAAGTGGTTGTTGGACTTGGGCGCCTGGGACCCGCCGAGGATGCAGGCTATTGCCCCCTGAGGGGCCTGGTAGCCCCCAGGGTTCTCGTCGGGGAGGTTGCCGTTTTGCCCAGCGTTGTTCCCCCGAGCCCTCTGCTGGAAGTTGTGGCGTCCACCTCCGCGGCCACCACGGCCTCCGCCGCGGCCCTGGTTCTTCTCCCGCTCCTTGCTGAGCTGCTTGAGCTCCCAGCAGTCTTCAGTGCGTGGTTGTGCCTGTTGTGGTAGATGCAGTATGGGCGATTGTCCGCCTTTTTCTCTTCAGCCGCCGGAGAGGCCTCGCGAGGCTGCTTTGCGTCAGGCTCTGCCGCGAGGATGGCGGTGGTCTTGCGCTTCTCGGCAGGCTTCTTCTTGCTCCTGGACCCCTGGAGGGTCATCCTCCACTTCCTTCTTGACGAAGAGGAGGCCCTCTTCAGCCTTGGCGCACTTGTCAGCCAGATCAAAGAGCTTCACCACAGAGGAGAGGGTGTCGTGGATGCCGAGCTTCTCGAGCATCCTGTGGTTCGTGAAGGCGGAGATGACGTGCGAGTCCGGGATGTTCGGAATCTTGTTGCGGACCTGGCTGAAGCGCTGGATGTATCTGCGGAGGGTCTCGTCAGGCTTCTGGCGCACCGCGCGAAGGTCGTTGTAGGTGAGCGCGCTCGTAGGTGCCCTTGAAGTTGGCGACGAAGACCTTGCAGAGGTCCTCCCACGTGTCGATGGTGTTCTCGGGGAGGTTCATGAGCCACGAGAGCGCGGAGTCCTTGAGCGCCATGGAGAGCCAGTTGGCCATCACCTTGTCGTCGCCTCCCGCAGCCTGGATGGAGACGGTGTAGAGCTGCAGGAACTCCAGAGGGTTGGTCCTGCCGTCGTAGCGGAGGGAGGTCTGGCTTGAACTTCACGGGCCAGACGACGCGGCGCAGGTTGCGGGTGAAGGCGGTGCAGCCCGTGGCGTATGTCACGCCACCAGCGAGTACGCCGCGGTTCTGGCGACCTGCAGCGGCAATCTCCTGCACGACGCGGTTGTGGCGGTCCCTCTGGCGCTCGATCTCCACGCGGGCATCCGCCGGAGTCCGCTGCACAATCTGGCAGTCGTGCGGCGAGGATGCGTGCGACGCGGCGCGGTGGTTTGCTGCCGGAGCTGCAGCTGGAGGAGGTGGCGGAGGCGGAGGGGGAGGAGGAGCGCCGTGCGCTATGTTCCCCTCGCGTCCGGAGTGGCGCACCAGCGAGCGAGAGGGCGCTGGTGCTGCAGTGGTGGCGGCAGGAACGGCGGCGGCGTTGATGAGCTCCTCGAGACGCCCAAGCCAGTTGTCGTGGCCCGCCTGCGTGGGACGGTAGCGCAGCAGCTCTTGCGCCATCAGTAGCGCGGTGGCTGGACTGGGCGCGCTCGGCCCATCGTGGAGGCGCTCTCGCGCCTGGATGGGTGCAGGAGGAAGCTCCCTCGTCCTCGCCGTCGATGCCGCCGTCGTTGCCGCTGCCGTTGCCGCCGTCATCCTCAGGATGCTCGACGCGCGGCTCGGCGTTGCGCTCTGAAGCGCGGTTGGCGCGTGGGCGACCACGCGGGTTGTGGTTGGCGGCGGGCTCGGTGTTGGCCCTGCCGGACGTCCGTCGCGCAAGACGCGCAGCTCGCGTGTCATGGCGCGGAGAGGTTGAAGAAGTTGAAGACGCGCCTCAGCCCCCTACCTGGCGCGCCAAATGTCGGAGACTAGTCCCAGGAACTAGGGGTGTCTCTCAGAAGCCAGGAAACGAGTAAGGGGCTGAACACAACGTCAAACAAATCCTCAACAACCTCGGCGACGGTGCTCGTCGAGCTCGGTGAGGAACATCACGGCAGAGAGGTAACACGAGCCGCTACCCAGGTTCAGGCCCACCGTGAGGTGTAAAAGCCCTACGTCCTGCTAAGATGTATTGCACTGCTTGGAGAGGTTCACAGTACAAGGGTGCTTGCCGAGGGCACAGTTGTGGCTATGGTGGACTATGGTGGAATGAGCTCCGTCTTCTTCTTCAGACGTAGCTGCTTGGTTGTGGAATGAGTTGGTGAATGCGGGATCCCCCTCCTAGGTCGTACACTGGCTCCTTATATACTGGGCTTGGTCCTCTTCCCCGAAAACCTCCGGCGGGAAGGGATACCACAATGCCGCCGAGTTGGAGCACAGCGCACAGCGTCGGGGGCGTCCATGGACGCGGTCCATGGCAGAGAGCACGTCGTCTTGGCAGAAAAAGCCACCGTCCAACCAGGACGGTGGGCTGGCGCTGCAGAGCTTTGGGGCGTGCCCCACGGTGACGTCGCAGTTGGAGCGTAGCGGCGGCCGGCCGCTTTATCACCAAATTGGCAAGTCTTGGAGTCCGCTTTGCTTCCTCCAGCTCCTTTGACCGCTTTATACACGAGAATGGCAACTGCGGCGTCTTCGTCATCACGCGCAGGCGCGCGCGTCACTCTGCGGCGGGCGCAGAGCCCATGTGCGCTCTGCAGCGGCGCAGGAGCTTGCTTCCACTTGAAGGAACCCCGCGAGGGCCTGGGGCCTCGCCGAGGCTCTGTAGCCGTTGACTCCTCGCGAGGGAAAACCTCCCGAGGGTAGCGCGGAGACGCGCCAGGGCCTGATGATCTTCTAGGAGAGGCCTTCCCGAGGCAAGGTTCCTCTCGAGGCCTCCTAGGCCGAACGTCTGGTCCTTAGCAGAAATGCTCAGTCGAGCAAAGAAACCCTCGCGAGGGAGAAATCCCTCGCGAGGCTCGTCAGGCTGAAAGCCTGGTCCTTATTAGAATTTCCTGCGGAGCGTTTGAGGGCTGTGGCAGGCCGGCCCATGGTACCCTGGTTTTCACTGGGCCGACACCTCTCAGTATAGAGTTTAGGCTAGCAAGGTTATTTGAAGCAAACACAGGATATCAACCGACACAGCAAGGCTTATATGAAAACATATTGCAAGCATTATAAGACTCTACACTGTCTTCCTTGTTAACGAAACCCTTTTACTAGAAAATATCTAGACCTTAGAGATACCAATCATGCAAACCAAATTTCAACGAGCTTTACGGTAGTTCTTCATTAATAGGTTTTAACTACATGATACAAAAGCTTAAACATGAACTACTTGATAACTCAAAACAATTGACAAGTATCAAATTATCCAATACAATGATCTACAAGAATATGTAAGCTTTTTCCATTATACCATCTACCACATGCAACATTTTCTGTTCCAACCAAACGCCAATCAATTTATTTCAACATAAACTCTCCAAACAATTATAAGTGAAGCAAGAGAGTAGTTTCTTTAAAAGAACTAACAGCTCTGAATAAGAGATGCATGCAAAACAGGAGCTAAAAGCATAGCAATAGCTAGATAAGAATACTCAACAAGTATAAGTGAAGAATAGGAGTATTCATATGAAAAAGCGGAGCGTGTCTCTCTCCCAATCAAGAATGCTGGGGTCCAATCAATTTGACCATAATAAAAATAAAATACTGAAAATAAAAGCACACAGACGCTCCAAGTAAAGCACATATGATGTGAAAGAATTAAAATATAGTTTCACGAGAGATGACCTGATATGTTGCTGATGAAGAAGGGGATGCCTTGGGCATCCCCAAGCTTAGACGCTTGAGTCTTCTTGAAATATGCTGGGGTGATCCATGGGAGCATCCCCAAGCTTAATCTCTTCACTCTTCTTGATCACATTATATCATCCTTCTCTCTTGATCCTTGAAAACTTCCGCCACACCAAACTCAAAGTAATTCTCATTAGAGGGTTAGTGCACAATCAAAAACTCACATGTTCTATAAGGACACAAATATGACCATTACTTTTGACATTAGCTACTGCCACTGATGTTATGTGAAGCTCTTCACACTAAAAAAGAATTTCACTCAACACTAGTAAAAGAGAGAATGCGAAAAATAAAAGACAGAATCTGTCTAAACAGAACAGTCCGCAAAGATGAATTTTTTCGAGTCACTTACGTTGCTCAGATCGAAAAACTTTAAACTAACTAAAGATGCGTACATATCTGAGGATTACGCAGAAAATTTTGCAGATTTAAATAATTTTTCTGTGATTTTACAGAATTAAAACGGTGAACAGCAGAAATCTGTTCCTGCGCAGAAATCCAAATCTAGCATCATCTTCCTATTAGAGGCAATACTTGGCACAACAATGCGATAAAGTAAAGATACAAAGGAATTGTTACAGAAGTAAACAACTCCTTGACTCAAAAAAAAATTTGCAGAAATAAAATAATGGGTTGTCTCCCATAAGCGCTTTTCTTTAACGCCTTTCAGCTAGGCGCAGAAAGTAAGAATAAAGTGTTTCCAAGTGATGAAGCATCAGCAGAATAATTTGCTCTAACAATAGAATCAAAAGGTAACTTCATCTTCTTTCTAGGGAAGTGTTCCATACCTTTCTTGAGTGGGAATTGATATTTAATATTCCCCTCTCTCATATCAATAATAGCACCAACAGTTCTAGGAAAAGGTCTTCCCAAAACAATAGGACAAGAAGCATTGCATTCAATATCCAAAACAACAAAATCAATGGGGACAAGGTTATTGTTAACCATTATAAAAACATCATCAACTCTCCCCAAAGGTTTCTTTATAGTATTATCAGCAAGGTGAACATCCAAATAACAGTGTTCCAAAGGTGCTAAATCAAGCATATCATAGAGTTTCTTAGGCATAACAGAAATACTAGCACCAAGATCACATAAAGCATTGCAATCAAAATCATTCAACTTCATTTTAATGATGGGCTCCCAACCATCTTCTAACTTCCTAGGGATAGAAGCTTCATGTTTTAATTTCTCTTCCCTAACTTGCATGAGAGCATTAGTAATATGTTTAGTAAAAGCCATGTTTATAGCACTAGCATTAGGAATTCTAGCTAGCTTTTGCAAGAACTTAATTACTTCAGAAATATTGCAACCATCAAAATCAAAATCATTATTATCAAAAGTAATAGGACCATTGTCTCCCACATCTCGAAAAATTTCAGCACTTTTAACAGGAACAGTTTCAGTGTTTTCAGGCAATTTTAAACGTTTTGCAACAGAAGTAGAGACATTGCCAACACCAATTTCTTTACCATTGATAGTAGGAGGTTTGTTAACACTTGAGTTTACAACATTTTCAGTAGTAGTAATAGTACAAACTCTAGCAATACTATTCTTTTTAGCAATTTCATCCTCTCTTGCCCACCTAGCATGTAAATCAGCTAACATTCTCAGATTATTATCAATTTTAACTTGTATAGCATTGAGAGTTTTGCTCTCTTTAACATCATGAGGCATAGTTTTAATTTTTAACAAATCAACGTCAAGAGCAAGACTATCAACTTTAGAGGCAAGAACATCAATTTTCCCAAACTTTTTCTCAACAGATTTATTGAAAGCAGTTTGTGTACTAATAAAATCCTTAAGCATGACTTCAAGATCAGAGGGTACACTCTTATTATTTTTGTAGGAATTACCATAAGAATTAACATAACCATTGCCACTATTAAAAGGATTGGGATTATAATTGTTATTACCAAAATTATTCCTATAAGCATTGTTGTTGAAGTTATTATTTTTAATGAAGTTCACATCAACATGCTCTTCTTGAGCAACCAAAGAAGCTAAAGGAACATTATTTGGATCAACATGCATCTTTCCATTTGTAAGCATAGACATAATAGTATCAATCTTATCACTCAAGGAAGGGGTTTCTTCAATAGAATTTACCTTCTTACCTTGTGGAGCTCTTTCGGTGTGCTGATACCCGATGAGCAAGTCTTGATGCCTGCACAAATAAACGGGATTAGGTTGAGACTCCAAGTGCAGAGTGTATAGTAAGTGGAAGACAGTTTTCCCCACGAGGGGTGACTCGAGGGTTTAATATCGAACTCTCGGGGAATCTGCAGTGGTAGATTTATCTTCTTATCCTTCTTTTGGTTACCTACAAAACAAGGTTAGATGTTTTGGTCCTCAACCTCACCTGTGGTTGTCAAGCACAAGGTGTAAGAATGATATCAGGATAGTTATGCAATGCAAACAAGAAATAAATATGCAATGATGGTGGATGCAATGGTAAATGATATTTTTTGGGTTTTTAAATGATGTATGCAAGATGAAAAGTATTTTTGTATTTTCGAATTTAATGATGGCTGAAAATAGAAAAGTGGTATATGGTGTTGGAAAGGTGTTTCTTATGATTAAAAATGGACTGGGGTTCATGGTTTCACAAATGCACTCTCTCTTTATAAAGTGGTAGACAATGGAACACACACAGTTAACATATGAGATTGCAACACAGGGTTTGATAACAAGTTACTTAGATATATGGGCATCACGTCCTAACATAGAGATCTTTTGGTTATTAACCTCTCTTATACTCCACCAAGATGCGAACTAAATCATAACACCTCAGTAATTAAGATAACTCGAGTATAGCATTAAGTATCATGACATGAAGTGAAAATAAGAACATGCTAGATCTAGTCATGGAGTAGTGGCACTGGTCACGCCCACATCCCCGGTAGCATGGTATTTTAGTTTATCCCTAGTGAGGTAACAAAGTAAGGTAAAGATACCAAAGTGGATCGCGGAACTTTCTCTCACGTTCACTGCACTAGCCACCCCCCGTTACTCCAACTAATGCACACGTTCCCCCACACACGCTCTCATAAACATGCTTGATCAAAACAAGTAGACAAGAACGGGGTACATAATATGCATCTATACTCATAACTGAAACAAACATTGCAATCTCAAACATATATTAACTCATAAAGATCCACCACAAAGGTATTACAACGGTGACCGTAATCATGTTCAGCAGCTCATACGGTGCTAATTAGTGAAGCTCAAGAGAGGAGAGATACATAAGTTACTTCCACAAACCCATAGTCCAGAGGTGGACTACTCCCTCTTCATCATGGAGATGGTGGAGAAGTCGATGGAGAGGATGGAGACCACACCGGCAGCGCCCCGCCGGAGTTTTCCCCTCCAATCTGCAGCTCCTGATCTCCGTTTCGATGTTTCTGTGTTTGTGCGGCGCTCCTTCCAGAGAACGTCGGGGGACCTTTTTTATAGGCGTTTTTAGGTCAAGACGAAGGCGGTGGAGCGAAGATCGACGGCAACGGAGCCACGAGGCCCGAACTGGTGGGTCCCACGCGGCCTGGTACTGTGGCCACGTGGGCCATTCCCGTTTGGCCCTCGGGTCTCCGTTTGCTTGCTTCCTTTTTCCGTAGTCCTTCTTCCTTCCAAATATTGACGCCCGGAAATTTCCAGGTGATTTCGTTGACGTTTGGGTCCCTGAAACATTCAAATACAAAACTAGGGTTTTCTGCCTGTGCAGGGTTAATTCCAAATAAATGGGAAAACTATGAAGTATTCCCAAAATCATGATAAAACATTGATATAACCCATATATGATGCAAATATGATTGGAATATAAGCAATTAAAGTGCAAAGTTCATGTATGCATTTTACATGCATCAATATCCCCAAGCTTAATCCATGCTCGTCCTCGAGTATGAAGATGATAAAACTAACATGGACTTTACAATTTAATAGTTAACAATGGATATCAAAGATGATTACTATTGCTAAATATAGTCAAATGATTCATTCTTCAAAGGAGTAGCAATATGCAAATAGTTTATGAAGTGATATCAAGTATTCAAGACAAGGATGTTTATTGATAGTTCACAAAGTGTAACATAGTAGCAAGTAATATGGAACACATGTATGCATAATGATAAGTAGAACATCCTACAATGGTCATAGAGTGTAAATGAAAATCTGAATATGATAGGTGTACACTTTGGAAAGATGTATATGTGAGTAGAGGTAAAGCATGCATAAGTTTCATCCAACTTCCAAACTCTTCTACTTAAGTTAATGATTGCAATAAGGTATTCATTGGTGTCAAGCTCTCATTGCCCCTATCATAGCATCTTGAATGATTAAGGTTAAAGTGAAAGCAAATATGAGTAGTGTGCTTGACAAAGTAAAGGTTGGATGTCTCATGCCCCTTGAATACAAGTACCTACACCATGATTAATCAACTTAGGAAACAAAGCAAGTTCAAGTTATATATCATTGTAAGTAATAATAGTATCATCAAGAGCGTCAACTGGGGTACCTCTTGTCCCAAGATATGGAACAAGCCCATATCAAAATGACAAGACAAACAAACAAGATGAAAAACCTCAACACCCTATTTATTTACCATTGGAATAGCTTTTTATTGTAAGGTGTGTCATAGATAATTCACCATAGCATGTAAGTAAATTTCCACCATGAATAATGCATGGCTTAGATTAGCGGCCCAGGCGTCTCTCTAACCATCTTATATTTACTAATTGGAGGCACCAAACGAGACACCACGTTAATCCTGGAGGTTAAACAATTTCAGCCATTCAATTAACCGATTATCAATCTAGAGCCGTCGATGAAATCCGCTCCTATCTTCCGCACGATAAGCTGACGGTATGGAGCAGGACTCCTCTTTTCCTATCGATCACGAATAGCCAGGGCAAGGAGTCTCGGCAGCCTTCTGTAATATCTGTGCGATTCGCGGCGGCGTGTATTCCGGCCGCCAGGCTACGTTTGTCGGCGTGAATTCTCTCCAATTAAATCAGGTGACACCTGTGCAAGATGCATGGGAAAAATCACCGTTGTCTCCCCACGGCAGCAGCGAGCAAGCGTGCTGGATCGATCTGCAAATACTCCGGCTGATATCTAGGTATGCAATGCAATTTTTCCCCTAATCAGTTCAATAAGCTGCTCAATATGTTGATTGGCTCGCGTCACCAACCTATAATTTCGGACGATTCAAGTGCAGGCCTAGCTAGCTTGATCTCCCGGTGATTTACTTTGCACAACATTGCATGCCTGCATGCTGGCGCTTGGTTTTATTCCCACGGTGGATATATTCCTTAGTACTAGCAAATAGTTTACGCCCTACTAGCTGGTTCCTCTATAAGATTTGTTAGGGTGTGATCAGTACAGCTTTTCCATAGGTAATTTCCTGGTAGAAATATTACTACGCTCCTTCCGATAAAATATATTTTTTGGTGAACTTTTATGCATCACGACTAATATTATTCTCTACACCCATGTTAAACATTATAATATAACAGTTTCTCAGTTTTTTGTTGTTGTGCTAGCTATTGTATCTCCACCATCCGATTTGCAGAAGCCAAATTATTATGACTGTTTGAGTCTCAAAGAAAGCTGGCTTATGGAATTATAAAAGATGTACCAGTGTGAGCAATGTACCTACCACACAAGTAAGCAGAGGAGGAGAACCTCAACAGACAACTTCTACAAAATAATTCGAATCACTTTCTCAGGACACATGGACGCTTGAATTTTATAGCTTATAGCCATCTCCGTTACAATTTAGACCTTTCCAGAAAACTCACTGTACATATATCCTTTACTATACTACTATATATAGACAAAACTCATAAATTCAAGTGTTGAATCTAGAAAAGTTAACACACACATCAAATAGTTTGGAATACAATAGGTGTCGGGTCGGACATCTTCCACAAGAAATATCATATAACCGTTTCTATAGATAAATATTTGTTGTGCTATTCCATTTGCAGCGTCCAATTTCTTTTGACTTCAGTTTGCAACATCCAAATTATTAAGGTTGTTTCAGTCTCAAAGAAACTTTCTTAAGAATTATAGCATGTGTATACCAGTGTAGGCATCCTATGAACCATGCAAGCAAGCATAAGGGAGGAGGAGCTCAATAGTTACAAATTAAAGCCCATACTGGAATTGACAAGGTTTGTTTTTCCATAACTTTTACTATTTAATTTGAATAAATATTTGTAGATAAATCTTAGGTAGCACTTTTCTAAGAAAACGTGGATGCTTTAAATTTAGAGTTTATAGCCACCACGTAAGGCCATTTGAACGTTTCCAGCACTGCTTTGTACTACTGTACTATATGTACGCTCCTTAGAAATTTTCATGTTAAATCTAATATTTTGGAAGACACTAGGCGCCGGGTCGGACATCTCCAACTACGTCTAATCAAAGTACTCAGCTCTATGGTAGTGTGAGATCATAAATACACAAAAAGGCATTGCAGCACTTCAACATCCGGATATCCATTATATATGAGTGTGATGGAAAGTGATATGAAATATTGTTGCCGCGTCATCATAAAAACTGAAAAATCCTATTAATGTCAAAGCAAGTCGATCTGAAATCATGCTGACTTTTGAATCGGTAAACAAAAATGGTGTCTAGGCCGAGAATAAGCACACTATTAATCATGAGGTGTATATATGGTGATAGATCAATGTGTGATGAATAAGTTGTCCAAAGAGTGTTGTTCTTCCGTTAATATAATTTCCTAGGGATGGAAACATCACACACCTTTCAATTCATGATGACAAAAAAAAATGCACCACACCTTCTTAAATAGTTCTTGCTTTTCATCTGGGTACCGAAGTAGTATTTTTTGGCATGCATTGATGCATATCGGCTAATGTATGGCAATAACTTTTCACTGTTAAGTTTCATTTTAATCTGGAACTATGTATGTGCCGCGTGATAAGAGAAATTAATGGATACATGAGCATAATTCTTTCATGAAACTTCCTTATATTTAACATTGGTGAATTTATAAAAGGCCTATCAAAGTAGGGTTGGTGGATCAACGAATATATGCAATATCTATGAATAATAGTCTTTTGTTTCTTGCAAATATCATAGTATTACGGTATTGATATTCAACAATTAATGCTGCAAGTTGTAATGTTCTTATATAAAATCTACATCTATATTGGTATGCATTATTCAAATTGGTCCTTACATGAACACTCTAATAAGTTTATTCTAGGATTTTCTTGCTTCAGTTGTGTCATGATATGCACATAAAGCACCCATACTACAAAATTGCATTATCCACCACCTCTTTCTCCACTCACGGGAGTATTGAAGGCACGAAGAATCCAAGTACACAAAATGTCTCTAATCATTCTCATTATTTTTTAGAGGATTGTTATAAGCAGCAACAATAGAAATTGTTAGTGACGTATGATACATGCTAACAATTTCTTACTATCGGAATGCCCGAAAAAAGGGTAGCCCGTGCGGATGCACAGGTTGATGACTAGTTTATACAAACTCATTTGAACTACTTCATTTCCACCTCATTTCACCATGATAGGCATCCATAAACAAAAGTACATGATATCAACTAAATGAGATGAAGGAGCATGTTGAAAGCTTTGCATGTGACAGCACATATGGGCTAACTCCCAACCTCGAACATTTATCAAGCCACTAGCATCATAATCTTAATCACAATGGGTCATGTTTTATTATGCAAATAAAAGAACATTGTGCATCAAGTTCGTGAGAGCTATATAACCAATTTTTTTCCATTGCAATCAATAACATAAACATTTTCATTCAGAGGTAAGATAACACAAACAACATGTTAAACATACTCGGAATAGCATAAAGCCAATAGGTAGATATGGTGGACTCACTGGAATAACTTTGGTTGAAGGTGTTGGAAACAAGTTTTGACTTGTTGGAGTTTTTGGGCTAGCAAAATGGAGAAAGTTGACCATCTAGATGCATGCATGAGTGTCCATAGAACTAACTAATCCATGTTAAACCAAGTGAAATAACAATCAGCACCAAAACATGAATAAGTGATAGCTCTACAAAAAGAATTTGAAAACTATTACTCATAAACAAGCTCATGAATCATGCAACTATATGTATCATTAAAAATCAAATCAAACATCCCTTTTCCCAGTCTTATAAAAGCATCCAACATATTTCAACCCATATTTCCAGTAGCTCTCTCATATATAATTGATAGTGTGGTGGTCTCTCAAGACTCAAACAAAAACAAAAACGACGCTCCAAGTTTATGCGATAAAGTGTTTCGATCAAAAAACAGGAGTTGGACATGTGCAAACCGAGAGTGTGTAGGTCCAGTGGGATTGTCTTCACATCCCCAAGCTTATGGTCTTCACCATCCTTGGATAGCTCTTGGTGCATCTCCTCCAATCCCTGTGAAAAAACTTCAAAACACCGTTTCTCCCATCTCTTTTCTGTGGGGTGCATTAATAGTGATAAACAAATATGTTTCTTGCTGCATATAATCCTTGAACAAAAATTCATATGGCATGTCCAGAAAGTGTATAATGTTGTATGCCTACTCATAAACTCAATTGGATCAAAAAGATTTAACTTAAAAGCTCAAAGCATGCATCAAACAAAATGGGACAGAATCTGTCCAGAAAAACAGCAGCAGCAAAACGTATTTTTCTACCCTACCAAACTTTCTCGAAAAATTCCAAAAAAATTCATGCATACAGAGGATGAAAAGTTGCAACTACATTTCAAATATGAGCTCATTCGGAGTTACAGAATAAGAATTAAAAATCATACCGTGCACTGATTCGTGCAGGAATAAAATCTCCGAATGCAATAAGCAACTTTTCAAACCAAAAAGGGTAAAACTTGGCACTTTATTAAAAACTCCAGAACCTAACTAGACACAAAATCTCTTGTTACAGCAAGAGGACAAAAAGAAAAATCACACACAAAAATAACCGGGTTGCCTCCCGCAAAGCGCTTTCTTTATAGCCATATAGCTAGGCTTCTTACTTGTTGTTTATTGAAGATGAAGCTCATGAGGGGGCTTGAACTTTGATGTTCCCCTCTTCCTTGGAAAGTGTTCCATACATTTCTTGTGTGGAAACTGAAACTTTACATTCCCTTCCTTTGAATCAATGATAGCACCTGTGGTACGAAGAAAAGGTCTTCCAAGAATAATAGGACTAGAGGTTTTATTCCCCATATCCATGATTAGAAAATCCACAGGCACAAAAGTCATATGTAACTCTACCATAACATCACTTACTTTTCCCAAAGCATGTTTAATAGAGTCATCAGCAAGTGCTAGTTCAATAGAGCATTTGTCAAGATTTTTCAATTCAAGCACTTCATATAGTTCTTTAGATAAAACAGAGACACTAGATCCTAGATCAAGTAGGGCATGGTGTGTCTCTTTTCCAATAGTTACTAGTACCTTAGGTATCCACATATCCCCAAGCTTAGGTGGTATCATAGCCTCTTGGTTGTACCTAGCAATCTTTTCTTTCAAGACATGATTAGCAATATAAAAACCAAAACCTGCTTGGTTAGTGTTGATGGAAGGATCACTTGCAAATTTTTGTAAGATATATATTAATTCATGCAAGCTACAATTTTGTAAGTCAAGCAAAGAATCCTTGACTTCATTAAGCATTTTAACTTCCTCAACTTTCTTTTCCTTTTTAACCCAAACTTGTTTCTTAACAGGAACCTCTTTCACATGTTTAAGAGATGAATCTTTTCTCAATGAATCACTAACCCGAACCATCATCTAAGCTACTAGTTTTTTTGGTTTTTTTTATTTTTTATGCAAAACTGAAATAAATATGATATGATATGCAATGACACTAACAAAACAAATAAATTGCTTTGTAAGTAAAGATGGATAAGATGGTGCTCACGTAGGTGCAACCTCCCCAAGCTTAGGTGTTAGCACAAGTTGGTGACGTTGACTTTGTTGTGAGATGAATGCGATGATGCACACCCTTGGATAAATCTCTCAGCTACGATTCCCCGGCAACGGCGCCAGAAAACGTCTTGATACCCGATGAGCAAGTCTTGATGCCTGCACAAATAAACGGGATTAGGTTGAGACTCCAAGTGCAGAGTGTATAGTAAGTGGAAGACAGTTTTCCCCACGAGGGGTGACTCGAGGGTTTAATATCGAACTCTCGGGGAATCTGCAGTGGTAGATTTATCTTCTTATCCTTCTTTTGGTTACCTACAAAACAAGGTTAGATGTTTTGGTCCTCAACCTCACCTGTGGTTGTCAAGCACAAGGTGTAAGAATGATATCAGGATAGTTATGCAATGCAAACAAGAAATAAATATGCAATGATGGTGGATGCAATGGTAAATGATATTTTTTGGGTTTTTAAATGATGTATGCAAGATGAAAAGTATTTTTGTATTTTCGAATTTAATGATGGCTGAAAATAGAAAAGTGGTATATGGTGTTGGAAAGGTGTTTCTTATGATTAAAAATGGACTGGGGTTCATGGTTTCACAAATGCACTCTCTCTTTATAAAGTGGTAGACAATGGAACACACACAGTTAACATATGAGATTGCAACACAGGGTTTGATAACAAGTTACTTAGATATATGGGCATCACGTCCTAACATAGAGATCTTTTGGTTATTAACCTCTCTTATACTCCACCAAGATGCGAACTAAATCATAACACCTCAGTAATTAAGATAACTCAGAGTATAGCATTAAGTATCATGACATGAAGTGAAAATAAGAACATGCTAGATCTAGTCATGGAGTAGTGGCACTGGTCACGCCCACATCCCCGGTAGCATGGTATTTTAGTTTATCCCTAGTGAGGTAACAAAGTAAGGTAAAGATACCAAAGTGGATCGCGGAACTTTCTCTCACGTTCACTGCACTAGCCACCCCCCGTTACTCCAACTAATGCACATGTTCCCCCACACACGCTCTCATAAACATGCTTGATCAAAACAAGTAGACAAGAACGGGGTACATAATATGCATCTATACTCATAACTGAAACAAACATTGCAATCTCAAACATATATTAACTCATAAAGATCCACCACAAAGGTATTACAACGGTGACCGTAATCATGTTCAGCAGCTCATACGGTGCTAATTAGTGAAGCTCAAGAGAGGAGACATACATAAGTTACTTCCACAAACCCATAGTCCAGAGGTGGACTACTCCCTCTTCATCATGGAGACGGTGGAGAAGTCGATGGAGAGGATGGAGACCAAACCGGCAGCGCCCCGCCGGAGTTTTCCCCCTCCAATCTGCAGCTCCTGATCTCCGTTTCGGTGTTTCTGTGTTTGTGCGGCGCTCCTTCCAGAGAACGTCGGGGGACCTTTTTTATAGGCGTTTTTAGGTCAAGACGAAGGCGGTGGAGCGAAGATCGACGGCAACGGAGCCACGAGGCCCGAACAGGTGGGTCCCACGCGGCCTGGTACTGTGGCCGCGTGGGCCATGCCCGTTTGGCCCTCGGGTCTCCGTTTGCTTGCTTCCTTTTTCCGTAGTCCTTCCTTCCAAATATTGACGCCCGTAAATTTCCAGGTGATTTCGTTGACGTTTGGGTCCCTGAAACATTAAAATACAAAACTAGGGTTTTCTGCCTGTGCAGGGTTAATTCCAAATAAATGGGAAAACTATGAAGTATTCCCAAAATCATGATAAAACATTGATATAACCCTTATATGATGCAAATATGACTGGAATATAAGCAATTAAAGTGCAAAGTTCATGTATGCATTTTACATGCATCATGTGCCATTCACAATAATTTATCATCATATCATCAAGAAGCTTTGTTGCAACACCCAAAGTGATGGACATAAAGGTACCTCCAGAGGCCGAATCCAATAGGTTTCTTGAAGAAAAATTTAGTCCTGCATAAAAGGTTTGGATGATCATCCAAGCAGTCAGTCCATGGTTGGGACAATTCTTTACCAATGATTTTATTCTCTCCCAAGCTTGAGCAACATGCTCATTATCAAATTGTTTGAAATTCATAATGCTACTTCTCAAATATATAATCTTAGCATGAGGATAGTATTTTCCTATGAAAGCATTTTTGCATTTAGTCCATGAATCAATACTATTTCTAGTCAAAGATAGCAACCATTCTTTAGCACGTCCTCTCAAAGAGAAAGGAAAAAGTTTCAGTTTAATAATATCACCATCTACATCCTTATACTTTTGCATCTCACAAAGTTCAACAAAATTATTAAGGTGAGCAGCATCATCAGTACTAACAGCAGAGAATTGCTCTTTCATAACAAGATTTAAAAGTGCAGGTTTAATTTCATAGAATTCTGCGTTAGAAGCAGGTGGAGCAATAGGTGTACTAATGAAATCATTATTGTTCGTGCTAGTGAAATCACACAACTTAGTGTTCTCAGGGGTACTCATTTTGGCAAAATTAAAACAAAACAGAAAGATAACAACTTGAAAATAAAAGTAACTAATTTTTTTGTGTTTTTAATAAATAAAGCAAACAAGACTAAATAAAAATAAACTAAGCAAGACAATAACAAAGTAAAGAGATTGGAGGCGTGAAACTCCCCTTGCAGAAATCCTCTTGCTCCCCGGCAACGGCGCCAGAAAAAGAGCTTGATTCATGGAACACACGTTCGCTGGGAGACCCCAAGAGGAAGGTATGAAGCAGTGTAGCAGCAGTTTCCCTCAGTATGAAACCAAGGTTTAATCGACCAGTAGGAGCAAGAAATCACTTCTAAAGGTTGTTGGTGGCGACGTTACTCGATCACCAACGTGGAATCTGCACACAACACAATCAAACTACTTTGCCCCAACGAAACAGTGAGGTTGTCAATCTCACCGGCTTGCTGAAAACAAAGGATTAAATGTATGGTGTGGAAAACAGTAGTAAATTGCAGAGAATGAAAAGGAACAGTGTTTGCAGTTGGTTGTATTATCAGTGTAAAAGAATGGACCGGGGTCCACAGTTCACTAGTGGTGTCTCTCCGTAAAAGATAACTAACATGCTGGGTGAACAAATTACAGCTGGGCAATTGACAAAATATTGAGCGCATAACAATGCATATATATGACATGATGATTACTATGATATTCATGTGGGCATTACGACAAAATACATAGACCGTTATCCAACAGCGTCTATGACTAATAATCCACCGCCAGGTTGTCATACCGAGTTCCCCGTTGGTATTAAGTTGCAAGCAACGGATAATTGCATTAAGTAATGTGTGTAAAGTAAACAAATGCATTAGACCTAACGGCGTACCCTTAAGCTAAGCATCGGTTATTTTATCCCTAGTGGCAACAACACATCCACAATCTTAGAAGTTATTGTCACTCTCCCAGATTACCGGAGGCATGAACCCACTATCTAGCATAAATACTCACTCTTGGAGTTACAAGCATCTACTCGGCCAAAGCATCTACTAGTAACGGAAAGCATGCAAGATCATAAATAACATATAAGATAGATTGATAATCAACTTGACATAGTATTCAATATTCATCGGATCCCAGCAAACACAACATGTAGCATTACAATAAGATGATCTTGATCATGATAGGCAGCTCACAAGATATAAACATGATAGCATAAAGTGGAGAGACAACCATCTATCTACTGCCATGGACCCGTACTCCATGGATGAACTACTCACGCATCACTCCGGAGACAGGCATGGTGATGTAGAGGCCTCCGGTGATGATTCCCCTCTCTGGCAGGGTGCCGGGAAGAGCTTCTTAACCATCCCGAGCTAGGGTTGACGGCGGCGGCGTCTCTAGAACTTTTCGTGGATAATAGCTCGGGTATTTAGGGTTTTCGCGTCGGGAGGAATAAATAGGCGAAAGGGCGGCGGCTGCGGAGCCACGAGGGCCCCACACCACCCAACGGCGCGGCAGGGGGGCCGCGCGGCCCGATGGTGTGGGTGCCACGTGGCTCCCCTCCGTGTCTCCTCTCGACTCTGTCTTCGTGTTGGAAAAATAGGAGGTTCTGTCCAAGTTTCGTCCAATTCCGAGAATATTTCCAGACTAGCTTTTCTGGAATACAAAAAACAGCAGAAAACAGGAACTGACACTGTGGCATCTTGTTAATAGGTTAGTCCCAGAAAATGCATAAAAATGCTATGAAGTGTATATAAAACATGTAACAATTGGTATAATATCAACATGGAACATCAGAAATTATAGATACGTTTGAGACGTATCAGCGAGCTAAGGAGCTTGAGGTAGGTGGCCAAAATTCTGCCCGTTGGAGTCTGTCCGCAGCCACTTCACCCGGAACTTCCGGTCCTGGGGGCCGGAACTTCCGGTGGATGTTCCGGCCGAACTTCCGGCCCGAGTCCAGTGCAGAATGCACAAAAGGACTTAGTCGTTTTCGAGGGTCACGCGCCAGCACCGGAACTTCTGAAGACGGAACTTTCGGCTGGCATCGAAACTTTTGGCCCAGCACCGGAACTTCTGGACTGGAGAAACTGATAGCTTCTTTTTTCTTTCTTTTCCCTTTTTGCGAAACAAACAGAACTGTTGAGTTCTAAAGTATCACCTGCACCTGACAAGCACTTAACACACAGTAAGATAGTATTTGTGTTGTCACAATCATCAAAACAAGATTTAGAGCAAACATGCTCTTTCAATCTCCCCCTTTTTGGTGGATTATGACAACACAAATAGAGGGATTCACAAAATATAGACGGGCTCCCCCTAAGCATGTGCATAACTTAGAAATTGCATTTGAATACAATATGCACACGACTTAGGATCAACACTCCCCCTATATTTTGTAAGACAAGCAAGTTCTCAAAGATATAATATAAACATAACTTGCACAAAGAGGTAAGACAAGAACATTAGAAGTTACACAACATAAAGTCTCACAACAATAGGTTCCACACGTCTTACCACATGCATAGGAGAGAGTTCACATAAAGCAAAACCAACAAGTTCGATAAACGGAGCACAACACAACTAAAAACGAGAGAAAACGAGTACTTGTGCTCCACCCATGCAAATCCCCGTACACCTAGTAGATAAACTTCTCCCCTTTGGCATCAAGACACCAAAAAGGGAAAAGATCGATGCTAACATCCCTCAATCATCTGAGTCCGAACAAAGGTCATCATCATCCGGCACAATAGTGTCCCAGTCCACGGTCCTGTTGTTCCAATGCTTGTACTCAATGTGTGGAGGCGGAGGAGGAGGGGTGTTGGGAATCTTCAAAGCTTGCATGATCTTGTATTGGTTGACAAGTCCCGTGTGCCTCTCCTTGGAGGCTTGGAAGTTCTCCCTGTGAATAGCAATGTCCATGCACATGATCTTGTTGAGAGCTCGCACAATCCATGAGCGTTGCTTTGGTTCCCCCGGTTTCTTCACTCTAGGGTCACAAGGTGCACGAAACCCACTAGTACCATCATCGGTTGTGGCATGAGGTTGATCCTTCTTGAGGTGAGCATGTTTCTTGTTCATTTTCACATACTTGTGGAGACTGTCACAGTTGAGAGCCAAGTCCATGTCGAGCACATCATCATCATCAAATGGAAACTTCTTCTTGATAAGCTTCATAATGTAGGGGGCATAAGGAGGCACCTTCTTACCCATCACGGCATCATATATCTCATTGAAAATGAAATCCATCACATCAATTGGGCAGGTGCCCGGTTCAGGCTCATCTTCCATCAACGTGTTGTGGGCAAATATCATGAGGTTGACAAGACCACCACGGATCTCATCGTTGTTGCCCGCACTAGGAGAAATAGTGTGACGAAACATGCGAAGCAAAATGTCACAAATGGGAAGGAGCCCATCAGTAGAACCAATAACCCCATCATCAGCATAAAGATCACTCATTTGATTCTTATCATAGGCAGCCCCTTGAGTGTGCATGCGCGAACCATTTGCCACAATGTTGCTAGTGAAGGGATACCCGAGAACCTCAGCAAAGTCATGAAAGTTGGCGTAGAGCTTGTGAGTTCCTGACATCCATGTCATACCACGGTCCGGAGAGGAGTCAAACGCCACAGTGGCAAAGAACTGATGAATCAAGTGAATGCTGTAGGGGCACTGAGTAGACATGAGCTTGCGCAAACCAAGAGCATCCACCACAGCCACAGCTCCACCAAAATATGCTTCCTTCTTCTCCAAGTGATCAAAATCAATGGGCTGCATAGGACACACCTTGTGCTTCCCGAGGTTGCTGTAGAGACCATTGTATAGCACTTCTTGCTCAACAGACCAAAAACATAAGTCCACATCAGGATCTCGCTCATCCTCATAGACAAATGCTGAGCGCCATGCAAGAAACTCGGACTTGGAAGAGGGAATAACTGGCATAGGAGCTTTCTTCTTCTTCTTCTGAGCGACTTTCTTTGGAGCAATAGCTGAAATGTGAGCCAAGTGATCATCCTCACTTCCACTTGGAGGACGAGAACGGGACGCGGGGCGCTTGGGGATAGCCTTACGAACATGGGAGCTGCCACCTGCACACAGTGAATAGAATAGATAGAAAGCAGGGGATAAGTGCTCAAGTCCAAGATGTCAAAAAGGAAACAAGTAGTAAGCTGAATTTACAAAAGAATTTTTCTGTTCCAGGGCGGAAGTTCCGGACGCAGGCCGGAAGTTCCGGGCAGAGCCGGAAGTTCCGGTGCACACGGCTGCGTGGGGAACTTGAACCTAATGCACAAAATTTCTAACGAAATTCAAATCACTACTAGTGTATAGTATGGCAAGCCTAGAGAAGTATTTACACCAAAGGAATCCAAATACAGAGCTCTATTTCTTCTAGGTTAAACGAAAAAGGCAATCGTTCTAGATTTGAAATAGGAGACAATACCGGAGTCCATGGCGCAAATGGAGTGGAGGAACGAGATCCCCTTGACGAGGGGATGCAGATCCGACCGAGGGCCGGAGGAATCCGCGGCTGGAAGGCCGCGGTGGAGATGCGGTGGCGGTGGAGCTCCTGGGCAGGAGAGAGAAACTAGAGGGCGCGGGGGTGGATGAACTGTTCTGTTCGGGAAGAAGCAGTCCACCCCGCGGCCTCCTTATGGTTGCCCAGAAAACTTAGACCGGAACTTCCGTCCCTGGGGGCGGAACTTCCGGGGCCACGGAACTTCCGGTCAAAGTTCCGGCAAAACTTCCGGTGCGACATCAGTACTGATTTCGCACCGGGACTTGGCCAAAATTTTCGACTGAAAGTTAGGGGCGCCTGAGGTTCTGGTCCAGAAAACGGAAAGTCCGGTGAACCAACGCGAGCACATCTCCGGATAGGCAAACACAGGACATGAGCAAGAGTGTAGCAAGTCTTTTAGGGATGAGAGCATGGCTTAGGATAGGAAAGGTCACTGGAAGAGGTACTTCACACTCAAACATATAAAGAGCAAATGAGACACTAGAAACCAACATTTGAGTGTGTTTTCCAGAAAGACCAACGGATAGGCAATAAGATCCAAATAACATCCAACTCCTCACAAGGTGGAGGGCGATGGCCTAAGCCACCATGTATGAGATTATGGCGTGACATCGCGAAGATGTATCTTGGGTTCACAACAAACACTCGTCATTTAAGCTCACATTTTCATGACTGAAAATAGAAAAACAAATGAAATCTTACTATTGGCATAATGGGGGGAGGGATAGTCCAATGAATTAGGACCGCACTCCCCCTATGTCCATGCCTACACCTAAACCAAATAGATAGTCAAGAAATAGGTGTGTATGCAAGATAGTCAAGCCACGCTCCTTGAATCCACGATATTTAGCTCATGCCTCAAAAAAGTGAATCTTGCTTCATCAAGTGGCTTCGTGAACATATCGGCAAGTTGGTTCTTGGTTGGAATATAGCCAAGCTCAATGTCACCCGGGTAATGTGATCACGAATAAAGTGATAACGAATCTCAATATGCTTCATTCTTGAGTGTTCCACCGGGTTGTGACCAATCTTGATAGCACTTTCATTGTCACATAAAAGAGGCACTTTGTCACAATGGACACCGTATTCCTTTAAAGTTTGCCTCATCCATAGCAATTGAGTGCAAGCACTAGCGGCTGCCACATACTCGGCTTCGGTGGTGGAGAGAGATATACAATTTTGCTTCTTAGAAGACCAACTCACCAAGGACCTACCAACGAATTGGCATGCCCCGGAAGTTGATTTCCTATCATCCTTACAACCAGCCCAATCCGAATCCGTGTACCCGGCAAGAGAGAAATTGGAGTCCTTAATACCACAAACCAAACCTTGGGGTATGAACCAAATATCGAAGGATTCTATTGACCGCTTGCAAGTGGCTTTCTTTAGGAGCCGCTTGATACCTTGCACACACCCCTACACTCAACACAATATCGGGTCTAGATGCACAAAGATAAAGCAAAGAACCAATCATAGAGCGATAAAGTTTTTGATCAACATCCAAACCCTTTGGATTAAGTTCAAGATGACATTTGGTGTCCATAGGAAACCTCTTCTCTTTAGCATCTTGCATATTGAACCTCTTGAGCATGTCTTGGGTGTACTTGGCTTGAGAAATGAAAGTCCCTCCACTCAATTGCTTGATCTCAAAACCAAGGAAGAACTTCAACTCTCCCATCATGGACATCTCAAACCTATCGGTCATAAGCTTTGAAAATTCATCATTAAAAGCTTTGTTAGATGAGCCAAAGATAATATCATCCACATAAAGTTGGCATATGAAAAGCTCCCCTTTAACCCTCTTGGTAAATAGGGTGGGATCGATTTGCCCCACTTCAAATCCACGGTCTAGCAATAGCTCTCTTAAGTGCTCATACCAAGCACGAGGTGCTTGTTTGAGACCATAGAGCGCCTTATCAAGCTTGTAGACATGGTTAGGGAATTTGGGATCCTCGAAACCCGGTGGTTGCTTAACATATACCAACTCCTTTAAAGGACCATTAAGAAAGGCACTTTTCACATCCATTTGTTGCAATTTAAAGTTATGATGTGATGCATATGCAAGAAGGATACGGATGGACTCAAGGCGAGCCACGGGTGCATAAGTCTCTCCAAAATCAATGCCTTCAACTTGAGAGTACCCTTGTGCAACCAATCTTGCCTTGTTCCTCACAACTATTCCATGTTCATCTTGCTTGTTCTTGAAAATCCACTTAGTGCCTATAACATTGCGGCAATCTTTTGGCTTCTCAACTAAATTCCACACTTTTTTGCGCTTGAAATTGTTTAGCTCTTCATGCATAGCTTCCAACCAATCCGGTCTTCAAGAGCTTCAAACACTTTCTTTGGTTCTACCATGGAGATATGTGCTTGATGCTCACTAAAGCTTGCCAATTGACCCCTTGTGGTCACCTTGCTCTTCAAATCACCAAGAACCTCTACTAGCTTATGGCTTCCTAATTCCAAGGTCCTTGCAACTCTTGCTTTACGACAGGCTTCGATATCTCTATTGCATCTTGGAGGTATCTCTTGATCATCTTGATCATTTGAGTCCCCGTCTTGACCAGAATGTTGACCTTGATCATCATTATGCACATCTTCAACAATAGAAGGAGAGGGTTGATCTTGGTCTTGACCTTGGCTAGCATCAACAATAGGAGAACTTGGTTCTTGCATAGCAACTTGGTCAACTTGAGGAGGGTCTTGAACTTGTTCTTGGGTTGGTGCATCATTTGCTTCCATGGTAGGCGCCGGTTCACCTTGTGATGATGTAGTCTCCACTTGAGTGGAGCTCGGACTTGCTTGACTTGCTTGAGGAGGCTCATGATGTATCTCGATGGGGCGATAGAAACCAATGCCCATTCTTCTTATTGCATCTTGAGGTTCCTCAATATCTACATCACGAACATGAAATTGCGCCACTTGGGAGCCGTCATTCTCATCGAACTCCACACTACAAGATTCCACAACTCTCCTAAGGATTTGTCGTAGACTCTATAAGTGTGGGATTCGGCACCGTAACCAACAAAAATACCCTCTAAAGCTTTAGATTCAAATTTAGATAAACGAACACCTTTGATCTTATAGAAACACTTACAACCAAACACTCGGTAGTAGGAGATGGTGGGCTTGTTGCCGGTAAGCATTTCATAGGAGTCTCCTTTCTTCCAACACGAAAGAATAACCGGTTAGATGAGTGACACGCCGTGGAGATGGCCTCGGCCCATAAGTAAAGTGGAGACTTAAACTCCGCCAACATGGACCTTGCCATATCCATGAGAGTCCGGTTCTTCCTCTTGGCTACACCATTTTGTTGAGGGGTATATGCAGCGGAATATTGATGACGAATTCCCTCTTCACTAAGAAACTCATTTAGGGTGTAGTTCTTGAACTCGGAGCCATTGTCACTTCTAATGGCCAATATGGGAACATTGTGTTGACGTTGAACTTCATTGGAGAAGTCGATGACGGCTTGTTGAGTCTCATCCTTCGACTTGAAGAAATAAACCCAAGTAAATCTTGAATAGTCATCAACAATCACCAAACAATACTTCTTCCCACCAAGACTCGGTTGAGGAACGGCACCAAAGAGATCAACATGAAGAAGTTCCAATTTCCTCTTTGATGAGATGATGGTCTTGCTTGAGTGGGGAGAATCATGCATCTTTCCTTCAACACAAGCCCTACAAAGACGATCTCTAGAAAAAGAAACATTTCTTTTAGTCCAAGAATGTGGCCACCCTTGTGAAGACTTTGCAAAGTTCTCATGTTGACATGGGACAAGCGGCGATGCCACAACCATCCCACGTCGGCCTTTCCGAATAGGCATATTGCTTGAGTGTTGGTTGACCCCGAAAAGTCCACCACAAACAACTCATTTTCAACATACCCAACGAACATGACCTTTAGAGTCTTGCTCCTCAAGAGTACCACCATATCAATAGTAAAATGGACATCAAAGTTCATCTTATTAAGTGCACGAACGGACATAAGATTGTAACCGAGAGACTCGACAAGCATGACATTTACAAGGGTGATATCCTTTGCAACTACCACCTTGCCGAGGCTCTTTACCTCAGCTTTTGACTTATCACCATAAGAGACGGTTGAGTGATTTAGATTTGGTCTCAACTCCGTCATAATCTCCTTGCTTCCGGTCATATGACTAGTGCATCCACTATCAACCACCCATTTAGACCCACCGGAAGCATAGTCCTACAAAAATCATTGCTTGGATTTAGGTACCCATTTCTCAATGGGTCCTCTTTTGTTAGCAACAAGGGTCTTAGGAACCCAAATAGAATAAGCAATGTAACCATCATAAGGACCAACATATTTTGCATAAACATCCCCATAATAATCAACATAAAGAATGTAGTTGGGATTGTTATGCCCCGCAAAGTCACTACGAGTGGTCTTGCCCCTAGTGGCATTACCACCGCAATGGAAGTCTTGGCTTGTGTGGGCTTGGCATTGATCTCCTTGTTGTTGCTCTTCTTGATCTTTGCCTTGGCTACATAACCAAGACCCTCCTTCCCTTTGTGTGGCTTTTGCTCAAAAACATGAGCAACAACCTTTTCTTTACCTTTGGAATAGAGGTCTTGGCACTAGTGGCCTTGGCAAGATCCACCTTCAACCTAGCATTTTCCTCAATAACATTTGCATGATCACAAGAGGGAGTAGAGGTACTAGGTGAAGTAGATTTAGAAAGTTGAGTTTGAAGTTGCTCATGAGACTTGACAAGGTTGGAGTGATCACTTTCCAAGGCCTTGTGGGCCTTGTCAAGCTTCTCCATATCCTCAAGAAGTCTAGCATTAGCAACCACAAATTCGACTTTCTCCTTTTTAATCACTTTATATTTAGCAAAGACATGGTCTCTATCCTTAATGATTTTAGCAATTATTTCATCATTTTTATCATCAAGGGACTCAAATCTTTCCTCAAGATAAGTTCTATATTCACTTTCTTCTTCTAGGGAAGCATTCAAGGATTCTATGGAAGCATTCAAGGATGCTATGGTGAGAGAGTCCTCTCTCTCAATTTTTCCCTTGTCCTCAAGGAGTTCTTCGGCCGCACCAAGTTGTCTCATGAGAGACTCAACATGTTTCTTAGCATCACCTTGCATGTTAGTCACAAAAGTATCGAAAGAAACAAGTTCTTTATTAATCACAAGACTAGCTTTATCATCCATTTCATGCATGGACTTGGGTGTAGAAGATGATACCTCGGTAACATGAGCCATGAGGCAACGAGCGTTGTTGATGGAGAGATTTTCATTGGGGGATTCAAAGAGAGAAGATGATGAAGTTGAGACAATAGCCAATGCGGCACTACAAAGGAAAATATTTTTGTTGACAAATCACTTTCGTCATGTGTAGGCCAATTTTCGTCAAGGATTACATCGCGGTGACGAAATTTGATCGTCATGGAGTTCGTCAACAAATCTCCGTCATAAAATATCGGGGGTGACGATATGCATTTTTTCGTCAACATCAAACGTTTGATGGTGACGACCTAAAAATTCGTCAACATCAAAGGTTGATTGTTGACAGACAGATTTGTCACGAAAAATTGCAACTTTCGTCAATATCTAAATCTTGGGAAGTTTCTGATTGGTCAAAAAAAAGCATACGTGGCCTTACATGTGTGTTCCATTTGGCTTCTGACAACATGGGTCCGACGGCGCTGATAACCCACAAGTATAGGGGATCGCGTGTAGCCTTTTCGATAAGTAAGAGTGTCGAACCCAACGAGGAGCTAAAGGTAGGATAAGTATTCTCTCAAGTTCTATCAACCACTGATACAACTCCACGCACACTAAACATTTGCATTATCTAGAAAATAAAACTACGGTAGCAATACGGGTATGAGAGGTAGTTTTGCAAGATAATAAATACAAGAAAGTAAATGTTAGTGCTGCAGCAATAAAATACACTAAGTAACCATATACTAACAGTACCATGAGTGTGGAAAAGTGGTGGTAATTGTGGTGGCTTTGTCCAAGATTAATTAGTGAAGGTACTTGGTTCATTGTCTTCGATGCAGTTTTCTATGTGGGAGAGGCTAAATATACATGCACTACACTACTTGGGATTACAAGTACTATATGATTGGATTGTTAGAAAGCATCAGCAAATACTAACAATGCATTAAGGTTTCCCCAACCATAGCCTTAAGTTCAAGGTCCTCTTACTCCCATACGTGCAACTAATCGGTTCGCGTTCTCAGGTTTCTGTCACTCCGGCAGAACTTCCCCCGCTTCGTTACAAATACTACCAACCCTAGGGTGTTTGATCCATGCGCGCACAAATATAATGGACACCAAAGGACAGCACCATATAGACATACAACTCTAATGAACCTCATGCATTCAATTAAGCAATCAAAAGACAAATAAACTACGGAAACATGATGTAAATCATAGGATAAATATTATAGCATCAAACACCATGTTTACATAGGACGGTACAGAGGTTTGTGGGAGGATGAACCACTGAATACAAGGAGGAGATGGTGATGGAGATGGCGGTGAAGACGGCGGAGAGGGGCAGCGCAGCGGCGCAGGGCGGCGGCGGTGCCGGCGGTGCGGGGAACTCCTTTCCCCGCCGCCGGCAAGCTTGGGGAGCGCCGCCCCTTAGCCTCCCTCCTTCATGACTTCTTGGGACCCCCCCCCCCCCCCCATGGAGATGGGATCCATGGGGGAGGCAAAAAAGTGGCTTTTGGTGGCTGAAATTTGTGGGTGGAGGAGTCCTCCACGAATTAGGTTTCCTCCCTTTATATATCTTCTCGGATTTCCGTCACCCCTTTTAGGGTTCCACCAAAACGGGCCTACAGGCCGCGTCCGAACACCGATTGGGCTGATCTCGGGCTTAAAATCTTCGTATGGAAAATTGTGACAACTTTCGTGACAGCCAGGTCTCCATATAATGTCATCTTCGAGGGTCAAACTGGCAATCTTCGTAAAAAGTTCTCAGACAGATTTCAGGAAAGTCTCAATTCGACTCCAACAAGGTTTCCTCTTGTATTCTTGATAATTTCTACACATCAAAGAGTAAAACAAGAACATTGTGCACTTTTGTAACTATTAGTAGGTTAGTCCAAATAAATAATAAACTTAATATAAAACAAGTGCTAAAAGCATAAAAATGGCATGAAACAATCAAAAATTATAGATACGTTTTGGACGTATCAGGCGCTGACGTGGATATCTGTCATGTGGGATCGGCATGGTGCTGACTGGTGGGACCCACAAAATATTATGACAAGCTGGACCCACAATATTCTGACCGGTGGGATCCACAAAATTCTGACAAGTGGGACCAGGTTGTTGCCGACATATGGGTCCCAATAATGCTGACTGGTGGGACCCACAAATTCTGACAAGTGGGACCAGAAGTTGGTGCCACGTGGTTTCATTTAATAGTGACGTTGTGACATTTTCCGTCACCTTTTCAATTTGACAAAATTTGAGAGCATTTGAATTATTTGCGAAATTTTGGAAACAAAAAACTGGCGAAATATAAAAAAATAGACAATAAATATCATACATAAATGGTGGCACAAGAAGTATATATGTCTCTCACAGACCGAAAGATTCATAAGAAAAATTACAATTGGGTAAAGAACACAAAGAAATTAAAAGACCTATGATTAAGAATGTTGTAGGATGGCGGTGCAATAGATTAGTTGCCCTGGGATTCTGCCATGGATGGTGGCTGGGATGTCCTCAAGAGCATATTAAGCACGGCATCCATTTCTTCTTGGGCTTTCTTCACAGCTTCAAGTTCTTCCTCCTGCTTCTTCCTGATCTCTTCAAATTTTTGATCTTGTTCTTGCAATCTTGCCTGCATCTCACTGTGGTACCTTTCAGCTGCCTGTATGGAGTTCTGCTCTTGATCTACCAGTCTTTGTTGTAGCTCTCGGATGCGTGTAGCTGAAACAGAGGACTTCCTGGAGCTTGTTGCGACGCCCAATCTTGGTAGGAATGTGCTGTTGCAGGTGGTGGATGGGCTTTTCTCGCTCAGAACTAGCTGAACAATTTGCAAATCAGTCAATTCAGGTTCATCTTCATTGCGTGGCGCCGCTTTTTTTGCCACCATTTTATCCTGCATAAAGATTACAATCATTGCATGGACAACATACAAAACTGGAATATATAATATTGTGCTAATATGAAATATTTCTTACATATGCACTTTTTGCTTCAGCACTCATAATGTTATCCTTGTTAGTGTGTGTCATTCTAAAAAATTCAATTGGAGAGGTTTCTTCTTCCTGCTGCTCAGCCTTCTGCTTGAAAAAATGTAGAATGCACATTACCATTGTGTACTGTGTATGACAGAAGTATGAACTGTATGGGGAAATTCAGAACACTTACTACATGTTCCCAGTGAGCAACATAGCTTCGAGATCCAGTGGTATGGAACTGTTTCACAGCTTCTCTGTTCTTTCCATTTTTTACACACACTCCCTATGTTCAGTACATGCATTTTATTTATCCAGATCAGAGAAATGTAAGTCAGTAGCTGTTATTGAAAGGAATAAGATTTATGTACCTGGTACTTCTCATCAAACCATCTGTTCACCAGTTCTTGCCAGCTTTTCTCTTCTACATGATCTGGCTTCTTCAGATATGCTTGCTCCCACTAGTACAGAACGACACATCGGATACCCCTCTATGGAAACGGCAAGTGTTAGGCGACGGAGAATCGCGCTTTCCGCGCGGCCGGTGCGTACAAACCTGACCAGGCCCGCCTACATTGGCAACGGACCCTTTCCAATCTCCGTCACCTATTATATTGGCAACGGTTAATAAAATTGTCCGTTTCCAATATTTGCCTCTATGGTAACGGATAGAATTTTCCAACCGTTGAAAATGTTGATACGTGGAGGCTAGCGAATGGGCAGATGGGGAGGTGGGCGGAGCAGACCCGCGAGTATAAATGGCGAGAGGTACCAGCAGCGGTCTCTTTGAAGCCCCAGTCCATCGCCTACAGTTATTCAAACTTCGCCAGATCCCCTCCGTCCAAATCTATGGCGAGAGGTACCAGCAGCGGTCGCGGCCGTGGACGAGGGCGAGGCCATGGTAGGGGGCGCAGCGGCAATGCCATGCCGTCGGTGTCGCCCTCACCGTCCTCTGAAGACATGTCCCCGGCGAGAGGTACCATCAGCGGTCGCGGCCGTGGACGTGGGCGCGGCCGTGGACGAGGGCGTGGCCGTGGTAGGGGGCGCAGCCGCAATGCCACGCCGTCGGTGTCACCCTCACCGTCCTCTGAAGACATGTCCCCGGAGCTGCGCGGCTTCGAGTCTTGGTTATCCTGTACAAGGGCATCGAGAGCCGCCTGAGGCTACCGAGGGCGTTCGCAGAGAAGCTCCGAGGCATGGTGGCAGCTACCATGCATCTGAAGATGGAGGACTGCGAGAACGGCAGCTGGGCGGTGAAGACGGCCGTGAGTGCCGTGGGGAATTTGTACCTCGGCCAGGGATGGAAGTCATTCGCCCAAGTGTACAAGCTTGAGCAGGGGCACTTTTTGTGCTTCGAGTTCGACGGCGACAACGGGTTCTTCATCAAGATCTTCGACGGTACCTTATGCCGGAGGGACGCACTCGTGTACAGCGACGACGAGCCCGAGTCTTCATCAGCAGCTGCTAGTAGTAGCATTAGCTAGTAGTAGCATATATGTAATCGTTTACTTCATTATCAAGTCCGTATGTAGTAGCATTAGCTGCTAAGTGGTCTCTGCGTTCATATGTAATTTAGAGTACCTGTTAGTAAGTTGGGTAGTAAGTTCACTCTCTCGCTAGTGTAAAATCAATGGAAACGGTTATATAAAATGTCCGTTGCCAATGTGGTGCTTATATATACTGCCGGCTCGTTCTCATTATCACTCTCTCACTGTCTCTCTTCCAAGCCTAGCCGCCGCACACTGTGGCTTTCAACTCTCCTCACTCTCTCTAATGGCTTCCTCTGTTGGCGCTTCTAGATCCGGCCATCGCGGCCGCGGCTCTAGCCGCCGCGGCAGCACCGTTCTAGCGGTAGCCCTTCGTGAGGGGAAGGTCGATCTGGAGGCGGCCATGCGTCCGCTAATGATGCGGCAGCGCCACCATCTGACGCCCTCCTCCTCCGGTGATGCCCGGCTTCTTCTGAGCCAGGCCGATGTGGAGGAGGTCATTCATGAGGTGGTGGTGCAGCACCTCCGGCGGATCTACCAGCAGAAACCCATCTGGAGGAGGAAGTGGCCGATCTGGAGGAGGAAGTGGCCGATCTGGAGGTGGTGGAGGATCTGTAGGTGGTGTCTGATCTGGAGAAGGAGGAGGAGGTGGATGTCGACAAAGGAGAAGGAGGAGGAGGTGATTGCGTCGCAGCGCGCCGGTAGCATCTCAGCGCATCTGGCAGAGGCCTGCACCTCCTCGATCTCCCGCCGGGTGAAAGGTATAAATCTTTCTGTGACCGGCTGTGATGCCGATGAACTAGGTTCTACGTATGAGCATTTCATCACATAAACAAATTCCTAGTGCAAATTCACACATACATGTTCTGATAATTACAAACACTTATTGTTAAAGCACCAACTGTACAAACTAGTTAAACACCCACATCCAAAGCCTATTGCAATTCACCTAGGGCATTCTTGCACCTAGGGCAGAGCATTTCCTGCCATGTTGGACGTAGCCTGTCCTTCAAGGTTAGGATCTTGCGATACAACTCGTAGGTCACGTACCCATCTATTGCTGCGTAGTCGAGGTTAACTTTGTGCAGCGGCATCCGCTCCCAAAAACCGTGCTGGTTGGATGGAACTCCTTCTTCATGTTGGCGTATAATTTGTCGATGAGGTCTGCCGCTAGATCACCCATTCCGTCCCTCTCGTCTCCACCCTTGATTTTGTATACGAGTTGGATGTCCACGTAGTACTCCGGTGGAATGTGGAAGCCGGCAGAAGAAAGCACCTTGCTGTCGTTGGTGATGTCCACGCTTGCGAAGGTGATATTCTTGCGTTCAAAGAATTTGCCCAACTCTGGACAATTCTTCTTGGACTTGCACCCGTGGAACACGAGGACATGCTGGCGCATGGCGAGTTGCAGGACAGCCATGCGCCGACGATCACGGGTGTACTCGATGTCAAGGCCGATGAACCGATGCTTCTCCTCTGCTAGCCATTCCTCGTACTTGTTGAGGATCCGCTCCACGGTATGCTCCTAGTTCGTGTACACCACCTCCAGAACGGTGCCGTGGGTATGGACGGTAGTTGTCTCTGTTATTCTTTTGCGGTCATCCATGGCGGGTGGGGGATTGGGGTGGAACAAGGAAGAAGAGAAGGAAGGAATGCGAACTGTCTGCCACCAAACAGAGCAGTTCCTGGATATTTGCCGTTGATCTTAGCAGTTTCTCGAAAATGGCAACCGAACAAAGCAGTTGCAGGAAAATAGCCACCGATTTTTTTAATATCCAGATGTATTTTGTACATTTCGCTAATATTTTTTTTCTTTCACGCAGGAGTTTATTTCGGCAACACTGCATAAAAGTACCAATCTATCATTTCGAGAACTAGAAAACTTAAGGCAAGGAAATTTCGTGGATACTGGTCTTGGAGTGGGTACTGCGACGACCGAGAGCTCATAGAAGGTGAGCTCCAAGTCAAAGATGGAAGGCTGGCTTAATTAAGCCAGCCTTTCATCTTGTTAGGTTAGTTGCTTATAGGTTTAGAGTTCATGATTATAGTCAAAGTGTAATAGGTGATATTACATTATGCCAATGTGTGATGGATATGATTGTAGTCAAATTGTAAAAAACAGTGATATTATTGTATACCAATGTAATGATGGCATTTGTTCTATGTTATGAATTGAATAACGTTTTATTGCATTGTGCAATCAGCCTTTCATGTATTATGGCATATAACCGAAATATGAGAAATGCTCAGTGCAAACGGGTGGATGGCAAACTCCGTATCTGATGAAGGAAAACTAAGGAAACAGAGGTCTGCGCACAACCGTTGCCAAATGGAGACCTCATCGGAAACGGTTTTTGGCCTCCGTTACCGATGAAGGCCTTCACATCAGTGACAGAGGCGGGGACACGGACCCTTTCTCCGTTGCCGAAGGGGTTTTTGGCCCGTTTCCGATGTGTCGTTCTATACTTGTGTCCACTGTGAGATTTTTAATTTTGGGCCAATACTCCTTCTTAAGCCTATATCGGAACTGCCGAATACTAACTTGCAGCATATCAGTGCACACATCTTGGGCCACCTCATCATTTCTGTCCATAGTAAACTTTCCCTGCAAAATAGTGATGCATTAATCAGTAGATTCTTAGAGAGTTGATCATGTAACATAATAATTAGGTTAAACATAGATTGTACTGGACTCACCGCTACTATATTTATAGCATGAGGAATGACATGTGTGAGAGTTGCATCTTTTTTGTACTGTGTCCAGTGTGTTGCAAGCGGCATTTTGGCACGGATGTGAATCCCAACCTCACTGCTCAGCTTTGCTGACTGGATATAATCCTTGGGTCTCCTGACACCGGCAGTGAAGTCAATTTGTATCTTATTGCCACCATTTCTTCTTGTGAACTCATGTAGTCCATGGCCCTTAGTAGGTCTGCGTCCACCTCTCTTTCTCTTAGTATGGCCAGATGCTGTCAATGTCTCTGAAATAAGAGAGATGAAATGATTATCTTTTATATGAAAATATGCGGTACAGTGTGTAATTTTTACAAACTTTCATACCTTGCCGTTGAAAGTTTACAATTTGATTGTCCTCAGGAGATGAGTTGCTGCCTCCAGATGTCATGATCTGGTTAGGTGAGGGTGCTCCTTCAGTGTTCTGACCAGCAGTGGCCGTGGGCTCATCAGATGACCCAGCTTCAGGTTCAGTTGTTGCCATTGATCTTGTTGCAATGTTGGATGGTGAAACTTCTGGTCTGGAACGCTTCTTCTGTGCAATTGTTGCAGAACCAGCAACTATCTGCAAAAGTAGAGGCTACATTAGTAGGAAACATTTAGCATGTATTTGCTATCAGAGTTCAGAAATAGTTCCACAGACCTGAGATGAAGTTTTGCCGACAGTGCGCTGATCCTCATCTGAATGAAGATCATCATCAGCAGTAGCTATCTCTTCTGGATTCGGTTGGTACGAAGGGTCCTCTTCGACCTCCTTGTCTTGGCAGTCTGTGTCATTTAGATTGTTACTTGTTCCTATTTGTCGCCCACCATACACTAATGAACGTGCAAAACCAGAGAAATCTTGCTGAATTTTGTGGCCAGGTCCATATCTTTCAGCCAAAAATTTTCCCATGCGTACAATATTTTCTTGCATTTCTCTCTCCTTGACAAGCTCATATGCCGGCTTGACGGGGTTTTCTGTCTCCGCTGAAATAATCGGAAGAGCGGAGCGTGAACAAAACATAAGAGGGGGCCAATCTATTATATAATTAAAACAACATTGGATGGCTCAGATTGGTGGAAGATTCAACAGCCACGGCGAACGGTTCAGATTTACAAGCTAAAGACGCGCAAGTAGAATCATCGAAAGGAAGGCCGGACACGTAACGTCCCGAGTTGGAAAGAAAAAAGAGAGCCGTCACGATTATGTCCGGATTGGCTTTCAGCTTCCATAAATTAACCAAACCAAGGACATGTCCTGCATGCATACGATTAGCTTTCTTCCGTAAATTAACAAGACTCCGATCCAGAGCCCTAATCGCTCCAGTATATAAACGCGTGTACCTACATATTGGCCCAGCGTGTCCTTAAGCACTTTGCCGCCGCCGCCGCCGCCGTATTCTAGCGTGCCTTCACGCACGCCGCCGCCGCCGTAATTTCGCTGCTATTCTATTCCGGTGCCCTAGCGTATCTGAAGCATACCGTCGACGCCACCGTTGCCGTCGCCGCCGCCATATTCCCATCAACGTGCTCTGTCGGTGGGCTCTTCTCATGCACATCAACGTCGTGGTATTAATAATTACCTCATGTATACACCATACAGCCATGCAACATGGATCGATCAAGGGAATTTCACTTGCGTCATGGACTCAGTCTGATGGCCCATGTCGCAAAGTTTCGTCGGTCGCGAGGCGTGATGTGGGCGGCTCACAGTCACAGGGCACAACATACTAGATGTTCCATGCGAGCGAATCCCTACCGGGAACAGAAAGTCCGTCGGCGGCCGGGAGTCGCGGACAAGCAGGTTGATGGTGCTGGAGCTTATGGATACCAGATGGTTTGAGTACTTGACGAGCATCTTTTGATCCTGAGCCTTGGCATGTTACACGGATCTCAATTTGTACTTCACATCAAGCACTAGACGATCAAGCTCCTATAGCTATAGCTACTTCTCTTACTTGAAGACAAAACTTGCCTATTTGTGTTAGTTATGATCTGTGCCGCCCGGGGATCCAAAGTACGATGCAAACTAGCACGCGCCTGCGACGACGCTCCAATGCCGATGGCTCCAAGGTATGGTACGCTGATAGCAACCCATCCACAACAGTCTGTCGCGCGCCCGGCGAATGGAAGACATGACGCTCGACCGGCAGATTGAAGGCAGGACGCTCGATCGGACGATGCCCGGCGGATTGAAGGCCCGACGCTCGGTTTGCCGGATGGATTCAGACACATCGATTGTAACACATCTGTCAGGACTCAGAGCCCACGCCCCATGACGCCCAAAGCCAAAGGAGTGTTGCTCGGATGCCTGGATTAAGAAGTACGGCTCAGATTATACTGAAGATTTTGTCCTACAAAGTAAATGGATAAATTTAAGTCGAAGTAGAAATCCAAGAGAGGTACGTTCGTGCACGAGGGGGGAAACAGCTCTGTACTTGCCGATTCCAGTTCGTCAGTCAAGAAACATCTCATTGGGCTAAAAAAAAGAAAACGTCGCATGACAGCTTACCTATAATATTAAGCACAAACTCGCACACTACCTCCGGTCGCCGGCACAACACACCACATGCAGAGACGCTGCGACACAATCGGCAGATCGAGGTCACACCATCAACGAATCCATACATGTCGATGTTCGGTTGGCCCGGGACGCAAGGACGCCCAAAAATCAAGGAGCGGTTAAGATGACGTTGAAACCCAGCTTGGAAGGACAAAGTCGAAAGAACACACAAGACCTATCTACGGTTAGAAGGACACGCGGAGAACAAGATTAGGTCCAGCTTTGAAATTCGGGGTCAAGCGAAATCAGATATATATTAGATGGACATAGAGACGAAGTGATTCTCTCATGCCTAAGTTTGCTGGATACCAGGTTTCTGAAGGAGCGTACAAGATCCTATCCTCCTAGGTAAATCAACACGTCCTGGATACATTTTTCTGATTATATATATGCCAGCACCCTATCATAAGTACATTAGAAACTTAAATCCCACGTATCAACCAATTATATATTTTAGCATGTAGATGAATTCATCGTTTAATAGAAACATTATTTTACTGTTAACACAGTTGAAAATAATTGTAACTTTGGCATGATAAGTGTACTTCGGAACCTATAGTAGATAAATTTGTTATTAAGTGGATAAGAAAGCTTAGACTTGGCTCCTTATATGTTTGTTCAGATCGCTGACATGAGATCACCGTCGTAATATATGTTTGTAAGATCGCTGACATGAGATCACCATCGTAATATTTGTCGTCCTGAGATTGCCGTCCACACCTTGAGCTCATCGGAGGTTCTATGCTAGGCCATTGCAGGGAACACCCATGGCTTTCAGATGATGTCGCCTCTCGATCAAAGTATCCATGTTGACCGGCAACCATATTATGTGTATGCTTGCTTTGATGCGTGATCACTAAGAAAGTTCTTCGTTATCAAGCGGCAGATGAATTATTCATCTAAACAATTAAAGAGTATAGGTATTTATAAGAACCGCTTAGAACACACACATATATCGTCTTTGAAGTGTTGGCATATCGCTGGAAAAGTACTTTATTTGTCCCAGATAACGTACATGCAAACTGAGGAAACAAAACAATTCCATGACCACAAAACTAAATGAATGATAATAGCATATTTGCTGAAAAAGCGGGTACATCAAGAAAGGACAGGTTAGGATGAGATTGAGTCAAGTTCAAATATGAATCATCAATGTATCGTAAAAAAAGAGGTTGATGGAAAGATACAAATGATGGAATAGTAGGGGAAGATATAGCTGCAGGAAATTAGTATATCACCGTGTTTTCGCATGCTACGCATATGCCAATCCCACTACTGAACGTAAATATAATCATTCTCAGATAAAAATAGAACCACGCTAAAGAAATGAATTGAGTTAAGGTAAATCAACTTTATATATATGATATGAAACCAGGAAAAGAAACTGTATCACATACCATATAGAGTAACTCTAGCCGCGCAAATGCGCGGGCCACCCAGCTAGTTCCATAGAAAACGGCAAATAATTGTCTATGCAAAAGATTGTACAGCAGCAAATGATTGAAAATATAAGAGTCTACGATGCGGGATGGCAAAGATTGTATAGCAGCACGGCATGATTGTCTCTGGAAGAAAATCGATAAACCCTATACGTATGTTGTCGGCGATTGGATCGTACAACCTTCGGAACCAATCAATCCAATCATGTGGTGTGTACGAACACGTACAACTTAATGCTATCATGCCCTGATCTATCAAATATGCATGATCTAGATATAGGTCAAAACGGACCTGTTAGACATGTAAAACCGATCTCTCGATCGTAGCATCCGAAAAACACAACAACAAGCCGATCACCGACAGATTTACCTTGGGGTTTCTTCGAGCTGGGCGCCTTCTTCGGCGTCTATGCGCGATGTTCCTTCACCCTGATGCCTCGACGACTGCCGGCCATGGCGACCACCGGAGAGATAGATGCGAGATGGAAGAACGTCCGGCGAAGACACCGGATCTGGGTGAGCACGAGAGGATGAGGTCTGGGGGTGGGGAGTTAAGATGCTCGTAAATCATGGGGGAGAGGCACGACGTATATAAGGGAGGGCGAAATATTTGATAGGTGGGGTGCGCGGGAGGAGTGGAGGGAACGAAAAATTTTGGGCGTTTTGGCAGCCGTCGTAGTACAATTTGGAGGGAACAAGATTTTGCCGTGAAAGAAAAAAGATTATTCTGAAAAATGGAACTGTACATGTTTATTTTAATTAAAAAATACCAGAAAATGAATGAGACGAATGAAAAAAAATCTAAATTTCATTTGTAGTCAACAAGAAACTATACTGGGATCACATCACCTATGCTGCAACTGATGGGTTTCTCGCGGTCGAGTTGTACCGTGTGCTCAAGCCCATGAGGTTTGAACTGGGATCACATCACCTATGCTGCAATCTCAGTACTGATGCCAATTATGGTACGTCAACACTGCTTTGAACTACTATGACATGAGGTTTGAACTACTTTAATCGAATTTTTGAATGCTACCCACATTTCTTTGATAAAACCCCTACTTTTGTACAACTGCCCACATGAGAACCAACAGATACTCACATTCAGATTTCAGTTGATATTGGCATAATCATATGTAGTACGAATTTACCCTGTTGCTTGCGCAGTACGCCTTATTTGTAGAGTTGACTCAAGGATCAGCATAAGAGAAAATAATTTGGTTGAAAACACAACGGCAACTCTTCAACAATACTATTAAGTTCTTACAATCCAGAACATAAAATGGACATAAGTTTAACAAAAGTGCAACATTCAGTAGTACGGGAAGCAACATAAATTTTAAACAAGTGCAACATTGTCTTAACAACCACCGCTTAAAAGATCTTAATAACCGGGCCAGCTTCCATGGGGTCGGGAATAAGCGGCCTGAGTAAAATCACCTTGCAGAAGGTGACTTGTTCTCCCATCCACTCATACCTCTTTCCGTGACACCTCCGCACGTCCTTTTTACGCATCTTGATGTAGATATGTGCGCTGTCTCCAGCGTCATGAGACTGAACGATGCGCCAGTTGGTATTACCCAACTTGCTAAAAAGGACACGTGAAACTACGAAACACGCTGGTTGCAGGTTCGGGGTTACCACGGCTTGAAGAACTTGGTGAGTGTAATCAATTCCCACCTTAAGCTGACGAATCACCAAACGGGAGACATTGACCCTAGTTGCTGATTTTTCATCAACTAACGGTGATGGTGGAGGTACTTCTTCATCGTCTTCATCATCGTCTTATGCAGATTCTTCAAATGCCTCTTCTTCAACTCTCGGCTCCTAACATGCAATAAGGCAATATGTTAAATGAGAACTGAAGTTCCTCATTCGTTTTTAACTTGGAAATAATTTATTGCAGAAGAAATAAGGTAAAGATTATTGCAACCTATAAATGTTGTAACACTATTAATTGGGGAATCTAGGACGATATTGGAGTGTGGACTGAAAATGATGAAGCAGCAAGCTAATCTAGGTCACCATAACAATATGATCAATTAAAGCTTGCGGATCTAATTAACCAAGCTAGATTCCTTGAATTTTATTTTAAAAAAACTACACACCGAATTGATATGCAATTGAAGCCGTCTATGAATTGATGTGCAATTGAAGGCACATCTATGAAGACTTGTTTATCTGTTGCTCCTTCAGTTGAAGGGATGGTTAAGTTTGTACCGAAATCACCAAAGCCCTCATATTACTAAATAACTTGGGTACTAAAACTTGACGGTAGTTGAACATAGAAAGAATAGTAGATTGATGTGCAATTGAAGGCATGTATGAAGACTTGTTTATCTTCTTCGCCTTCAGTTGCATGGATGGTTCAGTTCACACCCAAATCACCAAACCTCGAGGGCAGTTAATTAGAAAGAATAGTAGATTCGAGCATGTACTACCACTAAAAACCCTAGATGTACCTCCGTCGGCGCGGCGGTCGGCGCGGCGGTAGGCGTGGTGGTAGGCGTGGCGGTCGGCACCACAGTCGGCGCGGCGGAGACGTGCCCCCACATGGCGTATTCAGCGGCTTCCTCGTAGCTCTCCTCAATCTCGTTGTACGCTGCCTCGAGCTCCGATGGCAAGGCGGCGTCGGATGGGCCATCCCCTCCGTCCCCGCTCACGGTCTTCTTCCGATCTTGCTCGGGAGCGACATCGCCGACCCCCGCGTCCACCGGCGGGGCCTCGCCGGAAGCAGCAGTCCAACTGCCAGATCCGGCCGCGACTGGGCCGACAGCAGCAGACGGCTCGCCGACGACAGGCGCCGCCTTCTGATCGGCCTCGGCGTCAAAGGATTCCCTTGATCTCTTCATGGCGGGTGGGTAGGGGTGTGGAACCGTCTAGGGTTTGGCTATGGAAGTGGAGAGGAGGAGGCGGTCCTTGGGGACGCTTTTGCTCTTATGCTCTCCCTCTGACGCAACCGTATAGTTCCTCTTTTGTTCTCCCTCTGACGCAACCGTATATTTCCCCTTTTGGCCATGAAGGGTAGGTGTTTGTTTATTTTTTTCGATGAAAAATGACAGAAAACGATGAAAACTCATAAAAAATGCTAAATTCAATGTAAAATCATCATGAACTAGTGGGACTGAGTAAATGTAGTCACATTCATGTAGAAAATTCAAATTTAGAAATTTCATGAGGTTTGGTGTAGTTTGATGTGAATTTACACAAGTAAGGGCATTTTCGGCATAACGGTCGAATCGTCGAACCCGGAAGTTGTAAAACCTTTGCATATGAGGTTTTTGTGAGAACACATCCCACATATATATGTTATTGTTCACCACTGTGAGATTTTGTCTGAAAACACTTGTGAAACCTCATATGTTGGTTGGATCCACCCATGTGTGGACCCACATCGATCATGTCGGTGAACGGCTCTTTTTCAAGCAAGCTGCACTTCAAAGATTCAGATTGAGCTGCCAATTTTTGTGAATGGTCATGAAGGGTAGGTATGTATGCTTGAGGAGTTTCAGATTTTTCTGACAATTGTAGGTGTTTGTTTTGTTTTTTTCGATGAAAAATGACAGAAAACGAGTAAAACTCATAAAAAATGCTAAATTCAATGTAAAATCATCATGAACTAGTGGGACTGAGTAAATGTAGTCACATTCATGTAGAAAATTCAAATTTAAAAATTTCATGAGGTTTGGTGTAGTTTGATGTGAATTTACACAAGTAAGGGCATTTTCGGCATAACGGTCGAATCGTCGAACCCGGAAGTTGTAAAACCTTTGCATATGAGGTTTTTGTGAGAACACATCCCACATATATATGTTATTGTTGACCACTGTGAGATTTTGTCTGAAAACACTTGTGAAACCTCATGTTGGTTGGATCCACCCATGTGTAAATGAGGAATCAAGTAAACTAAGTAGCTTTGCTATGTCCTGCAATGATAAACTACATATTTGGAAAGATCAGATCCAGAACTGGGTGTCGATCAAGCATACTTACTACTACCAATCTACGAACCAAATAAATCTCGTTGCAATGCATTTATTTGAGTTACAAATATGCAAGAACCTACACAGGAGACGAAGATGAAACAAATTAATAAATCGGAACAATGTCTAGCATATTTAGATCGGGAATCTACTGATTTTGGATCTAGCACAGTACGTATGCAACAACCTATTACTAACGAGAGTCGAAGAGAGACACAACGGCGGCAACAAAAAAAACCCGTAATCGAAAGATTCAAAAAGGGGATTAATCCTTACGCTGCGTAGTGGAACACCAGCACATGTCGACGCATGGAGAGTTGAATCACGGCGATCTTCTTCTCGTCCTCGGCGTCATGGTTGGTGTACTCGAAGTCGAGGCCCACGAACTTGTGGTCTTCCTCCTTGAGCCACTCCGTGTACATGTCGAGGACGCGGCGCACTTTCCAGGGGTCGTTGGTGTAGACCACCTCGAGGTCCTGGCCGTCGTGGATGCGGACTGGGCGCGTCCTGGAGAAGTAGTGGTCCTCCTGCTCATCCATGTCCATGGCGACGCGGCGGGGGGAGACGAAGAGAGGAGGGAGCGGAGACGACGAGAAGTGGGGAAACCAGGGGGCGGTGCGGAATATTGAGACGATAGGGGAGGGGGTGGGGATAAACAATATTCATCCCCATTACTCCGTGTTAACCACTGGGCCGTCGCGGGTCTTGACGTGTGACGTGCAGTCCAACTGACCAGTGGGGCCTGCGCGTTCGATCGTGTTGTCACGTCAAAACCCAGCACCGCCCCTCTGCCTCTCCTTGACCTACCGCAATTTACTCCACGAAATAACTGGCCATCATAGCACGACCTCCTTTAGCCGCCGCCACAGCTCGCCACGTCTCTCGCCGCCACATCTCGCCACATCTCTCGCCGGCGAAATTTGTAAGACTCTCGCTCCGCGTCGAGACCAAGGATGGCGCCTACCAATGGAGTACGTAAATAACATCTACGTTTCGCGATCGTTGTTTCCGATTTGTAATCTTTCTTCATATTTTTTCAGTGTCCAGTTTGCTTTGACAAGAAGGGGATGTGCGGCGGAGGGGGAATCACGTTAGGTTTTTTCGTGCAAACACTACAAGAGGGTTTTGAGGAGAAGACGGTACATGCAATTATAAGTTTATAATTCATTCAGATGTTTTATTAATTCACCGCCACATCAAAGTTTAACACGTGATCCTAGTAGTTATTGCTAGTTTAGTACTATTATTCAGATGTGTGTAATAATTGTTGTTCACCATATATATTGCTTATTTATGGTTGAGTTTTAGGATAGTTGTAATAATTTTTACGTTCATATGAGTTTTAGTGTAGCTACATGCAATTTGTGATTCTTGAAGGTCCTAATATGATACGATGTGTAACATTCACATGTTTCTAGTGCAGAACAACTAAATCATCTACTATTTGTAGGAAAAAGTACAAACAATTACTGTTATATGATCAATATTTCTGTCTTATTGAATTTTCAGAATAGTTAACTTACTTTTGTATTAACTCTACTGAATTTAGGTCATCCCTTGCTACTTTAGACCGTATTTCCTTCAGAAGTATGGTGTCCAGACCTCCCACAGGACAACTTTTGAAGCTGCACTTAGAACCAAAGATGGCCATGCATTTGTTGTTAATGTTACCAACAGAGCTGGCAGAACCTATATCAACGGAAGATTTTGGAACGAATTTGGTAGAGTGTACAATTTTAAGGTTGGCATGGAGTTAATTTTCAAAATTAACTCATCTGGTCAGGATACTCTTGTAATAACTGGAACTGAACCACTAATCCATCCAGGTAATTTTCCACCTTTAGACAGAATGATTGATTATTAATTATTCCATCTTATGTCAGTTATTTTAATTATGCAGCTTACTACCAGTTGTCCCGTACGAAGCGTGACATTGTTGACTCACTCAGTGCTACTGATGGAACAATGATAAATTGGAGGATGATGCATACCGTCATTCTTCAGGTGGACAACTTGGACTACCTTGTTGAGTACCACAATGCTGGAGATTATGATCAAGGAGCACTAGTTGTCCCAATGCTGCATACTCTGAATTGGACAAACAGTGAAAATTACAACAAACACGTGGTAAGCAGTAGATCATATCATTTCATTAACTTTGCGAGCTACATTGCGTACATGTGTTAACTAAACTATGTCTCTACTGTTGGAACAGAAAATCCCTAGCCGTTTGGTTCCTAAAGATATGGAACAATATGGTGCAATCAATATTGTGTGCCATCCCAGTACTTTGGTGCGTGCGTCCTACGCAATTTCTTCTGACGATGGTCGTCTCTGCGTCAGTGGCTGGAAGGAGTTCATGGACAAGGAAAAGCACCTTCAGATGGGTGACAAGATGCTGTTCTTGCTTTACCTGGGAAATGCAGGGGTTTACTTGTTTGCTACCCTGCCTGAAATTGATCTGGAGTAGCTAGTCAGTGATTCATGGTGCCCGTGTGTCCAACTATGCAGCCCCTTTAGGTTTAAATTCAGTGTTAAGACTCTTTATGCGATTGTCGATTTTGCTTGTGTTAAAACAATATTTAGTCATATCGTGCTGCTGGTTGTAATCCTGTCAAGTGTCGATTAATTAAAACCATTGTCGAAGTTATGTTACCTACATGTTGGCTTTTCTTATATCTGTCCATATTTTAGCTTATATTAATTTGCTCTTAAACCCTTCTGGATAATTCAATGCCAAGTTTGAGATCGTAAACATCTAAATAAGAACATTTCAAATGTTTGGAACAAAACATATAGTTGTATGCATTACACGTTTCTATCAATCTACATCACTATCTATATCTGAAGTTTTTCCCTCGTCATCATTTATGTTCTCTTCCAATATGAAAACTTGTTCATCTTCGCTCATATCCATGTCAACATTGGGACTGTCTTCCTCATTCTCTAGTTCACGAATTGTACGAGCATCATCAATATGTACAACTTCATCAACACGATGATCATCCTCCTCTTCTTCCACCTCTGCTTCCTCGTCTAGGTCCACAACATCATGAAATGTATGGTCCACTGAACCTTCATCCTCCTGGTATGCGTCTTCATTCCGTACAAATGCATCATCGTTAGCAACTTCTAATTCTGGAACATCGTACACGTGTCTATGGCTGAACTTCTGCACCACTTTCCACGGATGACCAAACTTTGTATCCTCCAAATAGAAGCATGTTTCAGCTTGACTGGCCAATATGAATGGTGAATTCTTGAACCATAGGACAGAAGTGTTAACGCTTTTAAAATAACCATCATCTTTTATCTTGAACCCCTGCCCGCAAGGTCGAACCAGTCGCAACGAAACAAGTACACAGACCTGTCGCCGTGCTTGTTAGTCCCGTACTGCAGTTCAAGAACTTCTTGCAGAACACCATAGAACTCGCTCTCATCTCCATCACCAAAAGATCCCTTAGTCGCTACGCCCGAATTTTGAGTCTTCAGGTCTTTATCCCGAGTAAGCGTGCGAAACCTCGCACCCTTTACGTTGCAACCAGCGTATACTACTACACGCCGGTCTGGCCCAGCAGCCAGAGACTTCAAATCGTCTGATGCATTGTCCAACTGTCTCACATGGTTTGCAAACCAACCTGCAAACTCTCTCTGAACCGTCTCCTCGATGTCACGCACACCCCTACCTCTCAATTCTTGTCGGAATTCACTGAAACAAACAAAAAACACATATGAAATACAAGACAATTATGTCTGCAACATTGAGAAGTAGTTAGTAAAGTGAAGCTAACTACTTACTTGATATAACATTGTACATCGTCACAGTTGTTCAGCACATACCAAACCATTTTGTCAAATTCCTTGTCAAAATGTTTCAAAATGGATTTCCCAAGACCTTTAGCTCCAACTGAAAATACTTCCATCTCATCACGATCAGGTTTTCTCCGTATGTCTTGGTTCCTATCATCTTTGTTAAATCTTGTTTCTGTGTCATCCTTGAAAAATCTAGAGCAAAAAATCAAACACTCATCAACAATGTAGCCCTCTGCGATAGAACCTTCGGGCCTTGCTTTGTTACGGACCGTAGACTTTAGATAACCTAATCTTCTCTCAACTGGATACATCCAACCATAATGAACAGGCCCCCTCAAAAGAGCCTCGTCAGGAAGATGAATAGCTAAGTGCACCATTACATCAAAAAAAGCTGGGGGAAGAGCTTCTCAAGTTTGCATAGGATCACAACAATTTCAACCTTCAATCGATTCAGCACATCAACTTTCAGGGTTTTGGCACACAGCTCCCTAAAAAATCTTCCTAGCTCTGCAATAGCCTCATACATTACCTTAGATGCAATTCCCTTGAGCCCAGCCGGCAACACTCGCTGCAGAAGTATGTGGCAATCATGCGTCTTCATACCGGTAACCTTACAACCATCAATATCCACACATCTTCCCCAGTTTGCGCAATAACCATCTGGGAACCTAGTGTTTGCCAAATACCTACACAAATGTCTCTTCTGTTCCTTCGAAAGCGTCCACGGTGCAGGGGGCTTCGCATAAGTTACTGGTGCATCATCACCATCCTTCACAATTTTCTTCAACCAATACTTCTCCCTGATTTTAATTTCTTCAAATCAATTCTAGCACTAACAGTGTCCTTATTCCTGCCCTCAAGTTCAAGTAGTGTACCAACAATATTGTCACATATGTTCTTCTCAATATGCATCACATCTAAGTTGTGAGCTAACTTAAGTTCTGGCCAGTACGGTAGATGATGTAAGCTGACTTTCAGGTGCCATGTTGGTTCACCGGGTACAGTTGCACGCTTCCGCTTTCTACTTATTGGATTTTTCCCATGTTCAAAATCCTTAACCCTTTCTACCTTCTCAGCTACTTCTTTGGGTGTGTACCTCCTTGGTGGATCTCTAATCTCAGTTTTACCATTGAAAAGTCTGCTTCTCCTGTATGGGTGATCTTCATGAAGAAATCGCCGATGCCCAATATATCCAATTTTGTTTTTCAAAGATTCATAGCAAGGATTCTCATCGCAATGCACACACGCATGAAATCCTCTTGTGCTTCGGCCTGACATAGTGGCATATCCAGGATAATCATGAATAGACCAAAGAAACGCAGCATGCAATGTGAAATTATCCTCTGTGCATGCATCAAATGTCTGCACACCACTCCATAGCTCCATCATATCTTTAATCAGTGGCTGCATAAATACATGAAAATCTTTCCCTGGGGAATACTTTCCGGGGATTAGCAATGCCATCATGTAATTGGATTGATCCATGCACATCCATGGTGGGAAGTTGTAAGGAATGACAAAAACAGGCCACATACTGTAAGGATTAGTCATACTTCCAAAGGGACTGAAGCCGTCTGTGGCAAAACCTAGTCTTATGTTACGAGGATCTTTAGCAAACCAATCAAACCTGTCATCAAAGTGCTTCCATGCCTCACCATCAGCAGGGTGCCTCAGTACATTGGCCTCAACAACCCTCTTCTCTTTGTGCCATCTAGTATGTGTCGACATTTCCTTTTTAACAAATAGTCTCTGCAACCTTTTAATTATAGGAAAGTACCTTAACACCTTGTGAGGGATTTTCTTTTTTCCAGTAGGGTCTCTATATCTTGATAATCCACAAACATGGCAGTGCGTATCGTCCTTGTGATCTCCCCAAAATAAAGAACAATCAAACTTGCATACATGAATTGTCTCATAACCAAGCCCAACATCAGAAAGAACACTCTTAGCATCAGCATAGGATTTGGGAAAGTCCACATGTGGCAAAGCTGTACGTAAAACCAGAAGTAACAGATCAAATCCTCTGTTTGTTATCCGGCTGTATGATTTGACATGAAGGAGCTTAATAATGAACGACAACCTAGTGAAAGTGGTGCATCCCTCATGAAGTTCTTTTTTGGCTGCCTCAATTAGATTAGCATACAAATTTGGCAGGTTAGGACCTTTATTTCCAGACTTCTGCAGTTCATCGATCATACTAGACGAATCATCAACATAACAATCACATTGTCTTCCTCTTCATCATTGTCACTATCATACGCACCATCATCGTTTCTATCCCGCCCTTCGTCATCACTAAAACCTTCCCCATGTCTAGTCCATCTTGTATACGTCATGGACATACCTGAACAATTGCAGTGATCCTCGACTGTTTTTATATCCTGACGTATCAGATTTAGGCAGTCCCGGCAAGGGCACAAGATTGGTTCATCTGTATTGTCCAAGTGTTCTCGCGCAAACTTGATGAAATCCCTAACACCTGCCATGTACTTTGTTGTCAACTTCTTGGTGCCATCAGTTATCCAACTTCGATCCATTGCCTACAATTCAGTTAAGAACATGCCAAAGTTCTTCAGAACAGATCTTGACAACTGATTAAAAAATCTAGACCTAACGAACAATCAGGAGAACTCACCGATGATGCGGCTCGCCGCCCCCACAATGGAGCCTTCACGGATATCTTCTCACCTCGACGAGAACCCTACTCGATTCGACTGTTAGCAAGATCACCTAGATAGGCCGTGTCTGCTAGCGGCGCGACTTAAACGAGGCACCCGCGGCCGAAATAAATATTAATAAGGAAATTATTATGTCGTAACATCTAGATCACACCATTGAAATAAATATGTTGCCCTAATGTATATATCAAATAGACTAGTTACGGATCCAGATCAAAATTCCATATCTACCTCAGCGGTAACACTCCGCGTCGGTCACGCCAAAGCCCTGGGTTCGATTCTTCCAAACCACAATTTTTACTTAATTAAATATGTTCCTGACAAGTGGGTCACGCATGATATATAAAACTAATAACATTTAATAAAGTAACTTAGTATTATTTACCTTCTATGTGGGTCCGTTTTATATTCAAATCACGGTTTACATACACCACGATCTTTGATTTCGTCACCTATTAACAGACACGATGGAAGCCCTTCCCGGTTGGGTAATGGGTGACGATTTTTTGTTGACGAAAAATCATACCGTCAAGCATTACCGTAAATGCATGACGAAAGATGAATTCGTCACCTATAAGGACACATCCATGACGGTATGCATTTTCGTCACCAGGGTTTTCGTCAACAAATATCCCATTTCTTGTAGTGCGGCCACCTCGTTAGTGGGTTCATCTTCTCCTTCGGAATCTTCAGAAGGATACTCTTCTTGAGCCACCAACACAATTCTTGGTGCCTTCTTGAAGAATGGCTTCCTCTTGACAAAAAACTTCTTTTGAATCAACTTTGAGTGATCCTTTGGGACAAGCTTTCCACCATGTTGTTCTCGGTTCTCATACGGGCAATCTTTGATGAAGTGATGCTTGTCATGACAATTGTAGCAAGTCTTCGTCCTTATAGCAAACTCCTTCTTCCCACTTGGATTGTTCTTTAGATCAACTTGAGCCTTTGCCTTGGCCGGGTCACGCCAAAAAGCTCGTGTGGCAAGAGCCACGTGATCATGGTAGACTTTTTCAACATCATCGGGGAGAATGTTGCTTGGGCATGCTTCAATTTCCACACTATCATCAAGACTCATCACCTTGGCCTTCAAAGCAAGTGAGGGACCTTGTTTCATTCCCATGGCCCTAGCACGGTTGTCTAGGGCATTCTTGGTGGCAACCTTGGAGGCTTGCACTTCTTGCATAACTTCATTGGATGAGTTAGAAGATAGTTGTGTCTTCCTTGTATGGCCTTCAATTCAATGGGCTCGAAGGGCATGAGAGCATTCACATACTTCCTCTTGATCCAAGCATCATCCACATAGGTTGCTCCAACATTATAAAAGGCTTTGGCAAGAATCTTGAGTCTCCCATATATCTCCTCATGAGTTTCATTATCAAGCATGTAGAAGCCTTCGGCCTCATTGCTCAAGGCATCAAATCTATTCCTCTTCATGCTTTCATTTCCAAGAAATACCTCCTCAAGGCAATCCCAAGCTTCTTTGGCGGTGGAGACATGTTGAATGTGATGCATACCATTTTCTCCAACGGCAAGTTCAAGCATGTGAAAAGCGGAGGCATTGAGTTGAGCATCAACCACCTCTCTTCTTGTCAAGTTGTTTGGATCCACGGCCTTGAATCCCACTCGTATGATCCTCCAGAGCTCGATAGAGGCACTGTTGACATGAGATTTCATTGAGTGTTGCCAACTAGTAAAAGCAAATGCATTAAGCTTAGGTGGAGGACCTAAGGTATTTATGCGAGGATGAGGGATAAGTGGGTCGGGAGAGTAGACACCATGATGAGAGACCTCATGGTACTCGGGCTTCCCACTTTCCGGCTTGGTTGTGGATGGAGAGGAGTTCTTAATTTTGGTGTCGGTTTCTTCATCCCCTTTCTTCTTACTTCCATCCCCGGAATCCCCCGAGTTGGAATGAAGAGGGTCCCCTATTAATGGGAGAGTGTCCGAAGGGGGCTTAGTACTAGTGAGTCTTGAGAGCATCTCACGTATCTCACTAAATTGGGTATCCATGGACGATCTCAAAGATGTTTCCATCGATTTGACATCGGCCATGGATGCCGGTGTACTTTGCCCTTCTGAGGGCACCTCACCATTAGTCATACTTCTCTTATGCGGTTAAGCCCAACAAGAGATCCGAGGCTCTGATACCAATTGAAAGGATCGTATGACACCTCGGGGGGGTGAATAGGTGCTATTTCAATTTTAGTACTTTTTCAAATTAGGCTTGACACAAAAGGTAAATTCTCTAGATATGCAACTACGATGAATTTACCTATATGACAAGCTAGCAACTAAGCAAGATACACGAAGTAAAGACGGTAAACAAGGATAGAGGTAACCAAAGTCAAAGCACGTGGAGACACGGATGTAATCCCGAGTTCCTCCTTTTTAGGGGAGTACGTCTCGTTGGAGAGGTGGGAACCAACACAATGGTTCAACATCCACAAAGGCTTCACCTTCTTCTTCGATGAACCGCACCACAAAGGTTTGGTTCACCTTCAACTATCGGAAACCTTCAAGGCGGAGTCCGGAGCCTTTGCAACAACAATCCGGGGCACAACCCACAACTGGATTGGGGGCTCCCGAACGGCTCTAATCTGTCACAAAGACAATAAGTGAGATCAACAAGAAGCTAGGTTATCCCAATGGAAACCCTAGCAAAGGGGCCCTCAAGTGAATGAGGGGGAAATGAAAAACTGCTTGGTGAAGATGTAGATCCGGGCCTTCTCCTTCAATCCTCCAAAGATCAACGAGTTTGGGTGGAGGGATTGGGAGATCTTGTAGTTTTGAGCTTGCAACAATGGAGGTGCAGATATTTTGGGCGAGCTAAGGAGCTAGAGGTAGGTGGAGGGGTATTTATACCACTCTCAAAATTCTGCCCGTTGGAGTCTGTCCGCAGCCACTTCACCCGAACTTCCGGTCCTGGGGGCCGGAACTTCCGGCCCGAGTCCAGTGCGGAATGCACAAAAGGACTTAGTCGTTTTCGAGGGTCACGCGCCAGCACCGGAACTTCTGAAGACGGAACTTCCGGCCCAGCACCGGAACTTCTGGACTGGAGAAACTGAGAGCTTCTTTTTTCTTTATTTTCCCTTTTTGCGAGACAAACAGAACTGCTGTGTTCTAAAGTATCACCTGCACCTGACAAGCACTTAACACACAGTAAGATAGTATTTGTGTTGTCACAATCATCAAAACAAGATTTAGAGCAAACATGCTCTTTCACTTTTCCTTTGTCAGGGAAGTCAGTTCTCGCCATATACTTTCAATAACTCAAGGCCTTCGAAAACTTGCATAGCGCGTGTTCGTTTACCAGATTCTTTTTCTGGTTAGTCTTGTTGTAGGGATGGGGGAAGGTAAATCTTTGGTGAAGCCTTTTGAGGAGGTGGTCGCGCACCGCCTTGTTATCCTTTCTCCTAATGGTTGGATCTTATGGGTTGCAGACTTCTCAGACGATGCATCCAACGGTGTTGCCGTACTCAGAGTGGGCGCTGAGAGGACATAAAGGCTCACCCGAGGAGTTCAGTCGCGTGACCTTTATGGTTCCGACCTTGATCGAGTTTCTGCTCCTACCCTTCCTCGTCGCTGAACTTTGGGAGTCGGTGGTGACAGGCTCATCTTCATCCTCCGCCGCATCATCATGACGCGCATCTTCAGGATGCACGTCTTCGTGACCACTCGTCTCGGAGTCGGACCCGTGCTCATCTTCCGTGTGGGGCTCATTTTCATGCGACACAAAGTCGGGGTTTATAAAATCTGGGGGCATGCGGATATTTCCCGACGGAGTGAAACCGTCGATGTTATCGGACATCTACAATTGTTAGAGAAATTGGATGATATATCTCTATTGTACATAAATCTCTAAAATTGTTTGGTCATCCCAAAAAAAATCGGCATGACCTTGCTAAAATGGACATATTGAGAGCCAGAAATTCGACGAAACAGACGTGAGTCAACTTTTCATCAAAACATTGGCACTAATATACCTGCATAAGAAACAACAATAGGCGCGAAAATGTTCGCGAACAACACATTTCATATACCTCAACCACATATTCATCTCAAAATGAGAACACAATTCTAGTTCATCTCCATATATACCTAAATTCGTCTCCCCAACCTGCGGTAACCACATATATCTCCAAATAAAATCCTAATTCATGCTCCATAACATGTAAAATTGGTCTCAGCATTTCAACAAACACATCCTGAGCGCCACCGGGGTGGAGGGGAAAGGGGTGCCATACCTCGCGCCGACGGCGGCGGCACCGACGTCCAGCGTTGGTGCTGAGGCGTGGTGCGTAGACGAGGTCAGGGACAGCTCGTGCCGACGACGGCAGCTCCGGCGGCGCTTGGGGGGGGGGGGGGGCGAGGCGCGGTCGAGGGAGAGGGCGGACGACGGTTGCGCGGCGTCGGGCGGAGGCACGGCCGGCGTCGAGCGGAGGCGCGGCTGGTGTCGAGCGCGTGTTCAGGGGGAAGAGGCGTTCCGGTGGCGACGTCGAATGGCGGCGCGGGCGCCAGACAGAGGAGAGAGACGCGCGGGCGCAAAAATAAAAGCGGTGGGGAAAATTTGGCCAAGTTTTTCTATACAACCCTCTCGAATGGAATCACCGGTCGCCCACGCCGGTGATTAGTTTTTTTACATATATCCTCATACTTTATAATCTCATCTGCTTTTTCAGTTACGCCCCTAAATTTTATTGACACATATTTTTTCTTCGATCTCAGAAATAAATCTCAAAGTCACGTATCACTTCTTGTAGCCTTTTTGGGATGCTAATTTACTGATGAAATTGTCGGTGTTGCGGTCCCCGGGGTACCACGGCGCACCGGCGCGTGGGGCACGTAGCAGCGCCGCAGAGAAGGAGAGGCTCGAACCGCGCGCCGGCCTAAGAAGGAGACCAGGGGCAGCCCACCCCTTCAAGGGGTGAAAGGACGGCGAGCATCAGGATAAGAGGAAAAGGAGGCCAACCGGCCTCTCCGCTACAAGGAAGGAAGAGAAACTAGAGAGGGCCGGCTTAAGGACGACAAGACCCGTGTTGGGGATATACCAACTGGGGTATCTCTAACATGGATCAATCCGGCTAATCCAGGGTGGTCCAAGCTGGACGGCCCATAGTTAACTGAAGTACAAGTCGGAGGCGTGCCGGATAAAGGAAGGTCCAAGACGGAGGCCAAGCAATCAGCCGACTTGGAGCACAAGGAGGATCCAGAAGCCGTATTAGTCTAGGACTCTATTTTCTTGCCGGTTAAGTCTTTCCTTTTAAGTCCTAGGCCTGGCTGCCTTTATAACCCAGGCTAGGGAAGTCTTTGGGGCAACACATAAACCTCAATACGTTCATTGTAACCTTACCAAGCCTATTGCCATTATAGTGAGTTATAGCAGCACGTAGGATCTCGCCTCCGACGTGAGATCCGAAACTGGGTAAACTGCCTTGTTCAATCCCAACCTCGACGACGCTCCCTTCAACCCCTCGGTTCTACCATCGGCTAGAGGACCCCGTCTCCTATCTCCAATGCCGATACGACGACAGTTGACGTCCACCATGGAACAAAAAGCTTATGGTGTCACGTTCCGGGCGGGATCACTTCCGGCTGTCCGCCGCCGGCAATTTCATTCATCTTCACTAGCGACCAGAGCGCGTCTAGCCGGATCGTCATCTTCGGTGCAAGAGCTTGCCCTAAGCGACCAGATCGCATCTTGCCTGATCATCTACTTCGACGCGGGGACTCACGTCCAGCACTGCCCTTGCGCACGATGGATCGATTCAAGATTAAAGGTGTTCGCTCGCTGCCACCGTCTCTATCTGTTTGGGCGATTCCGATGGGCGACAGCCTGATGTTTTCGTCGACAATCAACATCGCCTTGGCGTAATCGCCGCCTCTCGCGTTCCCAGGAGCCACGTCCATCCCGAGTTGCGAACGAAGAAAATCTCTTGGCGTCCCTGTGATCTGTTTAATTTTCCAAATCGGCAGCAGCCCGTCGCCAAGAAGCAATCGGCCCACTCAGTTTCCAAGAGGGCAAAATCAAGTCGAGTTGTTGTTTCTTGCGCAAACTCTAGATGCCAAGTCCAAGAGTAAACTACTACACGCACGAAGATCAAGAGAGACTAGTAAATTTTACGTTGCCTCTTTTGTGATACGTGCATACGAGCCTTAATCAATCATGAAGAACAACACATGCATGGATTTTCAGGCGAGATTACTAATCTACATGTACGACCGGCGAGCATCGCCCCCACGCGATCCAGCTACGCCGCGTCACGTGCATGGCAGGCTATTCAAGTCGCCTAACTCTGGCTGTGATTAGCGACGCAAGGCGGGACGCCACCATCATCGCATCCGGCTTAGATGAATTCATCATCGACTAATGCCACGTTCGGCTCAGTTCTGACGTCTGGTTTAGGCATATTCGCCACCATCGTCGCGTCCCGTCTTAATTGCTAACGTAGACGACGCCTTTCAGCGTAATTATCGTCGTGTTTCCGGCTTGATTGCAAAACGCGGCACAGCGCCGTACAGGCATACTTGTTGGTTGATCACCCAAACCTGACCAGTTTAGGAAGACATCGATCGATGCAAAACAACAACCTATGTACGCAAGAAACAATGCACATGCATGTATTTCTCGTCCAAGCGCTAATCGCATGCATGTTAATTTAAGTGGGAATCAGCATCTCACAACCAGAATTCATGTAAGAAATTCGGCTTATCGTCGCGTTCCAGCTTACGCAGCACGACGTCTTTCCGGCAAGCTCATCGTCACGTTCCGGCTTAATCGCTAACGCGATAGGGTCAGCGTGCCTTTTTAGCATACTCACCATCGTCGCCGCGTCCCAGCTTAATTGCCATCGCGGCCTACTCGTCATCGCCTATTTGTCAAGCACGACGCGACCGAAAAGTTATACCATGCAGCATAAGAGGAGGACTCAGAAGCCGCCGCCTTGCTGGAGTCAGCTTCAGGATCCTGGGGGCTGCCGCCTACATCCTGCGGGCTGTCTTTTTCAGTCCGGGGCTGCCGTCTTCCGCCTCGCCCTCCTCCTCGACATCGACGTCAACAAACATTAGAAAGCTAAGTTTTTTATAACATTTAATTAATCATATGGTCATAAAATAAAAGTCTATGGTTTGCTCATTATGCTCTGAGATCATGCAGTCTTTTGTCTTTTCATATGATCATATACTCTTAGTATCGAAGTTACCCAAAATCTGCTCTGTGCTAAGTGGTTCAAACTTTTCGATACTTGCTGCCTCCGGGCCAAATTAAGCAAACATTTTGCACCGCCTAATATCATTATCCGACTGACTATATGTGGGTCGCCTAGTAGTATGTCGTTGGCACCAACATGCCGGCTTTGATCTCTGAGTCTAAACTATTTGGTATCGCAGCTGATTGGCTCAGCTAAATTAACTGTGCTGCAGTACCGCCAACATACAAAAAGTCAATCATAAAGGCGAGATAAATATTAAGGCGGGCCACATAAAGTTCACAACCCATAAGTTTTATTCAAAAAACTACCGGCTTCGGCCTTACAATTGTTCAGCTTACATTAAAAGTACATCTTAATGCAGCTATGTTTGCTATGCAGGACACTTGACACCTGGGGGCTGCGATCGCAGCATTTTTCATCAAGTATGGAGCCGCCTTTTTGTCAAGCCAGCCTAAACCTCGGTAGCTGTAGCCATTCAATCTACAACGCCACAAGTTCTTCTGAGCGTCGAGCCGACTTTCGAGTACGTCGACTCAACGCTCGGGGGCTACAGAGAAGCGGATCAAGAAAAACTCCGGCTAACGAAACCCGGGGGTTCGACATCGACATTTCCTCTCGCCAAGAAACTCGGGGGCTCGACGTCCACACCGCCCTCGCCCGATACTTGGGGGCTGCACGACATGCAGCTTCATCATCAGCGACACGGCGACTTACGTGGATCAGCCGCCTTGTCGTCAACGACATGACCGCCTACATGGCATGGCCGCCTTCGTGGCACGGCTTGATTTCAGCAATCGTCCCCGCGCATGCTCGTTTTCCGCGTCACAATCGCATTGTCAGAGGAGGCACATGGCAAGACCGTCATATTGAAGCAAATCGGTGGCGGCGTTCCGATCCATACCGACACTAGTAAAGCAACCATTGTCCTAGCTAAAACTCCGGCAAGTTCGACGCAGGCTTGGATTCCGATCTAAGCCATCGACTCACCACGGAAAGCTGGTTCGCACTGCCAGGCACTGGGCCGATGCATCAGCGTGCCACTCAACATGCAAAAACCCAATTTGCATCAGCAAGCTACGCAAGCAGCAAAGCAAAATCAAGCCACGATCCTTCGTGAAACATGTTTGGATTTAGTGCATGCAGCACGGCTCCCAAAATCTTGCTAATTTCCACTTCATAGGAAAAATAGCTCGATGCAACGGGATAAGCTATTTCAAACATTGCTGACTATTTAAGTCGTATATTTTCGCCGTTGAAAGTGCATGTTGCCCTCATGCGTGGTTTTGGTAATTAATGACAATCCTTGTGGACTAATGTTTGCATTGAGATATTCTTGTAGATCTTGTCCATAGGAAAAGATTGGAGTTCATGTGTTGGACTCTACAAGCTTACATGGTAAAGTGTGGCTCAGAAAAGAAGATTGAGGGAACATTCATGTTTATCTCCAAGCCATCATATATATTAAGAGAAGAAAATGAAGTGCAATGTTGATCAAGTCAATGTGCTAATAATGAAGTCAAGATTGATCAACACATTTAGAAGATGATAAAGTGCAATTTCAATATGAATCCAACTCGGAAGATATCATTTGATGAAGCTTGCAATGGAGCTCTCCCATAATGGAGTATGGGGGAGTATTTAGAGAAGTCTTCATCAAGCATGTGCTAGCAAGCATGATCAAGAAAGGTGTTCCAACTTGAGAGAGTCAAGATCGACATCATCTAACTCAAGTGGAATGCACAAGGCAAAGGTATGATCTTGATAGGGTTTCTATTTTACCGGTCTCATGTTGTTAGTTCGGAGACCGGGTTATAGGATAGATACCGTACTATCAAGAGGGTATTTCGAGTGAGTAACTTGATCGCATCTTTGTGGAGAGCTCAAACCTTTGCATACTTGGCATATCATCTTTCTTGGTTCTTATTTGGCTTTTATCCATGAGAGGATTTAGAGCTTGTGTTCATCTCCATACCATGCTCTAGTTCATCAAAAACAAATTTTATTTGAATATCTTGTTGCGTTTTTTATGTTGGAGGTTTTACCGGTTTGTCTTTTCTAGAGAGGTCAAACTCTCTTCTTGTGGTTTCCTCCTCACATAATGGACTATGATGTTTCTCTGCATGATCTTGAAGAGCTCTTTGTTGCGATTCCAACGAGCCCAAGATCATCGAAATCGGAGTCCGAATGAAAATGTTATTGCAGTTTTCGTTTTGCTATTTCTGTCAGTTTTCAGAAAACCGGATATTCCGGTCCTTCTGGAAATATCCGGTTGGAAATATCCGGTTACCATCAGAAGGTTTCTTCTGTTGCGCGGCTTGGGCCAGAAATTCCAGTCTAAACTGAACCGGAATATCCGGTCCCGGTTTTCCTGCAACGGCTCTTTGTTTTGGGGACCTATATAAGGCCCCCTTCTTCTCAAAAGGGTTAAGCTTTGCCAAGCACGTTTTTCTCTCTCTTTCCCACCATTTTTGACCTTGGAAAGCTTGTCTCTCTCTCAATTCCTCACATGATTCTTGCATATCTTTGAGGAAAAAGAGAGAGGAGATCTAGATCTACATTTCCACCAATCCATCTCTCCCCTAAGTGAGGGAACCTAGTAGATCTTGATCTTGGAGTTCTTGGTGTTTCTCCTCCATTGTTCTTCCTCTCTTATTCCCCCATACGCATTTGTTGCTTTGTTGGAATTTGAGAGTGAAGGACTTGAGCACTTCTTGTGTTCTTGTCATTGCATTTTGTTGCATCGGTTTGCTCTCTCCACGAGGATTCGTAGAAGTGAAAGTTCGTGAGCTTGTTACTCCTGGGTCGTTGGACCCTAGACGGTGTTCTTGAGACCTTTTGTGATCAAGGCCTTTTGTGTCTAGTTGGGACCTTTTGTGGTCACTTGGGAGCTACCAATCCTTTTGTGGGTTGTGCCTCAAGATTGTTGTAAGGGACTCGATTTCCGCCCAAAAGGAAATCAATAGTGGAAGGTCAACTGAGCTTTTGGGCAAGGTTCATCAGAGAATAGGGTGAGGCCATTTGTGCCATTTAAGTTTGAAACTCACACCCCTCCAACGAGACATACTCCCCTAAAAAGGAGGAACTCGGGAATACATCATCGTCTCCGCGTGCCTCGGCTATTTCTATACCCGAGCTCTTTACTTATGCACTTTACATTGTGATAGCCTTCGTGCTTGAAGTCTTATATCTTGCTATCACCCTTTTACTTGTCTTGCTTAGCATAATTTGTTGGTGCACATAGATGAGCCTAGTATATTTAGGTTGCGTGCTTGTTAAATTAAAACACCTAGTTTTATTCCGCATTTATCAAGCCTAGCCGGAATTTTTTTAAATCGCCTATTCACCCCCCCCCCCCCTCTAGGCGACAACCTTGTCCTTTCAATTGGTATCAGAGCCTGGGCTCTCTTTATTGGGCTTTACCGCCTAGAGAGTAAAGATGTCGTTTAGAGAATTAGTGCACGATCCCACTTTTATATTTGATGGCACGAATTATGATGTTTGGAAAATTATGATGATGGGTCCAAATTATATAAAGAGTATTGTAGATATGGGTTTTTCTCCTCCAATGGATTCCCAAGAATTCTCTATAGAGGATGAGGAAAACTCTTATCTCGATAATCTAGTATCTAATGGTCTTATATGTGTTTTGAGCGATGTAGTTCTTGCATCAGTCATGCCTTTTCGGAATGCACATGAGTTGTGGACAAAACTTCAAGATAAATATGACGTGTCCAACATTATTGAGGATGATTGTTCTCCATCCACCTCCGGCCGTGATGAGTTCACAACTTCTTCCACTTCACCAACGTGTGATTTTTCACAAGGTAATGACATGGTGAGTGGTGATAGAAATTGCCTTGTTGATGGTGAATCCACTATTAACTATACTTCATCTCTATCTTATTGCAATGATCTATCTTTGGACTTAAACACTTCTACCACTTCAAATGTCTTACATGCTAGTGTTGATAGTCCTCGCATATCATGTAATAGTTGCTTAACTAAATCTCATGATGATATGCTCTCTATGTCGTTGTCATGAAAACAATACTTCCATATCCTCTATTTCTTGTGTGACTAACAATGTAGAGGTTTCCCAACATTTGTTGGAACAAGACATGGATCTTAATGGTGATTCAAGTAATTCTTCATCATCATCGTCCATTTCTCACTTTTGCCTTATGGCTAGGGACTCAAAGGTATCTTCACCTTTGGAACCCTCTACATCTTGTGATGATGAGGATGAGGATTATTATGGATTAAAAGAGAATGATATTGACTTCTTAAAGGAGAAGAGTGAGATGGTATTTGGTGCTCTCCCTAAAGGTAGTAATGCTTGCTCTTACTCGTGTGAAATTTTGACTTTTGCTATTAAGTACAAGGATATCATTGAAGAAAAGGGAAGGATTGAAAGAGAGGATGCTATGGAAAAAGCATCCTTAGAAAATGCTCCTGAGGAAGAACATGAGCCTCGAGTGTCTCTTGAGGAGAAACTTGAATCTCATGATGAAACAAATGATCTAATTATTGCTAAACTCACTAAAGAACATGACCATGTGATTGCAAAGTATAAAGTGCCTAAAAAGGAAAATGTTGAATTTGGAGTTGGCAATGCTAGACTAATTGAGGATATAGAGAGACTTGACAAAGCTCATAAGGCTTTGGAAAGTGAACACTCTCTCCTTATCAAGTCTCATGATCAACTCTAAACTCAACTATCTAAAATTGTTGTGCCTAGCTCTTCCACTTCCTCTTGTGATCATGCAAATATTATAGAGGAAAATGCTAGGTCGAATGATGAGCTTACCAAGTTATCTTCTTCCATTTCTAATATTAATGATGCTTGTGCTACTAACTCTACTTTATGTGAAGCATCTATTTTGAAGGAGAATGTTGAGCTAAGGGCTCAAATTGAGTTGTTAACTAACAAGTATGGGAAATTGGAAGAAAGTCATGAAAATCTCTCTAACTCTAATGAGGATCTTCTAGCATCCCATGCTAGGATAAAGTTAGCTCATGAGGCTATCACTACAAAGGTAACATCTTGTGAGCCTCATGTGGACAAAGGCACAACTTCTACTAAAAATGCTATATTGCCTTGTGCTAGTCCTAGTAATTCTACATCACATACTATTGCTAAATCTTGTGATGAATTACTTTCTATGCCTTATTGATCTAACAATGAAGCTTCTACTTCCGCTAGTGTTTGTGTTGATACTAACCATGTAGAGGAATTAAATGAGCTCAAGGCCCAAGTCACTTATTTGAAGAAAGACTTGGAAAAGCGTCATGTTGGGAAGTCCACACTTGACAATATGTTGAGTGTTCAAAGACGCCCCAATGACAAGAGTGGACTTGGATTCAACTCAAATATCAAGAACAAGTCCAAGTATAACAAGAAGAAAAAGGGCCAAAAACAAGTTAAAGATTCAGCCAAGATTGTTTGCTTCAAGTGCAAAGTTGAAGGGCACCATGTTAGATCTTGCCCTTTGAAGAAGTCTCTTAGTGAGAAGCAACAAGGGAAGAGGCCTCAAGCTCAAACTCAAGTTCCTCAAGTTGAAGAACGGCCACTTCCCAAGAAGAATCAAGCTATCCCTCCTCAAGTCGAGATTCCAACTAAGAAGAAAGGAGGAAGCCAATGTTGCTACTATGCCGTGAGAAGGGCCACTTTGCTTCTTCATGCACTAATGGTACCTCATTCAACCCTATTATAATTGATGATGTTTATTCTCTTCGGAAGGATAAAATTGGCAATGTGTTTGCCAAATATTTGGTACTCAAAGTGGTGTCAAGAAAAGAACTATTTGGGTTGCCAAGCCTATTGTGACTAACCTCTTAGGACCCAACTTGGTTGGGGACCAACAAGCTAAAACTTGATCAATAGGTGTTGTTGGAGAGCATTGGAGACTTGGCTACATCATGAAGAATTAAGGGATCTTCATCAACTATATTCTCGCAAGCCAAGTCATTTGGGTTATATTGTTCTATCTCTTATCCAATGTTCCTCCTTGCGGTAACTTGTGCTTATATCATATATACATTGAAAGTTGCTTGCACCCTTGCATGTGTTAGTTTTGTACCTTGCTAGTGTTTGTATGTGTTGTGCTCTCTACTTACTTATCTTGAGAAATCAAGTATGTGTATGTTGGTTTGCACACCATTTACTTGTTGTGAGCCTTATTGCTTTATTTGATATCTTATCTTTTGGCTCTCTTTGAGAGATTAATGGACTATCCACTTTGGGAAGTGATGTGCTTCGTGCACTTCACAATCCTAAAAATGTGTGTACATGAGGAATACCACTTAGTGATGATATATCAATATTATCTATTCTCTATGTGGTATGTCATGCTCATGAGAAATTCAAATTATATAATGTCCATTAATTATTTCTAGTTGGTTTGTTTGCCTCTTGTTTTAAAAGAAATGGATTATCACATTATGGGGGAGTAATAAGCTATGTGCATATTACAAGCCTAGAAAATGTGAACATGTGAGGTTTTTCCACCTAGAATTGATGTTGTTAATAATCTTATTCCTATGTGGCATGTTGCTCAAACAAGTCCATATTTTCTTAATTGTTTTTTAGTCTCTCACTCTTTTGGATCTTGTTTGTGATGGAAGTTCTTGGTATGGCTTTTCCCAAATATGTTCTCATATATCTTTTTGGGAAACCAATTGCTTCAAGCGACTCGTTATTGTTACTTTGCATGATCGCGTGAATATTGAAGCTATCAAGAATATCTATCTATCTAAGCATGGCTTTTAATTCCTATCCTTTGTCATATGCTTATTTGTTGTGAAGTTAGTCTTGAATATCATTCCTATATACCACCGAGAAATATCTCCATATACTCCTTGTCCATGACAGGTGATACTCATAATTGTGGTGGAATTTGTAGACCATCTTCATTTTTGGCTCTTGCTTTGAATTGCCTTATTTTATCGCCAAAACTTGTTTTATCAAACTCTTTTTTGTCTTCCTTGTATCTTTTGGATCTTATTGCTCTTTCTTGAACATGACTAGTGTTTGTATAATATATATGGTGAGTGATGATCCTAATTGTGTGCATTTGTATTCAAATGCAAGATCTTAAATAATGCACACATCTTGGGGGAGCTATCCTATATGCTTTTGAACATTAGTTGTCTTCAAATTGATTTTTGATCCAGATGATGTGTCTCTTTGGAAGACAAACATTTTTCATCTTGGTAATTTGTGCCATCATGAAAAGTGTAGAGGGTTTGGATCTTTCCTTGATCCTTTTTTCATTTGGTATGTTTTCAAGTTGGTACCTTCAATCATGTGCTAATTTGGGTTTTTGATATATTTTGGGAAATTCGTTTTCTTGTCACACTTGTGTGTGCTTTCTTGGTTTATTTGGTGTTTTGTCCAAAGTGTATCTCGTTTGGTTCTTGAAAATCTTGTGCATGCATATTTTCTATATGTATATCTTTTGGCATGCTTACTTTTGTTGATTCAATATATAGGATAAACTCCATCATATCCTAAATGGCTAAGATGTGCATGAAATTCAATTTCATATCAATCTGCACATATTTATGTGGAGTTTGTCCTATGTATTGTAGTTGCTCTAACTATTTTGGACCCAATGAGTTTGGGTACCATGTTGTACTTGAAGTTGTTTTAGGTACACTTGAGATGCATTGGAAGCTTGTCTCATTTACAAGGAAGGTGTTATCACCATGTGCTTATTGGAGCCATACTCGGATGATTGTGAACTCTTATCTTCTACATCAACAATGCTATCTCGGTAACAAGTATCTGCCTCATGCATACACTTCTAGCTTTCAACCTTGTGTAGGTTGTTTCATGGCATGAATCTCTTTTGTTGCAATTGATTTGGTTCTTACAAAGTCCTTCAAAACAACTTTATTGCAAATGTGGGCAAGCCGGGATGATTACATATCAAGGGGAATATATATAATCATTTTCATGATTCTCCAATCCCAAATATGTTGATCTTGCACTTCTACTCTATGTCTCGCATATGCAATATTGGTGATTTTTCTAAATCATTTGCCCTTTGCGATACTTGTTATCTTTCTCGGAGCATCCCAACTATCTTTTTTTTCCCTTGTGGATATTTTTGATGCTATGATGAGTATGTTTTGGAAGTTCATCTATATCCTTTTAAGATACAATTGAGCTTTGTGCTATGCTTGTAAGCAAAGATCTTATGGGTGTATTTATGACTTCCTCTTGGATATCATGTTCTTTATCTTTGTACCTATTTTGTGTGTACATGTTTATTTGTGGGCTTATATCTTCGTGATTGGTGTCTACTTAGAAACTTATACACATGAGAATAGTTACATTTTCAATTGGTATTCCAATTCTTTAGTGGCCACCTCTCATTGTTTTTGATTCTTTGGTGGTTTCTTAAAGGCACAAGCTTTGTTTTTATTTGGTATGCTTTTGCATCTTAATAAGCTTGTGGACCTATTTGCTATATCGTCATTGGTTTGTGTGTATGGGAAAGACATGATATGCACTATATGCCACATATATTGAAAGACTATGTTGATGCTTAGGCTCATCATTGTGTTAGTCTCATAAAATGTCTTTCTATATCACACCCCTCTATTTCGGTTGAGCAAGTCTTTATTTGTTGCTTCTTGCTATTGTTACTCAACATTTTGTTTGTTGCAAGTTGCATTGCTTCTTCTCCTATTTATTCTCTCTTGCACTTGTTTGTGTTCGAAATTATCTAGGAGGGAGTGAGGATTCCATGTTGTGCACACTATTTTGAAATGCAAATCCTACTTTGTGCACGTACCTTGGGGAGTTCCCTCTTAATTTTAGAACACTTTCCGGATCCTTTTGATTGCTTGCTTCTTTCGTTGAAGTATCTTTCTTTTTTATATTCTTTTGCAATTTTTGGATCCTCAGTATAGTTTGATCTCCCTCTATCTATTCGTCAATAAATATGTGCATTTGATTACACTCATATCATGAGAAATGCACACATTATGGGGGAGCTCTTATTATATTGGCCTTCTTCATTTTTCACCCATTTCGGCAATGGATGCCAATGGGGGAGAGATTTAGAGGGTTTAAGGGAACATGGTGTTGTTCTCTTGCATCCTTGCTTTTTTGCGTTGCATTGTTGCTTAAATTATTTATATAAACCCTCGTAAAAGGGATTGTCATCAATTACCAAAATGGGGGAGATTGAAAGTGCATGTTGCCCCCATGCGTGGTTTTGGTAATTAATGACAATCCTTATGGACTAATGTTTGCATTGAGATATTCTTGTAGATCTTGTCCATAGGAAAAGATTGGAGTTCGTGTGTTGGACTCTACAAGCTTACATGGTAAAGTGTGGCTTGGAAAAGAAGATTGAGGGAACATTCATGTTTATCTCCAAGCCATCATATATATTAAGAGAAGAAGATGAAGTGCAAGGTTCATCAAGTCAATGTGCAAATAATGAAGTCAAGATTGATCAACACATTTAGAAGATGATGAAGTGCAAGTTCAATATGAATCCATCTCGGAAGATATCATTTGATTGAAGCTTGCAATGGAGCTCTCCCATAATGGAGTATGGGGGAGTATTTGGAGAAGTCTTCATCAAGCATGTGCTAACAAGCATGATCAAGAAAGGTGTTCCAGCTTGAGAGAGTCAAGATCGACATCATCTAACTCAATTGGAATGCGCAAGGCAAAGGTATGATCTTGATAGGGTTTGTATTTTACCGGTCTCATGTTGTTAGTTCGGAGACCAGGTTATAGGATAGATACCGTACTATCTAGAGGGGCTTTCCAGTGAGTAACTTTATCGCATCTTTGTGGAGAGCTCAAACCTTTGCATACTTGGCCTATCATCTTTTTTGGTTCTTATTTGTCTTTTATCCATGAGAGTATTTAGAGCTTGTGTTCATCTCCATACCAAGCTCTAGTTCATCAAAAACGAATTTCATTTGAATATCTTGCTGCGTTTTTTATGTTGGAGGTTTTACCGGTTTGTCTTTTCTAGAGAGGTAAAACTCTCTCCTTGTGGTTTCCTCCTCACATGATGGACTATGATGTTTCTCTGCATGATATAGAAGAGCTCTTTGTTGCAATTCCAACGAACCCAAGATCATCAAAATCGGAGTCCGGATGAAAATGTTATTGCACTTTTCGTTTTGCTGTTTCTGTCTGTTTTCAGAAAACCGGATATTCCGGTCCTTCTGGAAATATCTGGTTACCATCAGAAGGTTTCTTCTTTTGTGCGGCTTGGGCCGGAACTTCCGGTCTAAACTGAACCAGAATATCCGGTCCCAGTTTTCCTGCAACGGCTCTTTGTCTTGGGGACCTATATAAGGCCCCCTTCTTCCCCAAAGGGTTAAGCTTTGCCAAGCACGTTTTTCTCTCTCTCTCTCCCACCATTGTTGACCTTGGAAAGCTTGTCTCTCTCTCAAAGCCTCCCATGATTCTTGCATATCTTTGAGGGAAAAGAGAGGAGATCTAGATCTAAATTTCCACCAATCCATCTCTCCTCTAAGTGAGGGGAACCTAATAGATCTTGATCTTGGAGTTCTTGGTGTTTCTCCTCCATTGTTCTTCCTCCTTTATTCCCCCATAAGCATTTGTTGCTTTGTTGGAATTTGAGAGTGAAGTACTGGAGCACTTCTTGTGTTCTTGCCATTGCATTTTGTTGCATCGGTTTGCTCTCTTCACGAGGATTCGTGGAAGTGAAAGTTCGTGAGCTTGTTACTCTTGGCTCGTTGGACCCGAGACGGGTCTTGAGACCTTTTGGGGTCAAGGCCTTTTGTGGCTAGTTGGGACCTTTTGTGGTCACTTGGGAGCTCCCAATCCTTTTATGGGTTGTGCCTCAAGATTGTTGTAAGGGACTCGATTTCCGCCCAAAAGGAAATCAATAGTGGAAGGTGAACCGAGGTTTTGGGCAAGGTTCATTGGAGAATAGGGTGAGGCCATTTATGGCGTTTGAGTTTGAAACTCACACCCCTCCAACGAGACGTACTCCCCTAAAAAGGAGGAACTCGGGAGTACATCATCGTCTCCACGTGCCTCGGTTATTTTTATACCCGAGCTCTTTACTTATGCACTTTACATTGTGATAGCCTTCGTGCATGAAGTCTTATATCTTGCTATCACCTTGTTACTTGTCTTGCTTAGCATAAGTTGTTGGTGCACATAGGTGAGCCTAGTATATTTAGGTTGTGTGCTTGTTAAATTAAAACACCTAGTTTTATTCCGCATTTATCAAGCCTAAACCAGAATTTATTTAAATCGCCTATTCACCCCACCTCTGGGCGACATCCTTGTCCTTTTAGCCGTGACCGCGTTGGCAGACGGGACGTCGCCATGCATCATCGTGTCCGGCTTAGGCGAATTCATTGCCAGGCGAATCTATCATCACCCACGCCGCGGCCGCCTAGTCGTCAGCGACACGGCCGCCATCACCGCCTTCGTGGCACGGCCGCCTTGTCGTCATCGACACGGCCGCCATCACCGTCTCGGTAGCACGGCAGAAATGCCATCATGATGTCGCTCCGTCTCTCCTCGAGTTCAAACTGTCGAGAACCTAGGATGACATGGACACGTCAACTATTGACTTGACCAGTCAACATGACAAAACACTACGCAGAAGATTCCTCTGACAGGAGGTCAGCTGCCTTTCCCATGTTCTGGTCAAAGACGACGCCGGTCCGGCTCCCAATTACCCAAACCGTCGTCCGCCTTTGTTCGGAATGCTTCAAACTCTTCAGCCGCCTAAATTCAAGAAACAAGACGGACATCCTTCAAGACAAAGACGGCAACTGGAGAACTTAAACCTTTCCGGGGGCTAATGTTGGGAATATACCAACTGGGGGTATCTCTAACATGGATCGATCTAGCTAATCCAGGGTGGTCCAAGCTGGACGGCCCATAGTTAACTAAAGTACAAGTCGGATGCGTGCCGGCTAAAGGAAGGTCCAAGACGGAGGCCCAGCGATCAGCCGACTTGGAGCACAAGGAGGAGCCAGAAGCCGTATTAGACTAGGACTCTATTTCCTTGCCGGTTAAGTCTTTCCTTGTAAGCCCTAGGCCTGGCCGCCTTTATAAGCCAGCCTAGGGAAGCCTTTAGGGCCACACATACACCTCAATACGCTCATTGTAACCTGACCAAGGCTATTGCCATTATAGTGAGTTATAGCAGCACGTAGGATCTCGCCTCCGACGTGAGATCCGAAGCTGGGTAACTACCTTGTTCAATCCCGACCTCGACGACGCTCCCTTCAACCCCTCGGTTTTACCATCGGCTAGAGGACCCCCGTCTCCTATATTCAATGCCGATACGACGACAACCCGGGAGCCCCCTTGGGCGGAGCTTCTCGAAGATGTCGTTGGATGGAGGCCTCTGGCATCTTCGAGGAGCTCGCCTTAGGGAAGTATCCCAGACGATGGACAAGGAAAGCTCGAGAGCCAGGAGACACCAGGAGCAGAGAAAACTCGGGAGAATCTCCCCAAGGGCCGCCGGGAACCAACAACCAGGCTACGGAGGAGCGACGACGACAGAAGCCCCCCGAGAGTAGGCCGCGGGAATGCATTGGATCCCTTACCGCGGGGCCCGCCACCGGCACCCGGCGAGGGCGCAGTCACCCCGGGGAAGGCGGGGACCAGCAACGTGGCGGGTGCACCCTGTGCCTCAGCTCGGCAGAGGTTGCTTAGCAAGAAAGGCAAGTCCGGCTGGCGTCACAGACAAGACCGCACGCGCCGTCTGCCGGGCGCAGGTGAGACATCGACATGACTTCACGCACCATCCACCTGGCACAGGCGGGGAGCTCCGCGCGATGCCTGGACCTTTTGACAAGACAAGACTCGCCGTCTCCTCCGTTCCGGCGGGGTGGATGACATGGAGGGCAGCGCGGCGCGACGCTGCCACGGAAGCAGCCGATGAGCGCCACCTCGACTTGGGCACGACGCGTGCCACGCCTCGGTGGCGCGCATGCAGCATGACCACCTGTGGTAACCCCTTGATCTATAAAAGGAGGTCCTTGGTCATGTGGGGGGACATCGGAGAAGAAGGCAAAAAACCCTAGCTCGCTCTCATCGTTGGCTTTCCTCCGAGACTCGGGGGCCGGAAGAATGAACCCCCGGAACCCCCTGGGCTTGTTCTTCCTCCGCTCACGAGAGTAGTGCAGGCCTTCAAGACTCCACCTTGTAATCCACCACCACCACAATACATCCAGACAAGCAGGACGTAGGGTGTTACGCGACAACGCAGCCTGAACCTGGGTAAATCTTTGTGTGCTTGTGCTTGCGCTCGGGGGCCAACTTCGGAGCACCTCGCGCCCTTCTACCGAACAAATAGGGGGCGCCCAGCATCCCCGGTATCCGCGTTCCGACACGCGACATCTAGCGCTAAGTAGGGGGCGCCTGTGCTTTGCTCTCGGCCCCTGGCGGCTCTGCCGCCTAGCTCAGTTATGGCGCCAAGGAGGGGGGCGCCCGGGACAGGAGGCCCTACCGCCGCCAACAATCTTGCGTCGCGAACTCGCTCACATGGGCCGGCACCGGCAGTCGACCCAACAGCTGACCCCTACGGGCGCCGCGGTCCCGCTGTTTCAGAGCCGGCCCCCGAGGGGCAGGAATAGACCCACTCGACCCCTTCGGCCCGGCCGGCGAAGTGGAAGCCCTGGGGGAGGACAATGGAGCCGAAGGAGAAGAGGAGCCCCAGGAAATCCTCAGAGGAGAGGCCAACGATCCGCCCAACGAGGGAGCGCCGCCACCACCCACGCGGAGTACGGCGTCTCGAACCCCCTCGGCAGTACCACCTCAGCCCTCAGGCGGGGCGGGCGTACGCCGAAGCTCGGGAGATCAACGGCGTGCACCCACTCCATCGGGGGTCCGAAGCTATGGGGAGGCGCTCACCATGGCTAATGCCATGGCGGAATATCCTCCCAAGCCTGACTCACCTCACTACGAACAATGGCAGGCCCGACTGGCGGCCCTATTGGCGTACGCCCGTCAAAGGGCCGAGGCCGCTCGTTCCCGATCGCTCCTCCAGGGGGTCACCGGACATCCCGCAGAAGGTCGGCCTAAGCCCACGCCCTGCAACTCAAGCGGACGAGGGGGTCCCGGAGCACGTCTCGGTGGGATCTTCAACAACCCGCCCCCGAGAGGCCCCCGGGAAGTCACCAGTGGGCCAGCAGGCGAGGACGCCAGGGCTCACATTGAACAGAGGAGGGGGCGCCGCCTAGAGGCCGGAGCCTGTTCCCACGGAATCGAGCTTGCGGCCTTCGATTATGGAGGAGGTTGCTGGGCTTACACCGGGCACTCAGACAAGTGGCATGGCCCGCCAAGTTCAGGCCCAGTACGGCGCTGAAATATGATGGAACCACTAATCCGAAGGAGTTCCTATAGATTTACTCCAAGGCAATGATGGCAGCAGGGGCGGACTCGAAAGTGATGGCGAATTGGTTCCCACTCACGCTAGTTCCCCAGCCCGGACCTGGCTGATGCACTTGCCAGAGGGAACGATAGGGTCGTGGCGGGAACTATGCGAATAGTTCGTGAGTGCGTTTTAGGGAGGCTACAAGCACCCGGGAACCATGAATGACCTCCACTCCATAGTTCAGAGGCAGGGTGAAATGCTTCGACACTACATGCAAGGCTTCTATCACGCGTCACACAACATCCCGGACACCGCGGATGCCGCCATCATCCCAGCCTTCTGCCAAAATGTGCGGGACATACGGATGATGGAGGAGCTCAGCTGTCGGACCATACGTACAACCAGTGAGCTATACGCCCTCGCCGACAGATGTGCCAAGATGGAGGAAGGGCGCCTGGCGCCCGAGCTGGATGCCGATGCTAAGGCGGCGGCGGAACCTGAGGCCGAAGTCAGGAAGAAGGCGGCAAGGAAAAGAGACTCCCGACAGGTGCTGGCGGCCGAGGCAGCTGCCCCCATGGCCTCCAAGAAGGCTAACTCAGCTGCTGAGGTGGCGGCCATCAAGTCGACGCCCAGAACGTGGTGTCCCATTCACGAGGTCGACTCTCATGACGCCAAGGACTGTTGTGCGGTGCGTGGCATTGCCGAGATTCGAAGGAAGAGGTAAGCAGAACAAGAAGCCAATGGCACCGTCGGGAACTGCTTCATCTGCGACGAGCCGGGGCACCACGCCTGCGATTGCCCTCTCGATAGGGCAACGGAGGGCGAGGAGGAGTAGCCAATGGGGGGCCCAGGAGGGGCCGTCCCACCAGCTCGGAAACCCGACGGCACCAGAGACGATGATCTCGCGGACAACTCGCGGATGGGGAAGGTGAATATCCGGATGCTCGGGACACGGCATGCCTCACCTCACATGGTGAGGTGAAACGTTTCACCCGAGATGTGTGCGCCGTGATCCGCAGGTACGAGGCACAAAGCAAGCTAAAGTGGGCACATGTGCCCATCACCTTCGACCAAGATGATCACCCGCCCAACTGCGCGGGAGCGGGGGCCCTACTGATGGTGGTATCCCCCATCATCAACAACATCACCGTCTCCCAGAAGCTGGTAGACGGGGGGTTTAGCATCAACCTCATCTCTACTACATTAATGGAGAAGTTGTAGATCTCGGAGACTCAGTTGCGCCCAACTGCCCCGTTCCAAGGAGTAAGCTCGGGGGCTGTACAACCCTTGGGCAAATTGATGATGCCAGTCACCTTCGGACCTAAAGAGAAGTACCGCACTGAGAACGTAATGTTTGACGTGGTGGACATCTCACTTCCTTACAACAGCCTCCTTGGCCGACCGGCGTTGGCCAAGTTCATGGCCGTCACGCATCACGCCTACAACGCCCTCAAGATACCCACCACTTGGGGGGTGTTGACGGTGAGAGCAGACACGAAGGACGCAGTGGCAAGCATTGGCAGCGGTGACTCCAGGAGGGAGCGACATGGAAGAAGCCGGGGAACCGAACTCGGCCCCGCCTGCTAAAAGGACGTGGGCGGCTGAGGCGCGGATCCCCGAGAAGGGGGCCGGCCTGAACCCGGCCACAAGGAAGCGAACGACAAAAGAGAGCCCAGAGCGCCCCGCACGAGCCGGGCGCCCCGAGAACTCCTCAGCGGGTGAACGAGACGGAGGAAACGGGGCGCTCGGACCATGTGATCTCGCGCGCTCCACACAATTCCACCTCCCATCAGCCCTATCAGGGATAGGGCAAGATTGTCGGCAAGACCAAGGACGTCGTGCCATTATGGTGAAGGGGCTAGGAACCGTCCCCTGCGACAAGCGTTATCATGACGGGCCCGGTTATAATCTGCTAGATAAGTGGACGCTCCTAGCCCTCCCAAGATTATATGAGTTGCCATGACCCTCGTGCAGCCCCGGGCCTCTTGATTCGCCTCGGCGAGGTCTCGAGAGGGGCAAAAAGCACGGCATCAGTGGGAGGTTCCGGGGGAGCGCGACGCCCCAGACACGTCATGGCCCCCGGGGAGGTTACTACACCAATAACCTCCCACCGAGAAGAAGAGGGCCAGGGCAAACTCATCCAAAAGCCCAACTAGAAGAAGATCTTGAAGGCCACGTCCGGGGAACCCTCCCTTGAGAAAGGGGGGGTCTCCTGTAGGGCAACATTGACGGATTGGAGTCGGTACAACTTCGGCGTCTTCCCCGGGAAGCACCCAAGGGTCGCAAGACAACAAAAAAATGGGCACCCCCGTGCGACGCACAGCGCGGACAGCAAACCCACAGAAGCGGAGGCCCAAAATGCACGAAGGGCAGACTTTGGAAAGGAACATACAGGAGAGCCCCATGCGCTTAAAAGAGGACGCTCCCCAGCGACTCGCGGCCCCGTCGCAGAGGAGCGCCCGGGGGCAACTGTCAGTGTTGCGGTCCCCGGGGTACCACGGAGCACCGGCGCGTGGGGCACGTAGCAGCGCCGCAGAGGAGGAGAGGCACGAACCGCGCGCCGGCCTAAGAAGGAGACCAGGGGCATCCCACCCCTTCAAGGGGTGAAAGGACGGCGAGCATCAGGATAAGAGGAAAAGGAGGCCAACCGGCCTCTCCGCTACAAGGAAGGAAGAGAAACTAGAGAGTGCCGGCTTGAGGACGACAAGACCCGGGAGCCCCCCTCGGGCGGAGCTTCTCGAAGATGTCGTAGGATGGAGGCCTCCGACATCTTCGAGGAGCTCGCCTCGGGGAAGGATCCCGGATGATGGACAAGGAAAGCTCGAGAGCCAGGAGACACCAGGAGCAGTGAAACCTCGGGGAGGATCTCCCCGAGGGCCACCGGGAACCAACAACCAGGCTACGGAGAAGCGACGACGACAGAAGGCCCCTGGAGAGTAGGCCACAGGAATGCATTGGATCCCTTACCGCGGGGCCCGCCACCGGCACCCCGATGAGGGCGTGGTCACCCCGGGGAAGGCGGGGACCAGCAACATTGCGGGCGCACCCTGCGCCTCAGCTCAGCAGAGGTTGCTTCGCAGGAAAGGCAAGCCCGGCTGGCGTCACAGACAATAATGCACACACCGTTTGCCAGGCGCAGGCGAGACATCGACAGGACTTCACGTGCCGTCCACCCGGCGGTCGGCGCAGGCGGGGAGCTCGGCACAATGCCCAGAACTTTTGACAAAACAAGACTCGCCGTCTCATCCGTTCCGGCGGGGTGGACGGCATGGAGGGCAGTGTGGCGCGACGCTGCCACGGAAGCAGCCGACGAGCGCCACCTCGACTTGGGCACGACGTGTGCCACGCCTCGGTGGCACGCATGCAGCTTGACCACCTGTGGTAACCCCTTGATCTATAAAGGAGTTCCTTGGTCATGTAGGGGGGATATCGGAGAAGTTGGCAAAAAACCCTAGCTCGCTCTCATCGTTGGCTTTCCACCTAGACTCGGGGGCTGGAAGAACGAACCCCCGGGAGCCCCCTGGGCTTGTTCTTCCTCCGCTCACGAGAGTAGTGCAGGCCTTCAAGACTCCACCTTGTAATCCACCACCACCACAATACATCCAGACAAGCAGGACGTAGGGTGGTGTTACGCGGCAACGCGGCCTAAACCTGGGTAAATCTTTGTGTGCTTGTGCTTGCGCTCGGAGACCGACTTCGGAGCACCTCGCGCCCTTCTACCGAACTAATAAGGGGTGCCCAACATCCCTGGTGTCCGCGTTCCGACACGCGACAAAAATTTAAATAAAAATGCAATACCGCCAAGTATTGGGATTTCTTGTTTTAAAGTAATCACTGTCGTGGGAGACCAGTACAGGCCGGTAACGTTAAAGTAATTACCGGCGTGGGAAGATATCACACGCCAGTTATTCTATCGGGGCCGCCATGTGGATTCAGGACAAAGTAGTCACCGGCGTGTCTGATGGAACCCACGCCAGTAATTACCGTGGAGATTACTGGCGTGGATCTGTAGTCCCACGCCGGTATTCTTTTCCTCCGTGGTTGGGTTTTTGGGCCCACATATCACCGGCGTGTCGCTATGTGGTACACGCCAGTGACTCCAACGTAGCACTAGCGTGAGCATTGTCCCACGCCGGTGATTTGCTGCGGAATTTGGTTCCAGCAGATCACCGGCGCGGGTTTAGAGTGGCCCGCCGGTGATTACAAGCCAGTTATTAGTTGTTTCCTCGTAGTGCACCCAAGTCCGTTGGTAATGTATTTGGCAATTGGTTACACGGGATAGATAACAAGTTTAGAACTTATTAGGGTAGGAGCGATTGCCGTTATATGGTCGCTCTGGCTGTGTAGAAATGACAAGCTTTTTAATGATTAAAATTTTCTCGTTTGCAGGTACTCTACCAGTGCACAGGTATTCTCCATTCGTGGTCCAACTTACAACGGTCGGGGTTTCGAGGCTCTTTACGGAGGCTTGTGCACGACTGGAAGAAGTGGCGACGGATATTTTATCCACATGGATGGTCGCTTGATCGTCGGATTGGTCCTCCGTAGGCTATGATGTTTTACCTCTCTACATGATTGTAATCTGTCAGCTGCTGCTTTTTTCCTCTTCGAACTTTCAGATTGTGGCTGTGTGCATACTTGTTATGCAAAAGCTGAGTGTAATGCTTATCTTATAAGTAATAAAGCCCTTCATAAAAAAAAATCAGTATTCTGACCGGCTGAATAGCTAGGAATAGTTTTCCTTTTTCTTGTCTTGTCTTTTGTTTTTCTTTATTTTGGTTGTTTGGTTCCTGCCATTTTGACAATCTTCTTAAATAAATAATGTGCGTTTTGATGTGTGCTCGAGGAAATAAACAAGTCATCATTATTAAATCATCCAATGTCGGCAAGTCTATGTGTCAGACTGCCCCTAATGGTCACTATAAATCTTTTTTTTGAAACACAGCAAGCGGCTGATTTTATCGATATATACTCCCTCCGTTCCACATTGTAAGTCTTTAGCAGGGAGTAAGAGAGAAGGTTTTGTTAGGAGCTTGGCTTACTAACCAAAGAACATGATAAGTAAAATAAAGAAAAGAAAATGAAAGGTGGGTGTCTTAGGCGATTTTCCCATCTTGTTGTGTGATTCATCGCTGGGATGCAGGGACAACACCAACTGATCTTTAAGATTGCTCTTCATTAACTATTCTGCCAAGAATTTGAGGGATGGAGATCGTGCGACCACGGAACACCGGTCATTTCTTTTTTCCATAGCTGCCACTGAACAAGAATCTCTACCGAAGCCCAGGTCTTCTTATCGTCCTTCATCAAGCTGCCAGCTTGCTGTTCCGAGCTTCCCGGCGAGTTTGCAAAGAAGAACCAGGGTCGAACTGCAAGTTCCCTAATTATATTTGACAGTTTTGGTCTTTTTTAGGCGTGGGTGTGTGTGCGTTCTTGAGCTTTCCAGATTAGCCTGCAGGCAGAGGTCGAGATCTGACCGGCAAATTGGATGTTGTACGCAGACTTTGCCGTGTAGACACCGTCCTCTATCCATTTCTAGCGAAGGGAATCCCCCACTCCATCATTCAGCTCCACTTGCTGGACGGTATGAAACAACTCACAGTAATCTTGCAGCACTGCTTGCGATGGGTTGTTGGCCTTAATGTAGCGGATTCAGACACAATCAATGATCGCCGTGTAGACAGACGAAGCCCGAACTGGGCCGGCCCGTATGCCTAGGGGTGATGCGCGGAGCGGTAACGCTACGCGGCAAACAGGCATTTCCCACTTCAAGATCTTTAAGGCCTTCACCCTTCAGTTTCGGGCGAAATCTAAAAATTCCGAGACATTTATTATTTTCTGAAGAGAAATAGAATGATTTCCCTCAAAAAAAGAGAAATAGAATTAGCCGCTCCTTCAAAATGGAAAATAAAGAGAACCAAATTTCGAACATCTATTTGATCACTTTGTGTTTGCCTAAATTAACTCATGGATAATGGATTCATGATGCCAAGAAAATTTTATGTTGGACAAATTTGTATTGCCACTGCCAATTCTCAACTGACACGTATGGCTGACCCAAGCATGAATGGACACAAATCATGAAAAGGTTAGTATCATTTCACACAATTAGTAGAAATGCGAAGCCCAAGTTTTTCTTTCCGGGCAGAGCTTTATGTTATATTCTGCATTCAAATATCTGTCTGAACTTTACAGAATCATTGGTGTTCAGCAACAATGTACATTAACAAGTTTTGTCCTACTACATAGGATTAGAATCGAGCTGTTGATGATCCTGTATTACATGTCTTAACAAGCTACATCAGTACATTGGCATATAAGGGTAGGCTAAAATTGGAGAATCTACAGTAATTAGCAAAACATGTTATTTCATTTACAGCTGCTGTTATTTTTCCAAGGTTGAATGTATCTCTAGAGGATATCAATGGAATGTTTTTGCATCAATCTTTACTTCATGATGCTTGAATAGATACTGTTATTTTCAAACGAATGGTGATGCTATTTGAGTAGCCTTCTTGGCAGTAAGGAATGGCTGAATCAAATCTGGCCAGGACCGAGGAAGAGTTCTCCATGTATATCATTGTATAATCTGAGGTTGATATGTGCAGGAGAGGGGCTTTACTTGCACGCAGTTTATCATAACCATGCATATCAGCTCCATGAATGGTAGCTTATTCAGCGCTAGGAGTGCGTGTGCCGATATACTCAAAACCAACGACGAGGAATGCTAGGCCTTGAATGAAGAGGTAGATGTAGTATCCCTTATTCGCATAAAGCACATCGTAGCAACCACATATGATTATGAAGGTTCCAACAAAAATTTCTGAGCAGTTGTACCTGATAAAAAGAACTTATAAATCAGCATTTGAAATTTTTGGAAAGTTATACTTTCTTTCCAGTATCTACATCACCATAAATCGGTAGCTGTATGTAGTACTTCAAAGGCATAAATTATATTAGCTATAGAAATTCTAGACAATTTTTTTCTGGACAATAGAATTTGCTTACTTGTCCCATAATCTTGTTCGCCTCTTCTTGAGCTTAGGTACTAGGGGCGTTGTTAGGTCGACATCTATCACTTTGACGACATCTAATCCATCGGTGGCTGACTTTGTCTTATTGGTGTCTCCCAATTTCTCGGTGACAACCCACTCATTGACTCGTCCAGCATCTAGAAGACCAGTTACTGCTGCTTTTATCCGGTGCAATGACATTACATTCTCAAAGAGGACCCAGAGGATCACTAGATGAAATGAACTGAAAGAGGGACTTTCTGGTGTTAACTGAATATAATTGTACTACTGTCATTCTGATACTTCAACCTTTAAATGCTTGTTACCTTGGTGATCCAAGAGCCTTGCAGAGTGTGATCACAGTTGGAACATAGACCATGCCCCAGAGAGGTATATGAATCTCAGGGAAGAAAACAGACACCGGGATCGCAAAGCAATAGTAGATGAAAGTCACTGTATGAGCAGCAATCTTCCCGACAAAGAAGAAATCATACAGCAGGTGGATTTTGCTCCAAAATGACACTTTCTACACACACAGAGAATAACCATGTCAGTCAATAAGCGATTCCATGCATTTGTTTAAAAAATCCTTAGCAAAACACAAACCTTGTTCTCCAATATCTCTACAATCATTTTCTTGAACAGGTTAGCCGGTCCACAGGACCATCTGTGCTGCTGAAATCGGTATGCCTTGAATGTGCTTGGTAGCTCACTCCTGACCTAACCACACACAAGCCCAGTGTTACGAGGATCTTTATATTTGTTCCATTACGAGTTCGAGTATTTTCTAGTAGCATGCAAGTAAAGAAGCCTTTTCTTACTTTTACATCGCCGACATACACGAATTTCCAGCCCTGCAGTGTAGTACGAACAGCCAGGTCCATGTCCTCCACGGTGGTCCGGTCCTTCCATCCCCCAGCATCGTCGATTGCTGAAATCCTCCAGACACCGGCGGTCCCTGGAAGATGGAAAATCGTCAAGAAATCACTTAGTATGCTGATTTGGTTGCTCCAGCTATATATGATGAAACAGACTTTACCATTGAAGCCGAAAAATGAGTATATTACAGACCCAGCCTCTTGCTCAAACTTGAAATGGTAGTCCAGTGACATCTCTTGGAATCTTGTCAGTAAACACTCGTCAGAATTAACTGCATAAACAGTACAAAGATACTTAGATACAATTAAGTCAGAACAGTGTCTGTTTGTAAATACGAGTTAGGACAATATTTAGGCTGACAACAACAGGGCACATAAGTACTGACCAAATTTCCAGCGGGTTTGAACCAGGGCGATGTCCGGGTTGTGCACGAGGAACGGGACGGTCCTCGAGAGAAAGTCAGACTCTGGTTGGAAATCGGCGTCGAACATGGCAATGTACTCGCATTGCCGCACGTAGTCGTGCTTCAATCCTTCCTTGAGCGCACCGGCTTTATACCCCTTCCGGTTCTGTCTAACCTCGTACTTGATGTTCACACCTTTGCCCTTCCATCTCTGGCACTCTATCTCCACCAAGTCCTTTAAACGAAACAAAAATCAAAGTCAAATGAAAGTTCAGTTAAAGGGCTTAAATTATCGGTTTAGTTCCCATTATATGCAGTTGGGTACTCTGCTGTTCAAATCTCAACTTGCATGTACAACAATATGCCTAATTTTAACATCGGCGAAAATAAAAGAGCCTCGTTAAGAAAAACGAGCTTAAGAGAACTAAGGTCAACTATTTCTCCAAACTGATCACATTTCACACATACCTCTGTATACAAATAAAATTGCAAATTACAAGCCCAAATGGGAAATTAAAGGTCCCACAAAGATTAAATTTCCTTATGGTATCTTTGACGGGGGCATCCTTAACAATAGACAATATCGCACAACTGGTATGGGATACATTTTGTTTTTGTTTTTTTCATCATGATAAAACAATTAAGCTCCTCTCTTTTAAGACAATTTTGCTCACTCAACTTGGTCAGTTATTCAAGTAGCATCGATTTTATATCAACTCTGGAGTTTTCCAAATATGTTTGGTAACTGGCTATATATGTGTCATGCCCTTTAAATATGAATCCAATAACTTCAATGAAGCGGTAACCGTGTGTTGAGGAACTTTGAAGGAATGGTGTGGTGTTTGATTAAAAAAAATCTTCTTCAGTGCAAGGCTATTTGTCGTGTACGCATTTACCTCTATATGTGGTTTCTTCTTCAGAGTTCCTTTATTTTACACGGCCTTTAATGCATGTTTTATGCCACTAATATATATCAAATAACATGGATTGAGAATGTATAAACGGTATCGTTATTCTTACACAATTGTTTTATTTTATATATATACTAATTTTTTGAATATATTATAAGTACACATCATAGTCAAAATTATACCTTATTGATCATCAAAAATCAGTGTCGCCTTAAATTTTGGGATGGGAAGGTGATTTAACTAGTCTCCGAGGGATGACACCGACAAATGTCGAATGGAATTCCACGACGGCACCATGTCTCGAGCCCTGGTAGGGGTAGGGTTAGACGCGCGGCGCCATAGTTATCGGGATTTAAGTGGATTTGGTGAAACGAACGATTTCACTGAATTCCTCCCCAATCTCAGTGGGATGAAACTGCACCATTAATAAACAAGGGCTTAAGAAGCGGGGTCCAAAAACTTTATATCGATGAAGATCGGTAACATTGAGGTTTCTCCGGGGCAGCAGCACGTGCTTGCTACCACATAGCAGTCGCAACTTGCAAGCGCTCGTGTCGCTGGGGCTAGCATGGCAATGGCACATCAATTGACCATCGGGATTCAGGAAGAAAGAATACTACGGAGTACTACTACTCAACACGGATGCCTTGCTCGACCTCTCCTAGATGCCGAAGACTTGTAGCAAGGGGCCGGCGGCCGCGAATTCGGGGCACGGCACGAGCAAGCGGCTGTGCTTGCCGGATCTCATGGGGAAGCTCGGGTGATTGTTTTTATTTCCGACATTTTTCATCGCGGCTGGGTGCTGTGTATGTTACACGATCGAGGAAATAAATTTAGAAAACGACAGCTTGAAGCTAGCATGCCAAACACAAAAAAGAACAAGTGGTGGATCGAGAACAAAAAATAACCGGAGGTCGTCACTGTACCCTGAAAGCTACAAATAGCGTCATAGCGAACCGTTTGTTCTGCTGGTTAAACCCACGTACCGCTCGTGTGGAATTGCGCACGTGTTACCCGCTGCAAGGGTGAATCGGTGACCGTTGTTGGCAAGAAGCCATTTCAGTGAGGGTGTTCAAAGAGGACATTCAGAGAAGTAGGGAATCTGAAGAGAAGTGAAATCCTCGAGAAAATAACATGTACTTCCTCAGCCAACTAACACACTCTCACGCTTCTAGCCATTTTCATCTCTGATATAGAAATAATAATTGGCAACAAGCCTAGCATGACCCGTGAGTCCCATGGTGGAGAGACAACAAGCATTATTCAGGGTAGTGCTAGGAATTAGAGGAAGAAATTGCGAAGTCGACTCTACTCATGCGCCAGACTTTAATCCCCTAATCCTGCCGCGATCAGCTGGATGGGTCGCGGCGCACCCCAATAAATATTGGTTCTGCGGATTCACTTCAGCGTAGGGTAGGAATTCCACTGGAAAATACATTATCCGGGTAGCAGGTGAGTCCCGGACAGACAGTCCACCATGGCAGAGCCTAGTCAGCATGCCCATTACTAAATCGCAACGGCCAGATCTGCTTGGGTCGTTCCTGTCTGAGCCGGCAAGCAAAGCCGGAGTCTCTCTCCTTTGGTCTTAATAGCGACGGCAGGCAGCGAGTGGTATCGGCAGAACGGAGTGTCGCCAAGCAGCGACCGGGTACCCAACCAGCGCCACATGGAGAGTTGTCTCGCCGGGTCTCTGCGGCCGTGCACACGCGCCATGCTGGATTGCCGCGCCATTTCTGGCCTCCCGGGGAGATGGGTGATTCTCTCTTCAAACGCGGTGTTCGTGTGGCCAGCAGCTCCACGGGCGTGCCACTTCATTGTGGCCACTTCTATTTGGTACAATGCGAAGAAAGATGAGCAAGAATAAAGGAGCTATAGAATCTAGAACCATGTCCAGAGGAGCTACTGGTTTCTAACAACATCGGAAACAATAAGCACTCCCTGGTCTTACGGAGCAAGGACCGAGCTCCCGCGACTCCTCCCTCCCCCCAACCCTAGCCGCCGCCGGCCGCCCGCGCCGCCGCCGGCCAGTCCGCGCCGCCCCCGCCCTCCCTCCTCTCCCCCTCCTCTCTCCCGCGTCCGCGCCGCCCCGCGGCGGCCGGGCGCGGCGTCGCTCCTTCCCGCTCAGGCCTCTCTCCCGCGCCTCCTCCTCTCGCCGCCGTCGGCAGAGGCCGTCGGGCGTGGCCCGGCTGGCGCCGGCGGCGGCGAGGCGCCCCCTGCTCCCTCGTTGGTGGAGCTTGGCGCGGGCCGAGCTGCTCGACCTGGGCGTCGTGCTGGCCGGGGGCACGACGGCGCGGCCGTTCTAGCGGCGGCGTGGCTACTCGGCGGTGTTCGAGCGGGCTTGGGTGGCGACGGGGCTTCGGCAACGGTGCTCTCCTGGGTGGCGCAGCATCCCCCGGCCGTGGGCGTCCAGCAAGGCCACGGCGCCGCCTCTGCGGAGGACAACGACCTCGGCGGCGGGGCTGCACGGCGATGGAGGTGAGGGGAGCACGGTGGCGGGGACGGGTGGACTTGGAACGTGCCTTGGCCGGAGGTGCTTGGCCCAGATCTGAGCCCACCGGGCCCGATCTGGGTTTTACGGGCCCTGGCCGTGCGTGCTGTCCAGTGTCGCTCTGCAGGAGGACGTTTGCAATCTTGATGCTGCAGCACGGCGGCGGAGCTGGTCGGGCCTGATCAGGTGGATCTGGGCCTGACCGGCACTGCTGCTGTGTCCGGTCGGCAACCGTCTCGGGCGGTGGGGGACTGGATCTCCCCCTAAAGGTTGTCGATGTCGACCTCGCAGGCCTAGATTCGTTGCCGGCCTCACTAACTTGCTGTGTGGACCCTGTGACTTGCTGGCTCCTCGGGTGGAGGTTGCGGATGCCGGGGCGGCGGCCCTGGAAGGTGGTCTGCACGTGCGACTCTGCGGCGAGTGACGTGGCAGCGGTGATGGTCGTCTTCTCGGACCACGTGGGTGGCGTGGAGTTGGCGGGAAGAGCTCCTGGTGCTGGCTTCGCTTCGGCAATGGCGGCACCCAGATCGCGTCCTGGTGGCCTGGCTCGAGTCTCTTGGCGTTTCGTGGTATCGATGTGGTAGAATGGTGCTTCCGAGCGAAAGCTCTGCGCTTCGGCGCCAACAGCGACGACGCCTGCGGGTGTCGTATCCCTCTTGGGGGCGCTGTTGTGGGTGCCTTCTCCGCACTTAGCGTCGTAGAAAGGTGCTTCCGGGCGAAAGCTCTGCGCTTCGGCGCCAACAGCGACGACGCCTGCGGGTGTCGTAACCCTCTTGGGGGCGCTGTTGTGGGTGCCTTCTCCGCACTAGGGATCCGGGTGAAAACCTTGACCTCTTGGTCTAGACGGCGGCGGCGCTTTGCGTCGTCACCCTGTTGGGGCGTCGTCGTGGAGCCTTGATACTTCTCGATTCTGCGTCGGAGACCTCGGTGGCAAGTCCGGTTTCCTTTTTCTTTTGTTTTATATCTTTGATCTGCCTTGTAAGAGGGGTTCCTCATCACCTTGTATCGGTTCGGCCGTTGGGCTTTATTTATAAAGCGGGGCGAAAGCCTGTTTCGTAAAAACAATAAGCACTCGCGCACACGCCGGGCGACCGGCCGGCTGGCCGGCGGCTGCCGCCACGGGAATTAGTCCGCAACCGGCAACACTAACCCGCAGAGGTTCGCCCATGTCATGCATGGCCATATTGGCGATGCCAACCATGAAACGGCGCAGGGATCGACGACCAAATAGGAAATTATTTATGCATGCACGATGGAAGAAACGAACGCCTGTGCCCGCCTCAATGATTAATTTCAGTATGTAAAAGCTGGACGTACGAGAACATGCAACGGAATGCGCTCAGTATCTCTACTATATAATATCGTTAACTGTGTCCGTGGTACGTCGTCTATGTGGCCTACGATCTAAAGAAACCAATCGCTAATCATAGTACGATCCGATCCGGACTACAACTAATAATCCATAAAAGAAAGAAAAACGAAGGTGGCCAATCAGCGAAGGTGGCCCATCAGCTCTAACCGGCCCAGTACGTACAGAATAACGACTCAGTCCTGAACTCCTGATCGGCCACAGATGCTTTCATGGGCAGCTGCCCTGAAAATAAAAAAGATTAGAAAGACGCACGCCGTGGTTCTTCTTTCGAAAAAAAAAATGCACGCGGTTCTACTCGAATAAAAAGGAGCACAACATTTGCAGCAGGAAGGATAAGAATCCTCAATCTCTTCCCCGCTGCCGATCGGGAGGCTCCGCAGTCTGCCCACCTCTGCATCCCCACCGCAGCCGTGACCCGACCTCCCCGTCGGCGGCCATGCCCGACCACCCACCGGCTACCGAGCGGCTTTTCTTCCACCGGTGGACGACTCGATAACCTGACGGCCTCCGCGACCCGATCCCCACGCTGACGGCCCCGTCCTCTTTCGAGCGCTGGCAGCCGCACCTTGTTCCCTGCAGCGGCAGCCGCGACCCGGTCCCCTCCCCGCCGGCCACGTCTCGTCCCCCACGACGGCGGCCGCGCCCTGTTCCCAGCGCCAGCGGCCGTAGGACACCACCAACGGCTCCAATCCAATGAGCCGCGCATGCGAGGAGGTCCGCGCTCCCCTCGGCTTTCCACCGCAACCACGGTGTCATTCCGCCGCCACTCAGCCTCTTCTCTCTCGGCTGCCTCTTTTCCGACGCACTTGGCGCCATCGACTGTGTCTCTAGCAGCTCCCCACGAGGACAGGCCGTCGCTCCCATCCAGCTCCGCTTGCGCTGCGCCACATGCCCGCTGCCTCCGGCTTGAATCCCAGCAAAGCTAGCTTGCTTTTGGACGCGGAAGCCTGCTCACTAATCGATGCATTGTACCCACTACAAATCTGCTCACTAATAGAATTTCAGAGATTTCTTGCCCTCGCTCGAACTTTGGTGTAGACTGTTTACTGCATTTTTTTCTCCGGTAACTATTTTTAGGCAGTATGTGCTAACTTGATATACAAACAATATTGCGTTGGATAAAAGAAAACTATATTGTGGTATGGCGGAGCTAGAAGCCTGCAAAACACCAGGCTGTGGCCTAGCGCAGCTAGAGGATTTCACCTGAATTTCTGGACGAGAAATGTGTGAACGACCACCGTTGAGGTCTAGCCAGTGGACAACAACGAGTGTATGGTCTGGGAGATGAATATTAACGTAACACAGTAGCCACCAACACATTATTTAAGTTGCGACACCAAAATTCACAAATAATGAGTTGGCTAGCCAACAACGGTGATTGATGGAGCCTCGCAAAAATTATGATTAACAGGAAAACAAGATACACCATGAGGTATAGATGTTTTTTTCTTTTTGATAGCCCATGAGGTATAGATGTTAGTGATTTCGTAGCAACGCACGGTATTTACCAATTTGTGATATACACATCAGTTTTATAAGGATATGATATATTGTCAATGATTTTAAACAACGAGAATGGGTATTTATCATTATTGGCGTATGAAAATTAATCATTAAATTATCTTATCAGCCCGTAGCAACGCACGGGCATTTTGCTAGTTACCTTTACAACGGGGTCAGTGGAGTCGTCCAGCACCTGTATCACCAAGCGGTCCGACGGCCACTCCAGAGCACATGCCGCCCCGATCGACAGCTTGTACACCTTCATTGTTCATCGAAACAATCAGTACGACTTCCGGTAAACAAATCCCACCACCAGAGCGGAAGCACACGCAGCGAGGTCAAATCGATCGATCTTTTTAACTAAACACGATACGCGGATAACCATCATAATAGCGGCCGGCATGTATCTGATGCTCCCGTTTTTTTCCAGATGTGCCGAATATACTATAGCCTCACAATAGCGGCGGACATGTATCCGATGGCCCCGGTAGCGAACATTTCTTCAGATGTTCCGGATAAATTATCAGGGCGCGATGCCTCATCATATGAATTTCCCAGCCCATGAGAGCACGCCGCATCCATCATCGTACAACTATTCCTTGACAGCTATCATCGTACAACTATTCCTTGAGGAAGACATGGATGGACATGGTGGAGTGATACGCACATGGCAGCGTTCCAACCACAATGAAGTTTCCCATTTTCATCTCTAATTGTCTTTTGGGGAGAATAATGGAATATCATTACCTTGGCAAAACTCGTCTGTACGTCGTGGCGTAATGTTGAAGCACCATCCACCCGCATGTGTTCCTCCTGCAGATTTCCTATGGCCAGCACCGATCGACGACGCGCCACCGAAACCACTGTTAGTAGTATTCAGTATTCACACTGTAGCGTTCCTCCGGTTCCGCTCTTATCGAACGATCGACGCACGTGAAACCTGTCTTCTCTTAATTTCAACCTCTGCTGCTCTTTTTTTTTTTTTTTTGCGATTCAATAACAATTCATTCCATGAAAACAGTAGGATTACAATCAAGCTGAAGGCAATCAGTAAGGAAACTTGGAATCATGTTTACCCAAGTACACCTTTGCCTATCAGCACTAGCACTCTGCTGCTCTTGGGTCGCTGCCTTTTCCACAGATCGGATCGGGTCCGAGCGCACTTGCCAGCTAGGACTGCACACGTGGATGGATGAAGCGTGAATAGGAGGTTATAGTGGAGGCAAGTTGCCAGAAGGCCATTGCTGAAGGGCTAATTAACCATGGACCATTTTGCGGTGGCTCAGCTCCATTTTGTTTGGAGCAATAACATTAATTCCGGGGAAGGTTAAGATGCCCTCCAACTCCAAGCCATGTCTGCACCTTTGTTTTAAGAAGATCAATCAATAGCTCTGTCGTTCTGTATAAGAAGAAGTGCGCGCGCACAGGACATGTGTGAGCGCCAACTGAGTCTAGCTGCATGCGCCGTCGTGCCGAGATCAAGCATACTTTGCGCAAACCGCACGAGAGCGACCTACCCTACCATGACAGACAAAACCACGTTGTATCATAATGCTGGTGCTCCTAGGTCTCAAAAGAATCAATAGTAGCATAGCATGAACAGATCATTAGGGGCCTGTACATAGGACTGTGACATGGGCAGATAATGGTGTGACTATTATTGCTCGCTAAACGTCCGCACGTTGCTTCTAATCCCGGGTATGCCATAGCTCCTGTTGCAATAGATTCGTTGCTATAGTTAGACTTGTAATTAGCGGAAAACTAGGTTTTTGTGCTGGAGAAGTGTAACCTGAGAATGATATAGTATAAAGCCACCCGTGGTAACCAAAATAAACTAAAGCCCTTTTTTGTTAGGCTTAATTTCGGCTTTAGTATTATAAGTCACAAAAGCACCTAAATGATTTTGATTTTTGGCTTATACAATCATATAACAATGTCCATGCAAAACTCAAAAGCCAAAGCCAAAAGCACATATTTAGATGCTTATGTGCCTTATAAGACAAAATCCAAAACCAGAAAATAAGCCTAAACAAACATGCCCTAAAGGTTAGGTTAGACATAAAATCTCATTGGAGGACGGTTGGGTGCTCATGGCAGGGAGTTGCACCAGTGTGACGTTTGTGATCTGATTTGACGGGTTTGTCGTCAATGATACTACGCTAATTCATACATGGGGAGAAACGCCCATCCCCACAAATGTAGGCGATGATCACTGAATTGCGTTAGCAAATCTCGGTGTCATTGTTGTGATTGATTGTCCTCGGTACACCATACGCGACTTCGACCACGAAACATAAGGACGAGACTATTAATCACTTACTCTTCGAGTATAAGTTTGCTGGTTCTATGTGCTCAATCATCCAGATATGTTCTATCTTATAGCAACCACGAAGCATTGCAAATTTTTGGCTGTTGGCTAAATGGTGTGTATCATAGGTTTAAATGACTTATTAGGGTGGCATCGTTTGCCGTTATATGGTCGCTTTGGCTGTGTAGAAACGACAAGGTTTTTAATGATAAAAATTCATCTCTAATGCAGGCTATCTACAGGAGTACATCTCCGTTCAGTTCTTGGTCACCGTTGCAACATGTGGAGCATCGCGAGTTGTTTATGGAGGTGTGTACAAGACTGAAGGATACGGCGAGGGACTTTTTATCCCAACATGGATGACAACATAATTTGCGGATCGGCCCTCCACCATCATAGACGTTTTTACAATTTCTTATCATGATATGTAATTCGCCTTTGTTATTTATTTTGGTATTGTTGGACTTGTGACGGCTATGTGCATGCTAACTATGCAAAGGCTGGGTGTAATGATTAAAACTTTTAAATAATAAAACTCCCTTTATCGGAAAAAATATGCGACTCCAACGATGACATGTGATATCAGGGCGAGGTTTGGAACGGAAAGAAAAAAGAGCGAGGTTTATGGGAGGGATGTTTTGGCTCCCGAGCTTATATGCTCCTGCTTGAATAAAAAAATCAGAAAAATAGTAAAAAAAAATTAAAAATCTGAATTTTTTTGGTGATGAACATATACAAGTTTCTTACATACGTGCCAAATTTCGCAGTCAAATGAAATGTCTTGTGCTCTATACAAAAAAGAAAAAATCAGTGCTCCAAAAAAGGAATTTTTTAGATCTCATTTTGATCGGTGATTTGTCTTTTTTGTACAGAGCACCCAAAATGTCATTTCACCTTGAAATTTGGCACATGTGCAGAAAACTTGTATATGTTCATCACGAAAAAAAATCAGAATTTTTTGAAATGTTTTACTATGCTTTGCGATTTTTTATTGAAACATGAGCATATGAGATCGGGCGCCGTTTTGAATTTCCGGAGGTTTAGAGGCTACGACATACTGACCTAGAGGAGGTGTACCGAGAGTATCTCCATTGCCAGAGGATTGGATCATGATCGATTAGCTTCGCACCCGAGTCAAGCTGACGCACGGTGAAAGCAAGACGATTCTGAAGATTGGAAGCCGCACTGTCATGGGTTCTATCAGCGGAAGCGGATTGATTCAGCAACACGAGAAGCAGCGTCCAGGGACTATCGATCTAGGCGAGCTCGACATCTTTGACAGATCGGATCGATCCGATCGGTGGTGTGCAGGAGCAGGAGTATTCGGCGTCTCGACAGAAAAGAAACCTGCTGACCAACCTTGTTTTTTAGAAACAAAGGGCATCAGCCCCGGTTCCATTAAGAAACCACCAAGGGTTGGGTTACAACCGTTCAGTTCTTATCCATCATCCAAACGGGGTGAAATTGAGGCCACAGCTCAAAAGCACACCCAGGCTGCAGGCAGTAGTACTTAAAGAAAGCATTACAAGTCCAGAAAACTTATTTAGGACAGACATAAAGACACTCCCGAAAGGCATTAAAACGAGGAGGAAAGCTCAAACTTCAGCTTCAGGTCGATGACTGTTATCATCCAAGAATCTGCAGCTTCCCATCGACATCCACCAGCTTGAGGTTCTGTTCCTCCAGGCGCTTCGTGAGGCCTTCCATGTCAATCTTCCACGCCTCGTCTTCAGTAGCGTATTGCACAGGGGTGGAGTGGGGCGCCAGGAACAGCTCTGATCCAGTCAGGTTCTTCAGGGTCAGCCAGGATCCGGCCACAGCAAAAGAGGAGGAGCCCTCGCAAGCAGCTCCAGATCTTTCACCACTTCGACCACGCTTCCTTTTGTGTCCCCTAAGAACAGGACCGACCACTGGGACAGCATACAAGCCGTCATCTTCTAGATTCTCTGCAAGCCAGTCCACGGCGAATGGTTAAAGTATATGTCATTTCTGGTATTCCAGATAGTCCACAAAGCAGCAGCATGAACAGTATTATTCATAGAGAATTTCTTGTCATCAAGCCACATGCTAGCAATAGAATGGAAAGAAACATCTAGATCATCTTGTTTTAGAATCTGTTTTAGTTCAGACCAGATAGCTTTAGCAACCACACATTCGAAGAAAATATGGAAGCAAGTTTCAGGTTCAGAGCAAAAAACACAGGTAAAATCATCTACATGTTGCCTTTTCGCCAAATTATCTCTAGTGAGCAATTTGTTGCGAGAAAGAAGCCAAAGGAAAAAATGAATCCTGGGGGAACCTTCACTTTCCACACTGCATGTATGTGGACAGGAAGGACACCTCTAAAATTTAGCACAGCATATAGAGAACTGACACTATAAACCCCTTTAGACTCTTATTTCCAGATGATGGCATCATCCTCCTCAGTAAATCGAATGGACTGAGCTATATGGAGGATCTCATACCATTGGATCATCAACCTATGGTCAAAACATCTACGGAAGGTAACTTTAAGCTGGTCACCATCCCAGAGGTCTGCCACAGTTGAGTTTTGTTCATTGACAATGACATAAAGGTCCCAGTACTGGATGGCAAGGCTGGAAGAACCAAACCATTGGTCCTCCCAGAATTTTACTTTTCTGCCGTTACCAATTTTCCACCAGTACCCTATTTTAGCAGCCTTTGCAGCCCAAAGGACTCCCTTCCAAAAGGGAGAGACTCCTAGGTCAGAGGCAGAAAAGATGTTGGGGTTGTTGACATTATATTTAAAATCAATGATTTGTTTCCACAACTTATCCCCATCCACCTGATATCTTTTCACCCAGGAAGCAAGGAGGCATAGATTCATCTCAGATAAATTGGGGATGCCCAAACCTCCATACTCCTTTTTCTGGGAGACCAAAGCCCAATTGGCTAAGTGGTATTTAAAATGACCTTCATAATTGTCCCACAGACAGTAGGCCATTTGAGAGTTATGAGCCTAATGGCCCATTTTGGGAATTTGATGACACTAAGGAGATAGATTGGAATGCTAGCCAGAACACTCCTCACTAGCTCCAACCTGGCAGCATGAGATAAGAGTTTTCCTCTCCAGCCAGCAGCTTTTTTAAGGAGTTTATCTACTATAGGCTGTAGATCTTCCTTTCTTAGCTTAGTGTGATGGAGAGGGACTCCTATATATTTGATAGGGAAATTCCCAAGTTTACAGCAAAGTGTCTGAGCAAAAGACTGTGCCTCATCTAAATCCACATTAATGGGAACCAACTCACATTTATGAAAATTGATCCTAAGGCCAGAAACTTGCTCAAAACAGGACAACAACCATTTCAGATTCATGACCTGAGACATATCTTTATTAAGAAAAAGCAGGGTGTCATCAGCATATTGCATGCTGATCACCCCTGTTGTATTGAAACCTTGCAACAGGCCTGAAATCAGCCCATGGTTTGCTGCTTTAGTTAGGACTTTTGTAAACACATCAGCAACTAAATTGAAGAACAAAGGGGATATAGGATCCCCTTGTCTCACCCCTCGACCAGTCAAGAAAAAATCACTATTGACATCATTAATTCTGACCCCTACAGAGCCTCTGTCAAGTAGAGATTTAAACAGATAAAGGCATTTTGGGCTAAAGCCTCTAGAAGCAAACATCTTGAGCATAAATTCTCTATTAACCATGTCATAAGCTTTTTCATAATCTATTTTAAAGATAAATCCAGGTTGGTCATTTTTTGCTACCTCATGAATAATTTCATGGGCAGACACAACACTCTCCAGGATATATCTCCCTCTAAGGAAGGCAGATTGATGAGGTGAGATTAACTTTTCACAAACCACAACAAGTCTGTTGGTCATACATTTCGAGAAAATCTTAAAACTGCAATTGGTCAAAGCAATTGGCCTAAATTTCTGGATGCTAGTAGCATCAGGTTCTTTAGGAATGAGAGTCAACAAAGAAAAATTTAATCTAAATAGATCTAGATCCATCTTGTTCCAGTCATTGAACATAGCAAGTAAATCTTGCTTGATTAGATCCCAGAACTTTTGGTAAAACAGAAAAGAAAGGCCATCAGGGCCAGGTGCTCCTTCAGCATAAGAGCCAAAGACAGCCTCCTTAACCTCAGTTTCTGCAAAATCAGCTTCTAAGAAAGCATTTTGATCCCCAGAAACCAAGTCGTTTGCATCCCAAAAATCTTCAGACAAATCAATATCAAGTTTGTCTGAAAAACCAAAGAGATGCTTGTAATAGTCGACAGCAATTTTTAAAATACCTTCAGTGTCTTCAGCCACACCAGAAGGGCCTTGGAGAGAGGTAATTTGTTTCTTCCTCCTCCTCTGATTTGCAATAGAATGGAAATAAGCAGTATTCTGGTCTCCCTCCAGGATCTGCCTCTCCCTTGACCTCTGCTTAGCCTTAACCTCCTCCTTCTTCCACATACCTGTCAGTTCATTAGAAATATATTTCATTCTATTTTTAGAACAGGAGAGAGAACTAGGGTCTCTGATAAAACATCTAGGATATCATATTCAGCAACTAAATGTTGTTTCAATTTCCTCTGAGCAGATTCTACATTAGCACTCCACCCTTTGGAAAATTTTCGAAAAGCTCTAACTTTAAACTGCCAGATATCAATGCTTTTCTGAAGTCGACAAGGCGCAGACCAAACTTTCTCAATAGCTTGGTAGAAACCTTCTTGTTGGAGCCACCATTTCTCAAACCTATATTGTTTGGTTTTGGGAATAGGTAAAGCTCCAGTGTCCACTACCAGAGGGGTATGATCACTTCCTAGTCTAGGGAGGGTCTTCAAAAGACTTGCCGGAAATAAACTATCCCAACAAGTCGTAATAAAGACCCTATCCAGAATAGCCATAACCAAATTATCTTGGTTGTTAGCCCAGGTGTACTTCCTACCAGCATTCTTAAGCTCTAGAAGGCCAAACTTATTAATCCAATCATTAAAAAGGTTAGCCCACTTCTGGTTAATATTTCTAGTGTTTTTCTCGGACCTATCTCTAATCAGGTTAAAGTCACCACCTACTAAAGTAGGGCCTGACCAACTAGAACGGAGGTTATGAAGTTCATTGATAAAATCCAGTTTATGTTCTTCATAGGATGAACCATAAACTGTGATGAACCTCCAAACCACAAAATCTCTTTTCTTTTTAATTAGACAAGAGAAACTGTAAGTGTGTATATCCCAGGACAAAACATCATAGGTATCAGAGTTTATCCCAAGCAATATACCACCAGCAGTTTTGTTAGCTGGCAACCATTTCCACACATAAATTTCTAAAGGGTCTAGCAACTTCAACTTAGAAAGGGTAAAGATTTCCTTCTTAGTTTCAGACAGCCCAATAAAATTAGGGCGATGATCATTAAATAGATCATGAACCCTGGACAGTTTATCATCACCATTTAGCCCACGGCTATTCCATATGAAGCCTACTACCATGATAAAATGATAACTTTCTTTTACTATGTTTCTTTCTACTAGACACCTCAATCCAAGGTGTACTAGTATCCTGATCCTCACTAATGTGGGAATCAGGGGAGGATGCAGGTGAGACCCTACTGAGCTCAATGAACTCTGTCACTTCCTCAGCAGTGATGTTAATATCACTGGGGAGGAACATGTCAGGGTGCTCTGCATGGAAATTTGCTAACCTATCTAATTCAACATTTCTAATGAAGTTGATATTAGTAGCAGCATTGTCAAGGCAATCACCAAGGATAATCCCAGCTTTACTAGCATTTTGCATTAAAACAGCATCATCTAGAACAGCAAAGGAGTTTTTGATACCTTGAGTAGGTTTCTTTGGAACAGGGACCTCCAGATTTAGAACCATCTTTCGGCTCTGAGCTTTTTCAACAGCTGTCCTCCCATCTTTTGGAACTCTGGCACTGGCACGGGTAGCCACCACAGGGCCCCAATTCTTGCTTTTTGGAGCAGGGGAGGGTTTTGGCCACCACTAAGACAACATCCCCATCAGATCGCACTCCAGGGACAACAGGCACAAGAGCTAGTTGGCCAGCAGCAGAAGTTTCCTGATTATGTTCAATAACTTCTTCAAGCAAAACTTCACTGACGTTTGCTTCAGGGGGCAGGCATACATTTCTGTCCACCCAAGCAGGAGCTGCAGCCGATGTCCCACAGACTTTACTCTGCACACTCAACTCTAATCCACGTTGATCAGAGGAAATAGTTTTGTGAGTGGACCTGCCAACAGAACCTCGAGGAGCTGGAGTTGAGAAGGAAGGCCCTTGTGTCATGTCCACATCACCAGACCCACGCCCTTGTTCTTTGGAAGCTTGATCTACAAAATCATCACCCAAACCATCAGGGTCAAGAGGGTCCTGGGGGTCCTCCCTTCCATTCTCATCATCACTTCCACCTCCCACAGCATCTTCCTATACATCAAAAAAGATTAGGTAGAGTTCTTGTTCTATCTCAAAGATCCTGTCCTTGGGAATTTTCTCACTGTCTCTAACAGACACCTTAACTCTGACAGTCCTGTAAAAGCTTCTGAATATCAGATGCCAGTCCACATTCACCAGCACACCCAGGGATGATGCCACTTGAGAGATAACCTTCCGAGAGCACCATTTGGTGGGAATGCCCTGGATCTTGACCCAGACTTCATGAAGTTACCCAAAAGGTTCTTCTTCACCATTCCACACAGAAAAAGAGACAGAAACCCCTTTCTTCTTCAAGTTGATTAAGGGAATTCAACCAATTCATTTATCTTCTTGTTGGGGGGAAGTCTGATCAGATACTTCCTATCACTGAGCTGTCGGATTTGCCAATGCCAATTGGTCTTCCACATCTCAGTGAAATTCTGCTCAAGTTCCAACTCAGTAACTTCACCATCCAGAACATGCACCACTGCCACATTGGAGTAGTTTAGCTATTTGGTAGCTTCTGGTTTCTCAACATCAACATGGAAGAAACCAAGACCTTCATTCGAGCTGCCCAGGAAGGTAGCAGTCGGCAGAGGTTTGTACCACTCTGTACAACCATCCATATGATGGCCTGGTTTTCCACACATGAAGCAACGCTTCTGGACAGTGCATAGTCCAACATAGTGCCCTGGCTCACCACAGTTGTAGTAGATGACGTCCTTGTACTTAGGATCAAAGACCAAAGGTGTGGCAGACTTGTTGGGCTTGTCTGACACTACAATGTTATCTGCTTTCTCCTTCGGCTGGCTCTGCAAACTCTGGGTGCTAGACACAGTTGCATTAGTGCCTGCTTTCTTCTTGTTTTTACTCACATTCGGCGGCTGAACGCTAGCTCCTCCGACACTGCCTGAGTAGCTTGCCGAATTGTGAACTGGTTGTTGAACAAACTGAGGAGGAAACTGACCCAACATCTGATTCTGCAACAACTGATTCTGTATCATCGACCCCTGCGGCGCGAATTGCATCGGGTACCAAGGTGGCATCTGGGGAAACTGATAGCATTGGGGATGTTGCATCATCGGGAACATACCTAAGTTGGGGTCACCACTCAGTTGTTGCAGTTGTCCCGTAGTCGGAGCACTCGAAGTACTTGGCCTTGGATCCGCCATTCCGCCCACCTTTGACGCGGGGACGTTGGCTGATGAAGAGCTCTGGCGACCTCCGTGGATCTGCCTGCCACGGCCAGCTCCGTATCGACCACCTTCCCCCCTTCCGCCACCACCCCCATTCATGAGCACTTCAGTGAAAGTGGCGCGCCCAGAGGCGCCCCAGCCGTCCTTCGAGAACGAGAATCGCTTCGGATTTGGAAGGCGGCCGTCACCAGCAGGGTAACAATCCGCTGCAGTGAATTTCTTCCCCTCGAACAGATCCCTATGAATCCAGACGAGCATTGGCTTGGCTGACGAAACCCTAGAATTGTGTCTGGAGGGGATTTCCCAGCACTGCCCGTCGATGGATTCTAGATCCGTCTCCGGCCTTCTGTACTGGTTCAAAGGCGGATTCCTAGCAGCCGTCTCCTTCCGCAGGTCGCGGACGCGGTAATCGCCATGGGTTTCGCTATGTGTCCGTCATCCGCGCCGCAGAGACATCGTGTCTCCGGCAGGTGGGCCCGGGGAGCTCAAAATCGAATTTCCCTCCCCTCCAACCTTGTTTTTCTATTTCCTGCAGACTAGAAGATAGACACACAGCTGGGACATGGGTTCCTCCGGCCGGGAGTACCATAAAAATCAACGTCGAGGCTGCGTTTCTGCCAACGACGGTAAGGCGTTGCGCGCGACCACAACGGTGTGCTCGTCTCTGCCCTTAGCCAGACTACGAGAACCTGCCAGGACGCTGAAGAAACTGAGGCAAGGGCTATCATGGCTGGGCTTCAGCTGGGCATCGATCTGAACCTTCATTTGTCTGTTTTGGAGTCAGATTGTTCTGCTGCAGTGGTTGCGTTGAACTGCTCTGCTCCTGACCGGTCGAGGAACTGGAGTATTTACCGGGACATCGCCTTTGCAGATTCCAGTTACCTTGTTGTTGTGTTTTTTACACTAGGAGAAAGCTCAACTTGGTGGCTCATGAGCTCGCTCAGCTAACTAGTCGTACTGGTGCCTGTAATCTTTGGTTAAAGTCACCACCTACTAAAGTAGGGCCTGACCAACTAGCAAGGAGGTTATGAAGTTCATTGATAAAATCCAGTTTATGTTCTTCATAGGATGAACCATAAACTGTGATGAACCTCCAAACCACAGAATCTCTTTTCTTTTTAATTAGACAAGAGACACTGTAAGTGTGTATATCCTAGGACAAAACATCATAGGTATCAGAGTTTTTCCCAAGCAATATACCACCAGCAGTTTTGTTAGCTGGCAACCATTTCCGCACATAAATTTCTAAAGGGTCTAGCAACTTCAACTGAGAAAGGGTAAAGATTTCCTTCTTAGTTTCAGACAGCCCAATAAAATCAGGGTGATGATCATTAAATAGATCATGAACCCTGGACAGTTTATCATCACCATTTAGCCCACGGCTATTCCATATGAAGCCTACTACCATGATAAAATGATAACTTTCTTTTACTATGTTTCTTTCTACTAGACACCTCAATCCAAGGTGTACTAGTATCTTGATCCTCACTAATGTGGAAATCAGGGGAGGATGCAGGTGAGACCCTACTGGGCTCAATGAACTCTGTCACTTCCTCAGCAGTGATGTTAATATCACTGGGGAGGAACATGTCAGGGTGCTCTGCATGAAAATTTGCTAACCTATCTAATTCAACATTTCTAATGAAGTTGTGATTAGTAGCAGCATTGTCAAGGCAATCACCAAGGATAATCCCAGCTTTACTAGCATTTTTCATTAAAACAGCATCATCTAGAACAACAAAGGAGTTTTTGATACCTTGAGTAGGTTTCTTTGGAACAGGGACCTCCAGATTTAGAACCATCTTTCGGCTCTGAGCTTTTTCAACAGCTGTCCTCCCATCTTTTGGAACTCTGGCACTGGCACGGGTAGCCACCATAGGGCCCCAATTCTTGCTTTTGGAGCAGGGGGAGGGTTTTTGGCCACCACTGAGACAACATCCCCATCAGATCGCACTCCGGGGACAACAGGCACAAGAGCTAGTTGGCCAGCAGCAGAAGTTTCCTGATTGTGTTCAATAACTGCTTCAAGCAAAACTTCACTGATGTTTGCTTCAGGGGCAGGCATACATTTCTGTCCACCCAAGCAGGAGCTGCAGCCGATGTCCCACAGACTTTACTCTGCACACTCAACTCTAATCCACGTTGATCAGAGGAAATAGTTTTGTGAGTGGACCTGCCAACAGAACCTCGAGGAGCTGGAGTTGAGAAGGAAGGCCCTTGTGTCATGTCCACATCACCAACCCACGCCCTTGTTCTTTGGAAGCTTGATCTACAAAATCATCACCCAAACCATCAGGGTCAAGAGGGTCCTGGGGGTCCTCCCCTCCATTCTCATCATCACTTCCACCTCCCACAGCATCTTCCTCTACATCAAAAAAGATTAGGTAGAGTTCTTGTTCCATCTCAAAGATCCTGTCCTTGGAATTTTCTCACTGTCTCTAACAGACACCTTAACTCTGACAGTCCTGTAAAAGCTTCTGAATATCAGATGCCAGTCCACATTCACCAGCACACCCAGGGATGATGCCACTTGAGAGATAACCTTCCAAGAGCACCATTTGGTGGGAATGCCCTGGATCTTGACCCAGACTTCATGAAGTTCCCCAAAAGGTTCTTCTTCACCATTCCACACAGAAAAAGAGACAGAAAGCCCTTTCTTCTTCAAGTTGATTGAGGGTAATTCAACCAATTCATTTATCTTCTTGTTGGGGGAAGTCTGGTCAGATACTTCCTATCACTGAGCTGCCGGATTTGCCAATACCAATTGGTCTTCCACATCTCAGTGAAATTCTGCTCAAGTTCCAACTCAGTAACTTCACCATCCAGAACATGCACCACTGCCACATTGGAGTAGTTTAGCCATTTGGTAGCTTCTGGTTTCTCAACATCAACATGGAAGAAACCAAGACCTTCATTCGACCTGCCCAGGAAGGTAGCAGTCAGTAGAGGTTTGTACCACTCTGTACAACCATCCATATGATGGCCTGGTTTTCCACACATGAAGCAACGCTTCTGGACAGTGCATAGTCCTACATAGTGCCCTGGCTCACCACAGTTGTAGCAGATGACGTCCTTTGTACTTAGGATCAAAGACCAAAGGTGTGGCAGACTTGTTGGGCTTGTCTGACACTACAATGTTATCTGCCTTCTCCTTCGGCTGGCTCTGCAAACTCTAGGTGCTGGACACAGTTGCATTAGAGCCTGCTTTCTTCTTGTTTTTACTCACATTCGGCGGCTGAACGCTAGCTCCTCCGACACTGCCTGAGTTGCTTGCCGAATTGTGAACTGGTTGTTGAACAAACTGAGGAGGAAACTGACCCAACATCCGATTCTGCAACAACTGATTCTGTATCATCGGCCCCTGCGGCGCGAATTGCATCGGGTACCAAGGTGGCATCTGGGGAAACTGATAGCATTGGGATGTTGCATCATCGGTAACATACCTAAGTTGGGGTCACCACTCAGTTGTTGCAGTTGTCCCGTAGTCGGAGCACTCGAAGTACTTGGCCTTGGATCCGCCATTCCGCCCACCTTTGGCGTGGGGACGTTGGCTGATGAAGAGCTCTGGCGACCTCCGTGGATCTGCCTGCCACGGCCAGCTCCGTATCGACCACCTTCCCCCCTTCCGCCACCACCCCCATTCATGAGCACTTCAGTGAAAGTGGCGCGCCCAGAGGCGCCCCAGCCGTCCTTCGAGAACGAGAATCGCTTCGGATTTGGAAGGCGGCCGTCACCAGCAGGGTAACAATACGCTGCAGTGAATTTCTTCCCCTCGAACAGATCCCTACGAATCCAGACGAGAATTGGCTTGGCTGACGAAACCCTAGAATTGTGTCTGGAGGGGATTTCCCAGCCCTGCCCGTCGATGGATTCTAGATCCGTCTCCGGCCTTCTGTACTGGTTCAAAGGCGGATTCCTAGCAGCCGTCTCCTTCCGCAGGTCGCGGACGCGGTAATCGCCATGGATTTCGCCATGTGTCCGCCATCCGCGCCGCAGAGACACCGTGTCTCCCGCAGGTGGGGCCGGGGAGCTCAAAATCGAATTTCCCTCCCCTCCAACCTTGTTTTTCTATTTCCAACAGACTAGAAGATAGACACACAGCTAGGGACATGGGTTCCTCCTCCTGGGAGTACCATAAAAATCAACGTCGAGGCTGCGTTTCTGCCAACGACGGGTAAGGCGGTTGCGCGCGACCACAACGGTGTGCTCGTCTCTGCCCTTAGCCAGACTACGAGCACCTGCCAGGACGCTGAAGAAACTGAGGCAAGGGCTATCCTGGCTGGGCTTCAGCTGGGCATCGATCTGAACCTTCATTTGTCGGTTTTGGAGTCAGATTGTTCTGCTGCAGTGGTTGCGTTGAACTGCTCTGCTCCTGACCGGTCGAGGAACTGGAGTATTTACCGGGACATCGCCTTTGCCAGATCCTAGTTACCTTGTTGTTGTGTTTTTTACACTAGGAGAAAGCTCAACTTGGTCGCTCATGAGCTCGCTCAGCTAACTCGCCTTGGGCGATGTTGTAAGTCATGTTTCAAATTGATATATATGGGATTTCCCCCTCAAAAGAAAAGGAAAGAACACTGAAAAGAAAAAAGGAAAACAAATGAAAAGTAAATCCACTGAAATGGGCCGGCCCAGCAGGGAATACCTTCAGGTTTTGCTACTGATTGTGAATTGAGCCGTCCCTGATCCGGTCCTTCCCTCCCGCGACCCGCGCCACCCCCGCGGCGGTCGGGCCGCGCCCCTAGCCTTCCGACCCCAGGCCCTCCCTCCTGTCCTCCTCCCCGCCGTCGCCGGCGTGCTGCGCCGGCCCTTCGTCGGGCGGTGGCGGCGGACTCTAGGCTTTTCCCCTCATGGTCTTCGACGGCGCGGGACAGCCACGGCCCAGGAGGTGCAGCTCGGCGGCGGAGGTTCCGACGCGGCGGTGGGGTGTCCCTGGTGCGGCGCGGATGGTCGACGTGGTGAGGGCGCTGCCATTGGTGGCAGAGGCAGCGGCGGTGAAGCTCTGGCCCTGCAGGCCCAGATTTGGGCCCTTCGGGCCTGATCTAGGTCAGGGCGGGCTCTGCCTGCTGCCTCCGGTTGGCCTTGTCGCAACAGTGGAACATGGGGTTCCCCTAGTACTGCCAAAGTGGGTCCACCCCATGTGGGCCCAAGATGAAGATGGACAAGACCAAGACTCAAGTCAAGCTGGCGGGTTCACCGTCAAGACACGCAAGGCCTGCATCGACTAAGGGCTCCGGTCCTGGGGACCTTCCGGGTCCCCGAATCAAGCAAGAAGGCCAGGAAGGACCCGAGAGCCCGAGTTCCCGGCAGGAGGCCAGGCTCCCTCCGGGTACTCCTACGTCCTGTGGATAAGCACTCCACCTCACCACGGAAGACTTGGGAAGCAAGGCGAAGGCAGCGCGGGGGGAAGCACGCCCGTGGTGGTGTCAGCTCCTGTCCACCCCAAGGCGGACGCTCCCACCTAACCCAAGGAGACGCTAGGCTGAGGAGAGGCCACGTCTCCCCCTAAACTAGATGAGGAGGGTCCTTCACCCCGAAGGTCCCTCACGCCCCTCACGTGACCCTGTGGCAACCCCTTAGCCTATAAAAGGAGGACCAAGGCACGGAGGAGGGGAGGTCGAAGCAAGGACGAAGACAAGCTAGAACCAGAGCAAGACTAGACTAGGGCTGCGAAGGTAGAGAGGAAGGTGATCTCCTCCGGGTCAGGATCTGTCCTTCTTCTACCTCGCCAAAACCCTTCCGGGTACCCTGCCGGGAGGTTCCATTGTAAGCCACACTATGAAGAACTCATCAATCCAGACATGCAGGAGTAGGGCTTTTAGCCTCCGGGCGGCCTGAACCTGGGTAGCTCCTTGTGTCCCTTTGGTTGCATGCTTTGATCGTGGAGAGGAGAGCTTGATCTAGACTCCGCCCAAGAAGACGATTCTCAGCCTCCTTCGCGCCCCGTGCCGAACCTAAAAGGGGGTATCCTATACTCCCGGTGTCCGTGCAACGAGACACGACATCTGGCGCGCCAGGTAGGGGGCGCAAGTGCTGGATTCATCTTCATCAAGTTCATCGGCAAGTTCTTCGTCAAGCATGCCTCCAAGGAAGAAGGGAGATCCTGCGGCGTCCAAGCCGGTCTCTCCCTCACGCACCAAGCTTCAGCTGAACGTCGTGCTGCTGGCGCACGGCGGAGCGCCTCTCCGTCCCCGCCTCCCATGGAGAGGGTGGCGCCGGACGAAGTGGACGGTCGCGACAAGGACAACGGCCCTGGCGGAGCGGCGGCTCCAAAGGGCGCCACCATGCCTCCTCCTCGCTCAGGGGAGAAGAGCGTCTGCAACGGCACCGGCAAGGAGCCCACCGCTGGAGGAGGGAACCACGGCGTTCGCCCCAGCGGGGATCCACGAGCATCCAAGAGCAAGACCTCCGCGCACTCGCCTTCGGACGTGCAAGCTCGCCATGATGCTCTAGTCGCTGCCAAGGCCTGATGCAGTTCCCTCCAAGCAGCGGCGACCCCAAGGTCTACCAAGAATGGAGGACTCGCGTCGAGAGGCTCCTCGACTTCGCCGATGGTGGTCCGTGGGTCGAACCCACTCAAGCTCCCACCGTCGACAACCCCGGAGCAGCACAAGACAAAACACGTGATCCGCGAGGCCAGCCTCGTGGTGAACGTCAAGCCAAGACGGCGCCTCCTCGCACCGCGCCACCGATGGCTGATCGGCTAAACCGCGATCACGGCGAGGCCATCTCCATCGGGTCGTCTACCTCGCGCAACCCAGATCTTCGTGACGAGCTCAACAGCCGTCAGAACGAGGATATGCGCACCCGCATCGAGCGTCGCCGAGAACGTCACCGCCGGGAAGATCGGGGCATCGACCTCGCCGAAGGCTGCCTCGCCCTCGCTCCCGAGTTCCGCCACTTCAACTGGCCCAAGAAATTCAAGATCGACGTTCTCCGCTACGACGGCACCACGAACCCCCGGGACTTTCTGCAGATCTACTCTCTTGCTGCGATGGTTGCCGGGGCCGACGAGGTCATGATGGCCAACTGGTTCCCGTTGGCCCTGAAGGGAGATGCCCAGACTTGGCTTCTCAACCTTCCCAAGTGCTCCATCCGTTCCTGGCGGGCACTGAAGGAGCAGTTTCTGGGGGCTTTCCAAGGCGGGTACGAGCGCCCGGGGGCTCCCAGTGATCTCCACGACTTCAAGCAGTTGCCGGGTGAAACTCTCCGCAAGTTCATCCAGCGCTTCACCCAGAAGATGAACACCATCCCGTGCATCAAGGAGGAGTTGGTGATCCAGTCCTTCCACGCCAACGTCCGCAACCCCAAGATGCGCGAGAAGCTGAGCATCCATCGCGTCGAGTCTGCTCGTAAGCTCTGGGAGCTTGCAGACCGGTGCGCTCGAGCTGAAGAAGGAGCCAAGTTCCCCGGGGAGGATGAACCCGAGGACAAGGCCGCTCCAGTAAGAACAAGAAGCGGGACCCTGGACCCGACAAGCGGATCTTCGTCACCGAGCCTCTTCCGAAGAAGACCAAGCCCGCGCCGACTTCCGAGGAAGAAGGTGAAGGTGATCCCTGGTGCCACATCCATCCAGAAGGCAACCACTTGCTCAAGGACTGCCGCATGCTCAAGAACCTCGCCGTCCGGAGCAACGCCGAGCTGATGGGGTCAGTCAAGACGGTTGCTACAACTGCGGCACTGCCGGGCACATCGCTCGTGACTGTCCCACGGGTCGCCAAGGCGGAGGCGGCCGTGGATGGTACCGAGGCGGTGGCCGCGGGGGCCGTGGAGGAGGACGCGGCGGTCAAGGTGGTCGCGGGTACAACACTCCGGAGGCCGCCCACGTCGGCAACGGGGAAGCTCCGGCTCCCCAAGGAGGCAACGGCGGCAAGTATCAAGAAGTCACGGGAGTTGTCGGGTGCATCCACGGAGGGTCTTCTCTGCCTCCCTCCAACGGCGCCTGCAAGAGACTTGTCCGGGAGCTGAACGCGGTTGCTTCTGCTCCGTCCAAGCCCCTGGACTGGTCTAGCCAAGTCATCACCTTCGACCCAGAAGACCACCCTGCAAACACTGCCGGGGTCGGGACCCTGCCGCTGATCGTGTCGCCCGTCATCCACAACTACAAGGTCACCAAGATGCTGGTCGACGGAGGCTCCAGCCTCAACCTGCTGACGGCGAAGGTCCTGGCTGTCCTTCAAATCCCCCTGTCTCGCCTACAAGACACTGGGGTGTTCCAAGGCGTGAACGGAAGTGTTACTCGACCCCTCGGGAAGATCACCCTTCCGGTCACCTTCGGCGACTCCAAGAACTTCCGCACCGAGGAAATCGTCTTCGACATCGCCGACACTCCGCTACCGTACAACGGCATACTTGGCAGACCTGCTCTGGCCAAGTTCATGGCCGTCTCCCACTTCGCCTACAACATGCTGAAGATTCCGGCGCCGTGGGGCGTGATCAAGGTCAGGCCGACATCGACGATGCTATCTACTGCGTTCACCAGCTGAACCAGACGGTGGCAACCACGGCGGACATCCCTCAAGGTGTACAGGAGGATGATGATGGGGCTCTCCCCGGGGGCGAAGGGCACCCCGGGGGCTCCACATCTACTCCACCCAAGAAGGCGCCATTCCATGGCGATCCGCAGCTGACCAAGAAGGTGGCGCTAACCAGCGACGGAGTTCGCTCCATCACCATCGGCGCCCGCCTCACCGACAAATAGGAAAGCGCGCTCGTCGCCTTCCTTCGGGAAAACTCTGACGTCTTCGCGTGGGAGGCATCAGGTTTACCCGGCGTACCAAGGGAGGTGATCGAGCACAAATTGGCGGTCAATCCGGGGGCTCGCCCCGTGAAGCAGGTTCTCCGGAACCAAAGCAAGGAAAAGCTGGAATTCATCATCGCCGAGGTGGACAAGTTGATAGAAGCTGGTGTCATCCGGTCGGTTCCCCACCCAAGCTGGGTGGCCAACCCCGTGGTGGTACCGAAACCCATGACCTTCAAGTGGAGACTCTGCATCGACTTCACAGACCTGAATAAGGCCTGTCCCAAGGACCCTTTCCCCCTGCCGCGGATCGACATGATCGTGGATTCCACGGCCGGGTGCGAGCTGCTGTGTTTCCTGGATGCCTTTTCCGGGTACCACCAGATCATGATGTCACTCGAGGACCAAGAGAAGACGGCCTTCATCACTCCCAAGGGCTGCTACTGCTACACCCGGATGCCTTTTGGCCTCCGAAATGCCGGCGCTACCTTCCAGCGCGCAATGCAAGCATGCCTTGGGTCGCAGCTGGGCCGCAACGTCGAAGCGTACATCGACGACATCGTGGTCAAGACCCGGTACAAGGACTCCCTCATCCAAGACCTGCACGAGACCTTCGAGAACCTCCGCCGGGTCAACTTCAAGCTCAACCCCGACAAGTGCGTGTTCGGGGTCCCCTCCGGCAAGCTGCTGGGTTTCCTGGTCTCTCACCGAGGGATCGAGGCGAATCCGGACAAAATCAAGGCAATCGAGCGCATGGAGGCGCCCCGGCGGGTCAAGGACGTACAGCGCCTCAACGGGTGCATCACTGCACTCGGCGCTTCATCTCAAGGCTTGGGGAGCGGGCCTTACCGTTCTTCAGGCTGCTCAAGAAATCAGGCCCCGTGGAGTGGACCTCCGAGGCCGAGGAAGCCCTGCAGTCCCTCAAGCGCTACCTCGCCTCGCCACCAATCCTCGTGGCACCAGAAGAGAAGGAGCCCCTACTACTGTACATTGCTGCCACCAACCAGGTGATCAGCGCTGTGCTCGTGGTAGAGCGTGACGCTCCTCCGAAGAAGTCAAGCAAGATCAAGGGCAAGCGACCCGGGAACTCTCTTCCGGGGCAACCGTGCAAGAAAAGGCTGCCGGGTGACCAGGGGTCTCATGATCCTGGCGTCACTGCAACTTCACCAAGCGACGCGGATCCCGTCGGGAATGGAGAATCTCCCTCCGACGAGACTTCGCCGGGGGCTACATCGTCCCCACCCCAAGACGTCGACGAGGGGGAAGCCGAGCCCTCTCAGGACTCGGCGACCCGCAAGGTGCAGCACCCGGTCTACTTCGTCAGCGCAGTGCTGCGCGACGCCCGGGAGCGGTACCCCATGATGCAGAAGCTGCTGCTGGCAATCCTCATTGCCTCCCGCAAGATGAGGCCGTACTTCCAAAGCCATCCCATCACGGTGGTGTCCAAGTACAACCTAAGAAGCCCCCTGGAGAACCCACTTGCCACTGGTCGCATATCATGGTGGGCCATGGAGCTTCAAGGTTTCGGTCTCAAGTTCGAGCACACGGACAACATCAAGAGTCAGGCGCTGGCGGATTTCACGGCCGAGTGGACCGAGACGGCGTTCGACGACCCGGAAGAGGAAACCTGCCTCCCCGGGAAGGAAGATCCTAGCGCCTGGATCATGCACTTCGACGGCTCCTACACCAAGGGGAAAGGAGGTGCTGGGGTTGTCCTAACCTCACCAACCGGGGACCGGCTGAAGTACGTCGTCCAGATGCACTACCAAGGGAACATCTCCAACAACACGGCGGAGTACGAGGGCCTGCTCGCAGGACTTCGTGCTGCCATCGGCCTCGGCATCAACAAGATCGTCGTCAAGGGTGACTCTCAGCTAGTCATCAAACAAGTGAACAAGGAGTACGCGTGCCCTCAGATGGCACCATACGTTGAAGAGGTCTGGAAGCTGCAGCGGCGCTTCGACAACTTCCGGGCTGTGTACGTCCCACGGGGAGAAAACACGGCCGCGGATGAGCTATCGCAGGTGGCGTCCAAGCAAGAACCAGTGCCTCCCGGGATCTACATCGAGGTCCTCAGGCGACCTTCGATCCCGCCCGAGAGGCTCGCGACAAGATCTGCGCCGGGGGCTGGCGACCCTTCTACCTCGACAACACGGGTAGCCAGCCCAGAAGCTCAAGACCCGGCAGCCCCTCCAGCGGAGGAAGCTATGCTTTCTTTCCGTCGGATGGTGCTACCGGTGGAAGGAACCCACCCACCCTGGGCCCGGGACATCGTCAAGTACATCATGGAGCACGCCCTCCCGGAGGACGATCACGACGCCGAGCGGGTGGCTCGTCAAGCCAAGCTCTACGTCATGATCGACGGCGAGCTCTACCGGCGACGGGACAACGGAGTCAAGCTCCGCTGCATCCCTCAAGAACAAGGCCAAGTACTGCTACGGGACATCCACGAAGGCACATGTTCAAGTCATGTGGCATCAAGATCACTGGCGGGTAAAGTTTTCGTCACGGGTTCTACTGGCCAACAGTCCTCAGTGATGCGGAGCAGCTAGTCAAGACCTGTGAAGCCTGCCAATACTATGCGAAGAACATACATCAGCCGGCGCAAGCTCTGCAGCCAATTCCAATCTCCTGGCCGTTCGCGGTCTGGGGGCTGGACATCGTGGGAAAGATACCGAAGTCTGTCGGGGGCCATGAATACCTTTTCGTGGCCATCGACAAGTTCACAAAGTGGGTGGAAGTGATGCCAGTACCAAGACAGACAGCTCAAGCAGCCATCAAGTTCATTGAAGGGATCGTGTACCGCTTCGGAGTACCCAACAGAATCATACGGACAATGGCTCTCAGTTCACAAGCCGATCCTTCCTCAACTTCTGTGAAGAGCTGGGAATCAAGGTGTGCTTTGCCTCGGTGTCCTACCCAAGGTGCAATGGGCAAGTGGAGCGAGCCAATGCGGAGGTCCTAAAGGGTTTGAAGACCAAGGCCTTTGACAAGTTAGAAGACAAGGGCAAGAACTGGATTGAGCATCTACCAAGTGTCTTGTGGTCCCTCAGAACCACACCAAGCAGAGCCACTCAAGAAACACCATTCTTCCTTGTCTATGGAGCAGAAGCCGTCTTGCCAACAGAGCTCAGGCATGGATCCCCCCGGGTACTTGCCTATGATGAAGACGCACAAGCTGAGAGGAGGATTGATGACATCAACTTCCTGGAAGAGGTGCGGTGCCGAGCTTCCTTACGATCTGCTCGATACCAGCAAGGGCTCCGCCGCTATCATGATCGCCATATCCGTTCACGGGTACTGGAACCCGGAGACCTGGTTCTCCGCAAGAAGCAGAAGCTTGATAACATGAACAAGCTGTCCTCCAAGTGGGAAGGACCTTATCGGGTGACGCATACCCTGAGACCCGGAGCTGTTTATCTGGAGGACGAGAAAGGCAGGCCGGAGGGCAACGCCTGGAACATCGAGAATCTCCGGAAATTCTACCCCTGAATACGAACATGAATCGCAGATAGTTCGAGTCAACTAAGCACGCCCAAGGGGCTAGTGTTCTGTATAAGGGTGTAAGAATCGTCGCCAAGGAATAAAAGATAAGTTTTTCAATTCCGTGAGCCTCTCTTGTTGTCGTGAAGTGTGTTATCCGTAACAACCCCCAAGCAGGGGGCTGACATGGTGCCGGTGGCTGACAGGTCGAGCGCGAGCAGCCTATCAGTAGGCGCTGCCACCTGATCGTGCCGTACTGCCGCGGTAAGAAGTGGAACGGGCAGTGCTGTGTTTTAAAGAACCTAAACACAGAAATGCACATTCAACTTTGCTTGCGGGTTGCTCCGGATGAAACACTTTCACGACATGTAAGGGAGGGTCCATTCTTTTCCTACTGAAAGTGTGTTGTGTGTAGCGCCTCTCCCGGGACAGGAATGGATGCTGAAGAGCGGCTCAGGAGCTGGATACCCGGGAAGGACAGAGTAGATCAAGGCACGGCAAAAACCAGCTAAGTCTTTGCATGTGCATCTGGCATTCTAGGCATAATATCTCGCTCGGAGTCAATATACCACCAACCTGCGCATGCTTGACAGTTGATGAGAACCTTTGCGGGGGTAATGCGTCCTCCCCGGCGAACGGTCAGATTTCCCTTCTGGCCTAGTACCCGTGGCTGTGGAGTGGACTCCCGGAAGGCATAGTGCTCTTAGGGGTGCTGCTACTGGTGCGGGCGGTCAGAGCACTTGTCACCTAAGAGATCTCCTCAGAAAACTTGACGGCGCGTTAGTGCAAAGGAGGTTTGGGAAATGACCCCGGGAGTTGAGCCCTAGGATTGCATTCATCTGAACTTACATTCTGAGTTTACAATTCTGGATTACATTCAGTCGAAGCTTTTCCTGGATACATATCTAGCCTATGCTACTAAGGCCAGCTCAGGGCTCCTGGCTGTGCAGCTCTGTCTTTCTGTTTTATTGCCTGCCGGGTGCACTCCCTCCCGGGGACGCCTGGGATGAAGGAGGGCATTCGCGCAGGATCTTCAGGGGTCCCATGGGCCGGGGAACTTCCGGGCAAACCCCGGCACATGCTGGCTGCAGAGGAGGTGCACATGGTCCACGAACTTATCCATGATGTCTTCCTCATCCTGTACGAAGGGAAGAAATCGAGTCAAGGCACAGGATCTTCCCAAGGGTCGTATTGCCAGAATCAAGGCGGCCTTACCTTGAAGACATCGTCAAGATCGCAGAGGAGGCGGATCAATCTCTGATTGCCTGCGGCCTCCTTCCATAGCTCCATCTTGATGGTGTCCTTCCGGGTCGCCAGCGCTACCGATGCCTCCATGGCGGCAGAACCGGCGATGTTCCCCACTGCAGGGAAAACCAAGGAGACTCGAGGGCGAGGATCAACCTCGTCCTTTCTAGTGGCTCGGGCTCCAGCTTCGCTGGGTGCCTCCGCCGCTCCTCGAAAGACGGACTCCGCCGTCGACACATCGGACAAGGCCCTCTCTGCTTCGCCGGACATTGTTCTGCGGGACGAGGGGAGGCAAAGGAAGAAGAGGAGCGGAGCAAGGCGAGAAGATGTGGCGAAGGGGTGGAGTCTGGATGGTCTTTTATAGGCCTCCCTGCTCCACCTACCCCTTGACGCTACGGCTGCTGCAGTAATGGGAGCGCGTTTTGCAAAAAACTCGTTCTCATTCACACGGACGCGACACGAAGACAAGGAGGAAAACAAGATCTTCTTCATTTACAAGGACTACAAGGGGACGATCTTTTTTACAACAAAAAGGTTGGCTCCCGCCGAACAAGGAGCACCGCCGTACAATGGAAGACGCTACTTCCAGAAATACGACGTCAAGGCCGCCAAGGAGGAGGTCAACGAGATCTCCATGGCGCCCGTCCGAAGCTCCTCGCCTTCAGGAAGACGAGCTCCCCTCGACCTTGATGTCAGATGAGTTTTCCTCATCTTCATCCTCGTCGTAGGAGCTCGAGCTGCCGCTGCTGCTCTCCATGCAGCACTCCACGCGTCCGCCATCGACACCGAAGATCTTCACGGAGAGCGTAGCATCTCCGTCGTACCGGAACACCAAGCACTGCCCCCTGGACAGGCGGCGGGCACGGGAGAACGACTTCCACCCCGGACCCAGAAGCAGGGCGCCGTCAGTGGTGCGCTCCGCCATGGCCCAGGAGGGGCCATTGGGGCAGCCTTCCACCTGCAGCCAGAAGCCGGAGGGTCCGATGTCCTCCGTCGCCATCGCGAAGGAATCCGGCAGAGAAGCCGGCTGCGAGGCCTGCGGTTCAGATCCACGGCGAACTCGAACGGCGCGAAGCTGGTATGAACCATGCTCCTAGGAAGAGGGGCAGCGGTGCCGCGGCCTCCACGGCCGCCGCGACCGCGAATCCCACGACCTCGCGGAACAGCTCGACCACGAGTGGAGGGGCCACTCTCCGCAGCAGCTGAAGAAGTACGAGGGCGTCCAACTCCTCTCTTCGCTCTCGCCATTGGCGCTGGCAGCTTGTGGGGAGGCCTGGAGTTGGACCAAGGAAGAAGATGACCGAAAAGGCCAGGGGTGCGCCTCGCTTTTATAGCCCGGCGGCGCCTCTGCCAAGCGTCTCCTCGGTTCTTCCGTTAGTGGGAATCGAGGGGGCCCCGCAGTTATTCCCCCGAGCGGAGTAACTCCAAGACCTTCAAGACCATCAGTGAAGCGAAGCTGAGAAGACCAGGTACCCGGGACCCACTTTGACCTATCTTTAGGCCATGGCCCCGGCAGCTGGAGCAAGAGCCACCGGGACCATGCCCGGGGGCTACTGTCGCAACAGTGGAACATGGGGTTCCCCTAGTACTGCCAAAGTGGGTCCACCCCATGTGGGCCCAAGATGAAGATGGACAAGACCAAGACTCAAGTCAAGCTGGCGGGTTCACCGTCAAGACACGCAAGGCCTGCATCGACTAAGGGCTCCGGTCCTGGGGACCTTCCGGGTCCCCGAATCAAGCAAGAAGGCCAGGAAGGACCCGAGAGCCCGAGTTCCCGGCAGGAGGCCAGGCTCCCTCCCGGGTACTCCTACGTCCTGTGGATAAGCACTCCACCTCACCACGGAAGACTTGGGAAGCAAGGCGAAGGCAGCGCGGGGGGAAGCACGCCCGTGGTGGTGTCAGCTCCTGTCCACCCCAAGGCGGACGCTCCCACCTAACCCAAAGGAGACGCTAGGCTGAGGAGAGGCCACGTCTCCCCCTAAACTAGATGAGGAGGGTCCTTCACCCCGAAGGACCCTCACGCCCCTCACGTGACCCTGTGGCAACCCCTTAGCCTATAAAAGGAGGACCAAGGCACGGAGGAGGGGGAGGTCGAACAAGGACGAAGACAAGCTAGAACCAGAGCAAGACTAGACTAGGGCTGCGAGGTAGAGAGGAAGGTGATCTCCTCCGGGTCAGGATCTGTCCTTCTTCTACCTCGGGCCAAAACCCTTCCGGGTACCCTGCCGGGAGGTTCCATTGTAAGCCACACTATGAAGAACTCATCAATCCAGACATGCAGGAGTAGGGCTTTTAGCCTCCGGGCGGCCTGAACCTGGGTAGCTCCTTGTGTCCCTTTGGTTGCATGCTTTGATCGTGGAGAGGAGAGCTTGATCTAGACTCCGCCCAAGAAGACGATTCTCAGCCTCCTTCGCGCCCCGTGCCGAACCTAAAAGGGGGTATCCTATACTCCCGGTATCCGTGCAACGAGACACGACAGGCCTGCTGAGCGGCCCGTGATGGAGATGGCAGCAATGAGGCCGCGTCTGTCTGCAGCTTGGCGGCGGGAGCTTCATGGGCCTGTCTGGGTCTGACCGAGCCTATGGGCCGAAAGAGGGTGACGACAGTGGCGGCTTAAGTGCAGCAGCATGGCGGCGGGGACTTTACGAGCCCCCCGGGGCTCGGCCGAGCCTACGCTGCCTGGTTTGTCCCTGCTGTCGTGTCCTGTCGGCACCCGCCGATAGCGGTGGAGGATGTCCTCCACGTGGCTGTGTTGCTGCCGCCCTCCAGCTCCAATGGCTCGGTGTGCTCTTGTCGCTGCATCCGGTCGGCTACCGTCTACGACGGTGGAGGTTGTTTTCTCCCACGTGGTTGTGATACTGCCGGACCTTGTCTATGGCTGCTTCATCTCGGGCTGGCCGGCCTTGCAACGTTTGCCATGGTGAGACGACGATGGTGACTACAAGACCGTGTTGGCGTACATTGGTGGATGGCAAGATTGGTGGAGCGCTATAGATTGTCCGGGATGTGGTTTTTTGGGGGTCGGGAGAAATCCCTGTCGTTTTGGCACTGACGCGGTGACGCTTGAGAGTGTTGCCCTTCCTTTTTGAAGGTCGCCGGGTGTACCTCTTCCCCAACTCCTCAGAGCGTACCGGGGGAAACCCTAGGACCAGTCCGGGCAGCAGCGTCATCGTCGTCGCTTTCCTTCTTGGAGGTCTTGTTTGGTACGCGGCGATTCAGAGCGTTACGATCGTGGTGCGAATACGCCGGAGAGGACGCAGCGGTTGCGAGTCACTTTCGTTTTCGTTGATCCGCCAATGTCGGCATTGTTTTCTCTTCTTTTTCTTTTTCTTTTCTTTTGGGCTTGACTGTGTTGTTTGCCCCAGCAGTGGACTAAAAAATGTATCGGGTGGTTGCTATATTAATATAGCGGGGCGAAAGCCTATTTCGAGGAATACCTTCAGGCGGCGCGGCCATCTCACGTCACCTGCTGGCGATAGGACTATATAGGATATGTCCCGTAAAAAAAGAGTATATAGGATATGGCGGGGGTGCTGGCGATCCCTAACCAACGCGCACTGCGTCAGAAAATCAACCTAATGCGTAGCCTCCCTTTACAACGCGTGCCCGTGAAAAGCGATAACTGGGCCGGCCCAATTCATTCGGTTTGTTGTTTTAGGTTTTAGGTAGATTCTTCATAGTTTTGGTTTGGTTTTTTATTCGGATTTACTGGCTTTTTTGGTTTTCTGTCGTTTTTTCTTTTTGTTTTTTACTCTTTTTAAAATTCATGAATATTTTCATTTTTATGAAAAATGTTCATTTTTTGAAAATTGTTTTTTTTAAATGGTTCAGATTTCGAAAAAGTTCAATTTTATAAATGGTTCAAATTTTTGAAAATTGTTTAGATTTTGATAAATGTTCATTTTTGAAAATGCTCCAATTTAGAAAATGTTCATTTATGAAAATGTTTCATTTTGAAAAAAGTTCATTTTTGTCAATGGTTCAGATTTTCATTTCGAAAATGGTTCATTTTAAAAATGTTTCAGGTTTTCATTTTTCAAAATGTTCATTTAGAAAATGGTTCAACAACAACAACTAAGCCTTTTGTCCCAAGCAAGTTTGGGTAGGCTAGATATGGTTCAGTGTTCATTTGGAAAATGGTTCACTTTCAAAAAATGTTCATTTTTTGAAAATTGTTTATTTTTAAAAATGGTTCATATTTCGAAAAAAATCATTTTTTAATGGTTCAAATTTAATATGGTTCAAAGTTGGAAATGGTTCATCTTTTAATATGGTTCAGTGTTTTCATTTTTGAAAATGTTTCATGGCTGAAAAAATGTTCATTTTTAAAATTGGTTCAGATTTTAAAAATGTTCATTTTCACCAATTCAAATTTTGTGAAGAATTTTTAATATGTGACCATTTTTAAATCAGTGAATTTTTTGATTTCACTATTTTTCATAAGAATAGTAGGGGAAAACACGAGCGAACGGGTTCAGAATTTTTAATTCGTGGCGATCTAACTGAGCCGGCCCATGTGGGCATCTCTTCAAGCGTCGCTCGCGGAAGCGATGCATAATGCGCTATATAGGAGCTCCCGGAGTCCCAGGGATGCTCCTCTGTACCGGGCGCTCCTGTTCACCGCCTTCAGCGGCATGAGCGGGGACGCGCCGCACAGGGCTCTTCGTGTGGCGCTTAATTGGGCCGCGGCCCATCAGGTATGCCTACTTTTTTTCTTTTTTGTGTTTTATTAAATTTGACAATTATTAAAAAACTTAATTTTTTAAATCTGAAGCATTTTTCAGTTCTGAACAGTTTTCAAAATCTGATTTTTTTTCTTTCAAATTTGAAATTTTTGGGATTTGAACAATTTTCACTTTTGAACAAATTTTGATTTTAAACAATTTTCAAGTTTGAACAATTTTTTAATATGAACAATTTTTTAATCTGATTTTTTTTACAAAATGAATAATTTTCGAATATGAACAATTTTCGAATTTGAAGAATTTCTTATTTTTGAACATATTTTCAAGTTTCAAGAAATTTCAAGTTTGAACAAATTTCAAACTTCAACATTTTTTAAGTTTGAACAAATATCAAATTTGAACATTTTTCAAAAAAAACATTTTAAAAAGAAACATAAATAGAAAAAGGAAAAGAGAAAAATGTGAAATGGGCCGGCCCAGTGCGGCGTGAGCCTTCCGCGCCCAAATGGCGGTCCTCTGTACCGATGGGGGCTGGGGCGACCACCAGCTTTATGTTCGGTTGCGTTGCTTTTCTTCCTTGATTGCGTTGTGTCAGCCCACAAGAACTTGCTTGTCTACATTCAGAGAGTGTTCCTATTTAAGCTGGTAATTTTCTTACTAAAGTTCCGATGTGGGACTAAAAATGGGAACCGCAACCGTTGTACCACCGGAAATGCTACGGCCCATGCTGAAAACTCTGAGGGGTCGTTTGGAACGTAGGATTTCTAAAGTAAAAACGTAGGAAACGGAAATCCTCTGGAATGGGTACTGTAGCGTCGACGCAGGATTCGCTAGTAGGAATTTTACAGGAAAGTTTCCTTTGCCTATGATTTCATAGGAAAAGTACAGGAAAGAAAACATTGGCTCCGGCCTCTTTTTATTTTTTCTGTATGAACGAAGCAACACCATCACACGAAGCTCTTGCTAGCCATTCAACATTCAAGTATGTCTCCTCCAATTCTATCCTCTTTTTTAGATCCAAAAAAATGGGACGCTCTGATGGCTGCTCTTTGTAGCCAGCGACGGTAGGGACAAATCTCATGGCTTCTCCAACTCTCAGCAATGGACTCTGTAGTGGTGGACAACCAGATTGAGACCATGACCTCACGTATCAGTTTGCACAAATTGTGTTTTCACTAATTAAGCAGATGCAATGTCATTTTTTCGAAGCTTATGTCCAAATATTATGTGTTTTTCCTGAGCCCATCCAAACGCTCACATAGGAAATTTTCCCGTGGTTTCCTATCCATAGGTTTACACCTGCATTCCTATCGTATTCCTGTGATTTTCCTATTCCTGTGATTTTCCTATCCTGCGTTCCAAACATGCCCTGAAACTGCCTCCGGTTGGCTAAGTCCCTTTTGTTTGGGTTGGCTGTGGCTGGCTGTGATGTTGTGTAGGGAAAACTATTATCCATGAGAAACTACTTTTCTGAGTGGAAGACTTTGCCAAATCAGCTGGCTCTCTGACTATAGATTGTGGAAATGTCTGAAACACCCTTATATTCATGAAAAGTTGTACTGTTGCTGCTTCACGTGTACTCCCTCTGTTCGGAAATAGATGTCTTCCATTTGTCCAAATTCGGATGTATGTGTACACTAAAACATGTCTACGTACATCCGAATTTGGATAGATCCAAGACATCCTTTTCCGAACGGAGGGAGTAATAAATAAGATATGCATCTAAAAATTAGGTGTACAGTTTTCAGTGATACAAGCCACACGCGACCGCACGGATAGTGTACAGTTTTCGATCGTATGATATAGTACTATACGCTAGTGATAGCACGTTACATTAGGTGTGTTGCTTTTACACAATTACTCACACAATTAAATAAAAGGCAAAAAAGCAAAAACAAAATGCTCTCGCGGAACCTGCTTGAATAAAATGAAATAAAATTTTAGTGTCCAAAAGATAAATAACACCTACAAGTGGAACAAAAAAAATATCATAATTTTTTAGCGGCGGAATATTCACGAGTACAAAAAGGAAGAAACATTTAAGCCAAGCGGAATTAAATTTAGCACCCGTGGAACAATCACCACTACATGCGGAACACAAATTCCATATAAGGTGAAAAAATTAGTAATACAGAAACATTGGAGCGATATATATTGTTTGCGTATCGCCCGTGTACGGTTTCCTGCTAGGCCGGCCCATTAGGGATTCTAAATAGAGAAAAGATAAGAAATAGGAAGCACCGTTGTGGGTTCGAACTCGCGTCGCGCAAACAATATATATCGCTCTTTGCGATTCGTAGCACCGTATCGCCCGTGTAGGGTTTCTGCTGGGCCGACCCATTAGGGATTCTAAATAGAGAAAAGATAAGAAATAGGAAGCCACTATGGAATCTGATTTTTTTAATTCTGAACATTTTCTGAATTCATATAAAAATGGAAAAAGAAAAAGAAAACGGAAAGAAACGAAAAACAAAAAGACAAAAAGAAAATCGAAAAAAGAAAAAGAAAACAAAAAAGAAAATTCCGCTAGATGGCCGGCCCGGTGATACGTCTCAAACGTATCTATAATTTTTTATGTTCCATGCTTGTTTTATACCAATTGCTACATATTTTGCATCTACTTTATATCACTTTTATACATTTTTTGGAACTAACCTATTAACAAGATGCCGAAGTGCCAGTTCCTGTTTTCTGCTGTTTTTGTATTCCAGAAAAGCTAGTCTGGAAATATTCTCGGAATTGGACGAAACTACACGGGGGTGCCTATTTTTGCAGAACACGCCTGATGGAGCGAAAGAACAGCAGAGGAGGGCCACCAGGAGGCCACACGCACCTAGGGCGCGGGCCCCCCTTCTGCCGCGCCCTAGGGTGGTGTGGGCCCCTCGGGGGTCCGCAGCCGCCGCCATTTCGCCTACTTATTCCCCCCCGACGCGAAAACCCTAAATACCTGAGCAAATATCCACAAAAGATCCAGAGACGTCGCCGTCGTCAACCTAACTCGGGAGGGTTCAGAACCTCTTCCCGGCACCCTGCCGGAGAGGGGAATCGTCACCGGAGGCTTCTACATCGCCATGCCTGCCTCAGGAGTGATGCGTGAGTAGTTCATCCTTGGACTACGGGTCCATAGCAGTAGCTAGATGGTTGTCTCTTCACTTTGTGCCATCATGTTTAAATCTTGTGAGCTGCCCTACATGATCAAGATCATATTATTGTAATGCTACATGTTGTGTTTGCTGGGATCCGATGAATATTGAATATTATGTCAAGTTGATTATCAATCTATCTCATATGTTATTTAAGATCTTGCATGCTTTCCGTTACTCGTAGATGCTTTGGCCAAGTAGATGCTTGTAACTCCAAGAGAGAGTATTTATGCTAGATAGTGGGTTCATGTCTCCGTTTAACCTGGGACAGTGACAGAAAGTTCTAAGGTTGTGGATGTGCTGTTGCCACTAGGGATAACCTAACGATGCTATGTCCACAGGCATATGTGTTTGTTTACATTACGCACTTTACTTAATGCAATTATCCGTTGCTTGCAACTTAATACCAACGGGGGACTCGGATGACAACCCGGCGGTGGATTATTAGTCATAGATGCTGTTGGATAAACGGTCTATGTATTATGTCGTAATGCCCAATTAAATATCATAGTAGTCAACATGTCATGTATATGCATTGTCATGCGCTCACTATTCGTCAATTGCCCAGCTGTAATTTGTTCACCCAACATGTTAGTTATCTTTTATGGAGAGACACCACTAGTGAACTGTGGACCCCGGTCCATTCTTTTACACTGATTAAACAACCACAAACTTCAAACTGTTCCTTTTTCATTCTCTGCAATTTAATACTCATTTTCCACACCATACGTTTAATCCTTTGTTTTCAGCAAGCCAGTGAGATTGACAACCTCACTGTTTCGTTGGGGCAAAGTAGTTTGATTGTGTTGTGTGCAGATTCCACGTCAACAGTCCAGACTCCCTGTGACAGCTATTTTTCTGGCGCCGTTGACAACCTTCTGAAGAGTTGCTGCTCCTACTGGTTCGATAACCTTGGTTTCTTTCTGAGGGAAAACTTGCTGCTGACTATATCATACCTTCCTCTTCGGGTCTCCCAACGAACGTGTGTTTCACGTCATCAAGCTATTTTTCTGGCGCCGTTGCCGGGGAGACAGCAGTCTTCTGCAAGGGGAGTTTCACGCTTCCAATTTCTTTACTTTGTTTTTGTCTTGCTTAGTTTATTTTATTTTATCTTGTTTGCTTTCAATTATCAAAAACACAAAAAAATTTAGTTACATGCATTTAGTTTATTTCGGTTTGTTATTATGTCTAGTTGTTTATTTGCTATCAATGTCTTATCTCTATGAAACTAGATCTTGTTGGCAAGGTGGGTCCACGGAAGATGAACGAAGATATTATAGGAATTACTGCCTGTCACAAAAAGGGATGTACTTATGGAAATTGTTAAATCAACTAGAGGAATATGCTAGAAATTTATGCTATATATTTGGCAAATCTTTTTGCTTTAATGAATCTGATTGTCATAGGAAGTCTAAACACTTTCCTTTCCAATGTGCTTGTAATGAAAATGAAACCTTAGCTTCTTATGTTAAAGGTTACTGTAATGCTTATGAGGTAGAAAGGATGGAAGAATTTATTGTCTTTAAGGGTGCACTTGAAATTAGTTCTTATCTTGAGCATAAAATTGATGCCCCTTATAAATCTGAAAGTCTTGTTATACTTAAATATTGTTTTGATAACTATAAGGATGAAAATTCTTATATTACTGAACATGTCAAGAGGATTTTTCCTCATAAAGAAGAGACTAATGCCTTGCAGGAAAATGTGGAAGAAGAAATTGTTGAAGCTGAAAGCTCATTTGATGAAAAAGAGGAAGAAAGTGATGAACAAAAGGAGGATCTACCTTCTAATGATAGTAACTCTTTAACTCTTACACTATTTGATTGCCCTCCATGCTTACCAAAGGAGGATGAATGTTATGTTCCTGTGGATTCTCTTGAATTATTCCCTACGCGTAAAACTTGTGAGAATAATTATGCTACTGTTATTTATGATAATCCATGCTATTTTGATAAATCTTATGATAATCTTTTATTTGTGCCTGATATCGAAATGCATGGTAATGAGAAAGTTTGCTTAGAAAATGTTTATGATAAAGCTCTAGATGATGGTCCTATATTGGTTGATAATATTAATTGTACTACTAATGAAAATGGGATTGGAGAGGTCTTGACTTTATCTAGATGGAGTCCCATACCTCTTGAGAATGATCAATCATCTTGTTATAAAATTGTTAAAAGTGGGTTTGAAAGTTTTAATCCCACTATTTTTGAGCTTAATAAAAATTATTTGTTTGTAGATCATGAAAAGCATGCTTTATGTGATAGTTATATTGTTGAGTTTGTTCATGATGCTACTGAAAGTTATTATGAGAGAGGAAAATATGGTTGTAAAAATTTTCAGGTTACTAAAACATCTCTCTTTATGTTGAAAGTTTTGAAGCTATATTTGTTTCATCTTTCTATGCTAATTGTTTTATGTTTCAATAATTTATTTTGTTACAAGATTCCTTTGCATAGGAAGTGGGTTAGACTTAAATGTGTTTGATATTTGCCTCTTGATGCTCTCTTTTGTTTTTCAACTCTTATTCTTATGAGACCATCATTAAAATCTTCTAGCCTAGCTAAAAGGCGTTAAAGAAAAGCGCTTATGGGAGGCAACCCATTTTATTTTTCTGCAATTTTTCTTTTATTGAGTCAAGGTGCTTGTTTACTTCTGTAGCAACTCCTTTGTATCTTTATTTTCTCGCATTGTTGTGCCAAGAGTAGCCTCTAATGATAAGATGATGCTTAATTTTGATTGCTGCGCAGAAACAGATTTTTGCTGTTCACTGTACGAAATTCCTAAAATCACCAGATTGTTAATTAAATCTGAAATTTTTGTGCGTAATCTTTATGAATGTCTGAAACTTTCATTAGTTCAGAGTTTCTCGATCTGAGCGTCGTAAGTGCCTCAAAAAAATTCGTCTTTGCGGACTGTTCTGTTTTAGACAGATTATGCCTTTTTATTTTTGCATTCTCTCTTTTACTAGTGTTGAGTGAAATTCTTTTTTGGGTGGAAGAGCTTCACATAACATCAGTGGCTGTAGCTAATGTTTAAAGTAACAAATCATATTGCGTCTTTATAGAACATGTGAATTTTTGATTATGCACTAACCCTCTAATGAGATCTACTTTGAGTTTGGTGTGACGGAAGTTTTCAAGGGTCAAGAGAGAAGGATGATATAATAGGATCAAGAAGAGTGAAGAGCTTAAGCTTGGGGAGGCTCCCATGGATCTCCCCAGCATATTTCAAGAAGACTCAAGCGTCTAAGCTTGGGGATGCCCAAGGCATCCCCTTCTTCATCGTCAAAATTATCAGGTCATCTCTAGTGAAACTATATTTTAATTCTTTCACATCATATGTGCTTTTCTTGGAGCGTCTGTGTGCTTTTTATTTTCAGTATTGCACTTTTATTTTCAATAAAGCTTGACTGGACCCTAGCATTCTTGATTGGGAGAGAGACACGCTCCGCTTTTTCATGAGAATACTCCTATTCTTCACTTATATTTGTTGAGTATTCATATCTAGCGCTGTTCAGCTTTTAGCTCTTGTTTTCATGTATCTCTTGTCAGAGCTATTAGCTTTCTTTTGTAGAAAGTACTCTCTTGCTTCACTTATATTTGTTTGGAGAGTTGATGAAATAAATTGATTGGTGTTTGGTTGGTTCAGAAAATGTTGCATGTGGTAATTGGTATAAGGAAAAACTTGCTTAATCTTGTAGATCACTAAAATGGATAACTTGATGCTTGTCAATTGTTTTGAGTTAACAAGTAGATCATGATTAAATTGTGCATCACATGAGTTAAGCCTATTAGTGAAGAACTACCGTAAAGCTTGTTGAAAATTTGGTTTGCATCGGTGGTACCTCTAAGGTCTAGATATTTTCTAATAACAGGGTTTGGTTAACAAGGAAGACGGTATGAAGTCTTATAACGTTTGCAATATGTTTGTCATATAAAACTTGGTGTACGGGTTGATATTCTTGTTTGCTTACATAACCTTGCTAGCCTAAACTCTGTACTGAGAGGGAATGCTTCTCGTGCATCCAAATCCTTGAGCCAAAATCCATGCCATTTGTGTCCACCATAACTACCTATATGTGGTATTTCCTTGCCACTCCAAGTAAATTTTTCATGTGCTACCTTTAAATTATTCAAAATGTTATTATTCCCTTTTTGTGTCAATGTTTACTAGCTCATGAGGAATTAGTGTGGTTATTCTTTATTCTATTTGTCGAGTGGACTTTTACACCTGGACTAGTGGCATATACATCCGCTTATCCAATAACTTGCAAAAAGAGCTGGCAACGGGGTGCCCAGTCCCAATTAATTACAACTTTAACCAATTAATTCTCTTCACACTTTTGCCCTGATTCATCAGTAAGCAATGACAAACAGTGAAATACCTGAATGTGTGTAAACCAAAGAGAAAGAGGGATGATCTGCCTTGCTGGTAGAAATAACGTCCTTCATGGGAGCCGCTCTTAAAAGTCCGTTCGACAGGTAGAATACTGTTCTCACCCGCTACCATTCGTTGACAATTAACAAACACCTCTCAAAAATAGATACTCCTCCATGGTATGTGATTGATGGAAGGCACCCGAGGATTCGGTTAGCCATGGCTTGTGTTAGCAAGGTTGGGAGGAGTATCAAATATTTTATGCAATCTCTATATGCTTTCAAAAACCTAAAAGCTCTAGCACATGATTTAATCCCTGCTTCCCTCTGCGAAGGGCCTTTCTTTTACTTTTATGTTGAGTCAGTTTTCCTATTCTTTCTGTCTTCCACAAGCAAACACTAGTGTCAACTTTGTTACAACATGCGTTATATGCAATGTATTGGACTTGTTATACTACTTTGTGTTGACAATATCCATGAGATAAATATGTTGAAAGTTGAAGCAAATGCTGAAACTAAATTCTTCCTTTGTGTTGATTAAATACCTTTTGTTAGAAACTATTGCTTTATGAGTTAACACTTATGCAAAACTGTTTGATGCTTGTCTCGAAAGTACTATTCATGAAAACGTTTAGCTTGTGTGATTCATTGTTTACTCATTATCTATTTGGTAGCAAATTATAGACCATTGACTTGGATCACTTCATTCATTTACATGTGCCTTGCAATATTATATGATCAAGATTATGATAGTAGCATGTCACCTCAAAAATTATTTTGTTTTTATCGTTTACCTACTCGAGGACGAGTAGGAACTAAGCTTGGGGATGCTGATACGTCTCAAACGTATCTATAATTTTTGATGTTCCATGCTTGTTTTATACCAATTGCTACATGTTTTGCATCTACTTTATATCACTTTTATACATTTTTTGGGACTAACCTATTAACAAGATGCCGAAGTGCCAGTTCCTGTTTTCTGCTGTTTTTGTATTCCAGAAAAGCTAGTCTGGAAATATTCTCGGAATTGGACGAAACTACACGGGGGTGCCTATTTTTCCAGAACACGCCTGACGGAGCGAAGGAGCAGCAGAGGAGGGCCACCAGGAGGCCACACGCACCTAGGGCGCGGGCCCCCCTTCTGCCGCGCCCTAGGGTGGTGTGGGCCCCTCGGGGGTCCGCAGCCGCCCCCTTTCGCCTACTTATTCCCCCCGACGCGAAAACCCTAAGTACCTGAGCAAATATCCACGAAAAGATCCAGAGACGCCGCCGTCGTCAACCCTAGCTCGGGAGGGTTCAGAACCTCTTCCCGGCACCCTGCCGGAGAGGGGAATCGTCACCGGAGGCTTCTACATCGCCATGCCTGCCTCCGGAGTGATGCGTGAGTAGTTCATCCTTGGACTACGGGTCCATAGCAGTAGCTAGATGGTTGTCTCTCCACTTTGTGCCATCATGTTTAGATCTTGTGAGCTGCCCTACATGATCAAGATCATATTATTGTAATGCTACATGTTGTGTTTGCTGGGATCCGATGAATATTGAATATTATGTCAAGTTGATTATCAATCTATCTTATATGTTATTTAAGATCTTGCATGCTTTCCGTTACTCGTAGATGCTTTGGCCAAGTAGATGCTTGTAACTCCAAGAGAGAGTATTTATGCTAGATAGTGGGTTCATGTCTCCGTTTAACCTGGGACAGTGACAGAAAGTTCTAAGGTTGTGATGTGCTGTTGCCACTAGGGATAACCTAACGATGCTATGTCCACGGGCATATGTGTTTGTTTACATTACGCACTTTACTTAATGCAATTATCCGTTGCTTGCAACTTAATACCAACGGGGGACTCGGATGACAACCCGGCGGTGGATTATTAGTCATAGATGCTGTTGGATAAACGGTCTATGTATTATGTCGTAATGCCCAATTAAATATCCTAGTAGTCAACATGTCATGTATATGCATTGTCATGCGCTCACTATTCGTCAATTGCCCAGCTGTAATTTGTTCACCCAACATGTTAGTTATCTTTTATGGAGAGACACCACTAGTGAACTGTGGACCCCGGTCCATTCTTTTATACTGATTAAACAACCACAAACTGCAAACTGTTCCTTTTTCATTCTCTGCAATTTAATACTCATTTTCCACACCATACGTTTAATCCTTTGTTTTCAGCAAGCCAGTGAGATTGACAACCTCACTGTTTCGTTGGGCAAAGTAGTTTGATTGTGTTGTGTGTAGATTCCACGTCAACAGTCCAGACTCCCTTCGACAGCTATTTTTCTGGCGCCGTTGACAACCTTCTGAAGAGTTGCTGCTCCTACTGGTTCGATAACCTTGGTTTCTTTCTGAGGGAAAACTTGCTGCTGACTACATCATACCTTCCTCTTGGGTTCTCCCAACGAACGTGTGTTTCACGTCATCACCCGGCAGAAGGTCCCCGTTAGCAGCGCGGCCGATTCGCGCCGCTAACGGGCGATATATAGCATTTGGCGGTCGATACGTAGCCCAGGCAGGAGCGTGCTGCCTAAAAAAAATGGGCAGCAGCGTGCGCAAACACTATATATCGCTCTTTGCGATTCGTAGCACCGTATCGCCCGTGTACGGTTTCCTGCTGGGCCGGCCCATTAGGGATTCTAAATAGAGAAAAGATAAGAAATAGGAAGCACCATTGTGGGTTCGAACTCGCGTTGCGCAAACACTATATATCGCTCTTTGCGATTCGTAGCACCATATCGCCCGTGTACGGTTTCTGCTAGGCCGGCCCATTAGGGATTCTAAATAGAGAAAAGATAAGAAATACGAAGCCACTGTGGAATCTGAATTTTTTTAATTCTGAACATTTTCTGAATTCATATAAAAATGGAAAAAGAAAAAGAAATAGAAAAAACGAAAAGAAAACAGAAAGAAACGAAAAAGAAAAAGACAAAAAGAAAATCGAAAAAAGAAAAAAAAAATCCGCTAGATGGCCGGCCCGGCAGAAGGTCCCCGTTAGCGGCGCAGCCAATTCACGCCGCTAACGGGCGATATATAGCATTTGGTGGTCGATACGCAGGGAAATTCAATGTCGGTAGCCTAGGCAGCAGCGTGCTGCCCAAACAAAATGGGCTGCAGCGTGCGCAAACACTATATATCGCTCTTTGCGATTCGTAGCACCGTATCACCCGTGTACGGTTTCCTGCTGGGCCGGCCCATTAGGGATTCTAAATAGAGAAAAGATAAGAAATAGGAAGCACCGTTGTGGGTTCGAACTCGTGTCGCGCAAACACTATATATCGCTCTTTGCGATTTGTAGAACCGTATCGCCCGTGTACGGTTTCTGCTAGGCCGGCCCATTAGGGATTCTAAATAGTGAAAAGATAAGAAATAGGAAGCCACTGTGGAATCTGAATTTTTTTAATTCTGAACATTTTCTGAATTCATATAAAAAATGGAAAAAGAAAAAGAAAAAATGAAAAGAAAACAGAAAACAGAAAGAAACGAAAAAGAAAAAGACAAAAAGAAAACAAAAAGAAAAATCCGCTAGATGACCGGCCCGGCAGAAGGTCCGCGTCAGCGGCGTGGCCGATTCGCGCCGCTAACGGGTGATATATAGCATTTCACGGTCGATACGCAGGGAAATCCAATGTCGGTAGCCCAGGCAGCAGCGCGCTGCCTAAAACAATGGGCAGCAGAGTGCGCAAACACTATATATCGCTCTTTGCGATTCGTAGCACCGTATCACCCGTGTACGGTTTCTGCTGGGCCAGCCCATTAGGGATTCTAAATAGAGAAAAGATAAGAAATAGGAAGCACCGTTGTGTGTTCGAACTCGCGTCGCGCAAACACTATATATCGCTCTTTGCGATTCGTAGCACCGTATCACCCATGTACGGTTTCTGCTGGGCTGGCCCATTAGGGATTCTAAATAGAGAAAAGATAAGAAATAGGAAGCACCGTTGTGGGTTCGAACTCGCGTCGCGCACGATCTTACGCGCACAACATAGCCACTGTGCTACATTCAGGTTCTTGTTGATCTATATTTATTCACCCTTCTATTGGTTTCTGTTTTCTTTTTCCATTTCACTTTTTTACCTTTTTCTTTTTATGTTTTAATTTTCTCTTATTTTGAAAATGGTTCAAATTTTTTTTTAAATATTTTTAAAAATGGTTCAGTTTTGAAAATATTTATTTTTTGAAAATGGTTCTGATTTTTATTTTTTTAAATGGTTCTGATTTAAAAATGGTTCCGATTTTTAAAATGGTTTCGATTAAAAGATGTTCATTTCCAAAATGGTTCCCTTTTTTTTGAAAATGCGCTTTTTTGAAATTTCCGATTTTAAAAATGGTTCTGTTTTTTGAAAATGGTTCTGATATAAAAATGGTTCGGTTTTTTGAAAATGGTTCCGATTTTCGAAAATGGTTCCGACTTTTGAAAAACGGTTCCGATTTTTTATTTTTTGAAAATGGTTCGGATTTTAAAAAAAATTCCGATTTTCTGAAAATGGTTCCAATTTTTAAAATGGTTTGGATTTAAAAAATGTTCATTTAAAAATGGTTCCGTTTTTCTTAAATGTGCTCTTTTTGCAAATGGTTCCGATTTAAAAATTGTTTCTGTTTTTGGAAAATGGTTCCGATTTTTGTAAAATGGTTCCAATTTTTTGAAAATGGTTCTGTTTTTGTAAAATGATTCCGACTTTTGAAAAATGGTTCTGATTTTTGAAAATGGTTCCGATTTTTCAAAAATGGTTCCCATTTTTGAGAATGGTTCCGACTTTTGAAAAATGGTTCCAGTTTTAAAATGATTTTTGAAAAGTTCCTTTTTTGAAAATGGTTCAGTTTGCAAATGGTTCATTTCTTAAAATGGTTATGATTTTTTTTCATTCATTTTTCAAAATGGTTTCGATTTTTAAAATATTCATCTTAAAAAATGGTTCATTTTTGGAAAAAAATTGTTTAAAAAAACATATTTTAAAAATGATCATTTTTTAAATTGTTCGGATTTATAAAAAATAGAAAATAAATAAACATAAGTTCAAATTATTTCATGCGTGGAAAAATAGAAGCGTCTTTCTCGAATGGGCCTTCTTGTCTGGCTGGAATAATAGAAGCGTCTTTCTGGAATGGGCCTTGGCGGCGCACTGGGCCTTCGCGTCGGAAGAGAGAGGTACGCGGGCGAGTCGGATCACTCGGGTCGCAGAAGGCGATATATAGACGGTCCCGCAGCGTGCGGTCAAGAGCTGCGGTCTATTTAGGAGATGGAGCAGGCCCAGCCCAGGAGAGGCCCAGTCAAGAGCTCGGTCTATTTAGGAGATGGAGCAGACCCAGCCCAGGAGAGGCCCAGTCAAGAGCTAGGTCTATTTGGAGATGGACCAGCCTAGCCCAGGACCAGCCCAGCCCAGGAGAGGCCCAGTCGGGCGCTCCTTTGAAGGAGGCATGGGACGCTCGGGTCACGTCTTGGAGCAATAGGGATGTCAATGGGTACCCGTTACCCGCGGACCCTGCGGGTAAAAACCCTGTTAGGGTAAGGGTTTGGGAGAAAAAATACCCATGGGTAAGTAAATGGGGAGATCTTATATCCATCGGGTGGAGAGGGTACGGGTATGAGTTCGTATAACCCATACCCGTGTACCCATGTACCCTTCTAAATATGTGACAACTGACAAGTGGGTCTCCGAATAATAACATATGTTATAGTGTCAAAACATTATTGTAATGATTATTTTGTGGCCTTGCATACGGTCAAAATTTATATGTACTTTGTTATGAGTTTGTGAACTTAAAGTGTATGATTACGTGTTGTTGTTTTATGACTATGTGTTGTTGTTTATCATTAAAAAGTGATGTTGTTTACATGTATTGCTTATACGCAAGTGTTGATGTTTATAAGTATATGTGTTGTTGTTTACAATGTGTTGCTTTTGACAATGTGCTGCTATTCGTAATTTTGTGTTGTGGTTTAAAATGTGCTGCTGGTTAAAGTTATATGATTATACGATGTTTTTTACAACTATTTTCTACTTAATCTATTGTGTTGCAAACGAGGGTATTTTTACCCACGGGTAACCCTTTACCCTGTCGGGTGAAGGGTATGGGAAAAAGTTGTATCCGTACAAGGATATGGGTACGGGTGACGGGTAAGGTTGAGGGCGACGGGTAAGGATACGGGGTGGCTCCACCCTTACCCATACCCTGCGGGTGCCATCCCTATGGAGCAATCGGGAATGAGCATGTGAACGAGATTTGTTACTACTTACGTGAAGAAAGAAAGGGAACAGCCAATGTGATGCTGGATAGGTTTCTTGGCTTGGAGGGCATAGGGAAGCAGAAACGAAAAAGAAAGAGGCATGTGTGAGTTACTGGTAGACGGTAGTTCACATGAAATATTTCGTCCTTCTGCTGTTTTGGTCACGAGGTTTACACGAAATTTTGTGGCCATTCACGATCGTCATGAAGCACATACAAGGCTTGAGGGGTCTAAGGCCGTGACAAATATGGCTGCAGTCAGATACATTCGGCTGGGGTCCGACACATAAAACGAGTAGCCTATACAATCTGGCGGATCAACAGAAGGTGTGTGAGACAGAAGAAAACAATGAGATAGGCAATGACACCATGAGAAGTGTGATGTTGATGGTGTCCGAATTCTATAGCATGAAAACACGTGGCGCATACCCGAGGGTTTGTGTGTTTCAACATGTGATGGCTTGGGGTTAATTTAACATGGAGTACACATGAGATCTTGGAGATGACGGGCGCGTGGTGGCGCCGCCAGTTACAATTGAGTCACATTGAATGTGGAGCTGGTTTCTGAGAGATGATAGATTCCACTCGATTGATGGAAGGGCTACGGCGTAAGCCGATAGAGAGCTGAAATCTATTTCAGTGAAAAAAATCTAATGGTTCAGGTTGGAGCTCAGTGGTTCGAGGGATACGTGAACTCGTCATCGGTCGGTTATTACTGGTGTTGCTCTACAATGCGGTTTGAGGTGGTGTGGGTTCCCGACCCGACAAACCCGACAAGACTGTAGATGAACACATCGACAAACCAGGACACTGGTGGTTGGACACGTGGTCAGTCAAGTCTGGAGGTGTGCAGTGTTGGCGTGTACCAGGTTCATATTGGTGATTGTCTATCGAGACCATGGAGATGGACAAGAGTTGACCATGAGGAATCTGCGAAAGTGGTTGCGAGAACTGTGAATTTGACTCAAGAGGACTTAAGCTATGGCAAAATTCTTTCAAGCTTTTACACATGCAATCGATGATAGCGAGGATGAGCCTGATATATAAAGGTGTCGGTGGTAGCCAAAATACACTAGATGAAAAGTTAGGTTAGACATAAGATTTCAATGGAGGACGGTCCATTGCCCGTGACCTGACATTCGTGATCTGATGTGTCTGTATACCGAGGCGGGCTTGTCGTTGATGGTACTATGTTAATTAGTACATGGGAAGGGGCGACGGTTTATAAGCATGCCCCGCATATGTAAGCGTTTACTGCTGAACCGCCTTACAAATTTTTGGTGTCGTTGTTGTTATTGCTTGTCCTCGATAGATTGATATGCGCCTCCGACGATAAGAAGATATGCGCCTCCACCAATAACAGCTCCTATGTGTCATACTTAGCCATATTTACGTACCAAATATCACTACACATCTATCCATCTCATCTCACACGCACTCAAAGACCCCCTCTTGCTCATCTCACATGCACCCAAAACATGTTGAAACCCATCAATAAAAATATGGTAAAGTGTTAAGTGCGGATGACTGCCCTGATTGACGCACAAACTTGTCAAATTGATTTATTAAGACGTCTTCAAATAGTCTTCTCTTACAACTAACATATCTCCGCATGGAGTTTTACCCCAATAACGCCGAGCCAAGTCATCCCAGGGGTATTCACCAGAGTTTGTTATTTACGTTGGTTAGTTGCAACTTCCGAACCTAAATGGCACATGAATATTGAAGCCAACATAACAACGGATAAAAATAGACCAGTCCCTCTCGCGATTAGGGTTTTACTCTTCCGAGTCCAGCTCTGTTTCGACGTGAAGTTCTTTCCTTCCCCGTCTAAATTCGGCCGTGTTTTCCTTCCCCGTCCAAATTTGACTGTTTTCTTAACTCGGTTCTCATGTTCTCCTAACCACCCATCTACGTGATCGCTTTTCTTGCTGCTAGGGTTTTTGTGATATCCTCTGGTATATGAACAAGATGGTGACTGCGTCGCCCGCGAATCAATCCAGCCAGACCAGTGCGCCTGGTGATCGGAGGGGACAACCAATCGATTATCTGCTCAAAAGGTTGCGTATAGAGAAAAATGAGATCAGCAATCTCATGTTCGAGGATGAGTAAGAGGTCTCGCTGGAGGGTACTATGTGGATGGCGTTGAAAAGGGTCCATACAACAAACTTGTTTAGTCCGCAAACTTTCGAGCATCACCTGAGAGTTGCTTGGAGCCCTGATAAGGAGGTTAAGTTCACTGCGTTGGAACAAAACCTCTTTATAGTACAATGTTTTTGTCTCGAAATTGCGCAAAGTCGAAAAAGGAGGACCTTGGCTCTTCCGATAGAACGGGGATCATAGTCGAACCCTATGATAATTTGATTTTCGGGACAACAGTTTTTCGCTCATCCATCTTTCATTTTCTACTTGTGTTTATATCCATAAAAATCATGTTTTGGATTAAAATGGAATGCGTGTTTGCTAAAAAAGAATGGCGCATAAAGCGAGTGCAACAATGCAAATTTTTTTTTGAAAAACTCCAATTTCCATTACTAGAAACCACGAGTTCGAGTTACAATTGAGTAAAAGTAAATAACAGACAAGTAAATCAATATTCTCCACACAGCACCTCACGCGCGAGATATGATGTGTACAAAATACAGTATCATCTAGACGACGCAGAACAAAGCGAAAGTGCAACTATATACTCTAGAGAAGAAAACAGAGAAAATCCACGTGTGGCAGCTGGATTCGGCCCAACTGGCCCGTACTCCGCGTCGGCGAACGGAGAGGGTTCAACAACGGCGGAGGTAGGGCATTGTGGCAAACCCTATGCGGCGCCCGTTAGCGCCGCCTGAAGCGCAGCTTCACTGGGCCGGCCCGTCTGGCGTTTTTTCCTTTTTTTCCTTTTTCTTTTTTTGTTTCTTTTTTTATCTTTTTTCTTTTCTGTTTTCTTTTTGCGTTTTCTTTTTCTTTTTCGTTTATTTATTTTCTTTTTTTCTTTTCCTTTTCATTTATATTTATTTTTCTATTTATTTTTTATTTCTGTTTTTTCTTCTGTTTTAATTTAGTTTGTTTTAAATTTTGAACTATTTTTAAATTTGAAAATGGTTTCATTTTCTTTTATGTTTTCCATTCGTTTTCTTTTTCTTATTATTTTTCGTTCTTTTTTAATTTTTTGAAAATAGTTTCAAAATTGAAAATGGTTTTATTTTTAAAATGGTTCCAAATTTAAAAATGGTTCCAAATTTAAAATGGTTCTCGTTTTTAAAATTGTTCATTTTTTAAAGGGTTCCATTTTTTAAAATGGTTTCAACTTTAAAAATTGTTCCATTTTTTAAAACAGTTCCAACTTTAAAAATGGCTACGAATTTAAAATATGGTTCTGAATTTAAAATGGTTCTAAATTAAAAATGGTTCCATTTTAAAAATGGTTCCAAATTTAAAAATGGTTCCAAATTTGAAAATTTGTGCACTTTTTTAAAATGGTTCCAATTTTTATATGTTTAGACTATGTACAACCACGAAGCCCTCCCCTTCCTTATCCTCTCGTGCTACAGGGCAGAGAGGCGATTTTTGAAAGTCCACCGTCGATCCACCTTCGCCGCCGGTGAGGCGTGGGTTCCTCCCCCTCCGTCGGCTGCTCCGGCAGCGGGAGGATGGGGGAAGCCCGTCTCACGGCGTGTACATAGGGTAGCGTTCGTGTGGTGTCCGGCCGGCGGTGCTTCGGGGGCGGCGGCGCTGCTGGTGCGGTTTTTGTCGACGGCGCGGTTCCCCTCCGGCGGCGGCGCTCCTTGGAGCCTCACCGTCTCGCGCGCGTCTTCTTGGAGCCCGGAAATCGACGGATTTCCCAGGCTCCGCTCTTGGCCAGATCTGGGTGTGGTGGATCTGGCCGCGGACGGATCGAGTCCTGCGTCCTCTCCCGACGGCGGCATCGACGGCGGCTGCGGCAAGGAGGAATGGTTGGGTCCGGGGGGCGCTGCCCCGGTCGTTCATCGTCAACTACTCCGGCGCGGCGCGGCGGAGGGGCACGGCAGCGTCTTCTATAGGGAAAAAGTTTTCCCTGACTGCGGCGAGGTGGCGGCTGGTCGCCTTCGACTCCGACGCCGGCGAGGGCGTGATCTTCGATCTCTGGTCCTTTTCCTCTTCGTATTTTGTACTTGTTCTTCTACTATGTACGCTGTATGTGGTTTCGTTTGAATATACGTGGAGAAAATTCAAAAAAAAAAGCGAACGAAGCATTCAGCAGGCGAATGGAACGGTAGAAAAAAACGAGTGAAATGGGCCAGGCCAATACTGGACCGACATAAGCGCCCCAACTCCGCGCTAACGAGCGCCGCACAGGAGCTCCCGGCGTTGTCTCCGAGGCTTCCGTCGCTTTCTCCAGCGTTGCGAGTGCGAGGCAGCGCAATAAAATACAGACCGTCTCTCCTGCGCCGCCGCCGCCGCCGCCCTATTTAGCACCCAAGAGGCCAGAGCCACCTGACCCCAACCAAGAAAAACAGGCAAAAGCCAAGGACGAGCCAAGGGGCACAGCCGCACAGAATTCATCTGCCCATCTCTGCTCACCAAGGTAACAATCCCATCTGCCGCCTCGTTAGTTTCTTCTCGATCTAGGCCGATTCTTGAAAATCATAGAGAGCCTCTCCAGCACCGGCAGCTAGCTACTCTGGCCGGCGCCTACGCCTCCCCTTTTATCGTCTTCTGCACACTGCCCCCTTGACCCAGATCTGGTGCGGCCGGCCACTCGCAGGCCTCTCCGCCAGGGAGCTGCGTTGGCGCCAGCGGGGTGTACCTCAGGGAAGCTCCCCCCTTCCATCTCGGCTCTGGAGGTGACGAGCGGCGAGCGACGCGTTATGGTTGCACTGTAGTCCCGGTTTAGGAAAACCAGATATGGAAATCCGGTTGAATCATTACATCCAACCATAATTCTAGTTAATTAGATATGAATCTGTCTACTAGTCCACATCCTTAATGATAGGCGGATCAGCAGTAAAAAATATAATTCAGATGCCATGTATTAGTGTTCAAGATCCGGATCAATGTTATATTCTGCTAGTCTGCATCGGTAGTTCTATTGATGATTGCAAGAAAAAACATATCTTTCTTACAACCAAACTGCCAAAATGTTGTTTTCTCCTCGTTACTTTTCTTTTTCGATTATCCTAGGCCTGTTAATGTACTTCAAATCCTTAAATTTGACTCTTCATGTTATCACTGTATATAAATCTGATAAAACTCTGTTTTTGCAGTTTGACATGGCATCAGCTGTTACTATCAGTTCAGTTAATGCTCAGGCCGCTTTGGTTTCAAAACCTAAGAATTATGGCAGCACAAGCTACAGTGTCTTAAAGGCGTCATCATCGTCAATCAGCCTCGCATCAGGATCGTCATTCCTGGGCAAGACTGCATCTCTTCGGGCGTCTGCTACCCCAAGGATTGTGCCAAAGGCAAAGTCTGGGTCTCATATATCACCTCATGCATCTTACAAAGTGGCCGTACTTGGTGCTGCTGGTGGCATTGGTCAACCATTGGGCCTGTTAATTAAGATGTCTCCTCTGGTCTCAGAGCTGCGCCTGTATGATATTGCAAATGTCAAGGGAGTTGCTGCTGATCTCAGCCACTGCAACACACCTTCTCAGGTTATGGATTTTACTGGCCCTGCAGAATTAGCCAACTGCTTGAAAGGCGCGGATGTTGTTGTCATCCCTGCTGGGGTCCCGAGGAAGCCAGGCATGACTCGTGATGACCTTTTTAACATTAATGCTGGCATTGTCAAGACGCTTATTGAGGCTGTTGCAGACAATTGCCCAGAGGCCTTCATCCATATTATCAGCAACCCAGTTAACTCTACGGTGCCAATTGCTGCTGAGATTCTGAAACAGAAGGGTGTCTACAATCCCAAGAAGCTTTTCGGAGTTTCCACCCTAGATGTTGTCAGAGCCAACACATTTGTAGCTCAGAAGAAGAACCTCAATCTCATTGATGTTGACGTCCCAGTTGTTGGTGGTCATGCTGGGATTACAATTCTACCTTTGCTGTCAAAGACTAGGCCATCTGTAACCTTCACAGATGTGGAAACTGAAGAGCTGACAAAGAGGATACAGAATGCCGGGACAGAGGTTGTTGAAGCGAAAGTCGGTGCTGGATCTGCTACCCTCTCCATGGCATATGCCGCTGCCAGATTTGTCGAGTCGTCACTCCGTGCACTGGCTGGTGATCCAGATGTTTATGAGTGCACGTATGTTCAGTCTGAGTTAACCGAGCTTCCATTCTTTGCGTCCAGAGTTAAGATTGGGAAGAATGGTGTTGAGTCCATCATTTCCTCCGACCTCGAGGGAGTGACAGAGTACGAGGCCAAGGCGCTTGAGGCATTGAAGGCTGAGCTGAAGGCCAGCATCGAGAAGGGTATCGAGTTCGCGCACAAAGAGCAGACAGCTGCTGCATCTGTTTGAAGTGAGCAGAACTATAATTCCATATGAATGAAGAGAATAATGGCAAAATGGTTCCCCTTATCTTATAGTTTTGCAGCGAGTGTTGACATGTAGGTGTATGCCCTCGAGCAGTTATATTTCTCAATTATTCGTCAGTTTGTATGATTCCGGTTTACATGAGGGCGTGCAGCCCTGTTCTCGCTCTCTGTTCAGGGTCCTTAGTTTGTTCTTGTAACACCTAAATTTTGGTCCTGTTCCATTGGCTGTTCTTGTAACTTGCCGAAGTTGACACACTGTGGAACAATAATAAAGCAGTTCTTTTATCGTTTCCTGGAATTTTTGCGATGCTTCCTATGCCTACGTGCGAAGCTGTACTATGTGGTCACCATCAGGTTCCCAGCTATTGAAGGAAACACCATTTCACTGTCTCCTTGTGTCGTTTTAAAGTGTGTTCGTTGATTGGTGATTATATCGAAAAAGTTGTCACTTTCGTTGTCGATGGGAACCACGTCTCTGTAAAATGGACGGCTGGAAGGGCATATGTTTTGGTAGATTCCGAAACACAGAAAGAAAAATACTTCAGCTAGAACCTGGCTGTTTTCTCTTGCGCCCTTTGACAACATACTTTGACAGGAAAACGTGAGAATGGAGTCGCTACTCGTACCAATTCCACGGTTTGGTTGACAACTTCTATGGCGTGTCAATGACAAACTAAAGTCTCCTCGTAACTTCATTTGTGGTCTGAGATCAGGTAACAAGAAGGATGGCAACACTGAAAAACTTAGCTCTATTGCGACAGCGATTAGACATTTGCATGGGCATCGACCCTGAACTAAACTAGGTAAATTTGGTGCGGCGGCACCGCCGCACCCGTGTGGTAAAATTCGAATTTGAAATCGGTGACGTTTGAAATTTACGTATATTTGAGAATCGTTGGAGTGCAAAGAGAGTTTGTGTGTGAAAATTGTCTAGAATTCGAAAATTTGTCGAACTGGAAAGTTTTTTACATTTTAATTACTTTCACGTTAGTAAAATGGTTAGAATTGAAAGGCAAATGGAATTTTAAAATATTCAAATGTGTTTGTAGTGTTATAGCGGTAGAATTGAATTTTGGGAAATGTCCACATCTTTGAAGTGTGTAGATTTGAAAATTGTCGAATTGCAAAGAAAGTTTGCGGTTAAAACTTGTTTAGGTGCCGAAATTAGTTCAGAAGATTTGGAAGATATTTTGAAAGTTTGGAGTAGTTAAATTTGAAATTTGATTAGTTTTGGCGTATTTTTTGTGGGGACAGTCTTAAAATTTGTTAAAGTCCGAACTTTTTTGGGCATATTATTTACATTTTTTTTCCAGGACGGAATGTTTGTGCAACTTTCGTGTGAGAACTTTCTAAGTTTGTTAGGTTTGTTTTTTTATTATATTATTGGAAATTATTTGGAATTGGTAGGAAGCTTTTGTTCGCTACAAATGCTTAGATTTCAAAATTGATGAAGTTAGGAAATTATTACGTGTTGAATTGTTTCCACGTTTGTAAAATAGTCATGTTCGAAAGACTGTCATTTCGATATTGTCGAGTATTTTTTTTGGATGATCAATTATGGAAATGTTTCCATTTTCTGTTTTTTGGTTTGAAATGATTATTGCAATTTTTGTTTGGTGTATTTTTTGTGAAGTTGGTTGGAATGGCTATTATTTCAAGGAAAGGTCTCGAAGAATTTAAAGTGGTTATTTTGATGTGTACAAATGGTTTTAAATTGATTTGAATTTTTTTTTTTTGGAGTTGCATTTGAAAAGTTCTGGAAAATTGTAAATTTGATTTCCATTCCCGTGATTGGTGCATCATTTTGCTCAAATTTGGGTGAATCCATTACGAAGGATATTATTTTGTTATTTTGTTTTGCAAATAATGTTTAAACGGAGGGCATTTGAATTTTCTTAAAGTGTTGACCAAATTTGAATTTGAAGACATGTTTGTTTTTTTTGCCATAAGTAGGTAGTATTTATTTTTATGCATATTTTTTCGGGTGGACGAAATGGATAAATTTGGAAGGTACTGGAAATTTTGAAATATTCAAATTTGAATTTTTATCGTGTGACATGAATACTCACCATTTTTTTTTGTGGCCACTTTATTGATTTATTGTGTTGTCGCAGCGTGGGTATATTTACATTTAAATTTATCGATTTTACAGCATTTAACTGGGAAAAGAAAAAAAATTGAAAAAGAAAAAAATCTGACGCGTGGGCCCTCTGTGACGTCATGATGACGTCACAGTCTCCAGAGCGGGCTGGTTCGGCCGCGGCGGCGCCGAGCTCGCCGGCGGCGCGCCACCGCTCCCTAGGACGCGTGGGTGCACGCGACGGACGCGCACGGTCGCGGGGAGGCTGTAGGTGGTGGCGCCGCCCGTTTTGGGTCGCCGGAGCGGCCGTGGCGGCGTGCGGAGGCGGCGGAGGACAGCAGCGTGGCGGCGTTGATTCCGGCGAACTCGCGCCGTCCCGGCAGGCGATAGTGCTCGAGGAGGAAGAGGGCGAGGCGGCGAAGCTCCCCGAGTGCTTCGATCCGTCGGGGGAGGAGCTTCGAGGGCGTGCGCGGCGTCGGCGGCGCCGGCGAGCTCGGACGCCGCGCGGGAAAGAGAGAGGGAGGGGGGGATCTGCGGGTACTTTTTCACGGACGCCCCTGGAGTTTCTGCAATTTTCAGAGAGGTCCATGCGCGTGCGAAGTCGGGGACTGGTACGTAATTTCCTGGGAACTGAAGACGCTTTTCGTAAACGCATCGCGCGGGTTGCCTGATGACCGTCCGATCGTAAATGGACGGCGCGGAGTGCGTGAGGCACTGTAGAAGTGCAACACTGTTCTTAGAACGGTGGCAGCAGGCGTGGCTCAATCTGGGCCGTCTGTTCCGTCGATCGGACGGCCCAGAAAAGGGGGTGACGTGGCCACCAGCAGGGGGGCTGAGTTGCTCAGCTTTGATATATTGACTAGTTGAATTTTGGCGTGGCGTCATGCCACGCCGTTGGTGAGATTTTATTGCAATTTTTTTTTATTCAGCTAAATGTTTGTGAATTTGGAATGTGCAAACATGTTTTTATTCTGTTATGAATAGTTAACATTTATTTGTGAGCATTTTTGTTTTTTTCGTGGAATATTCAAATATTTGGTGATGTGTAATGTTCAGACATGTTTGTATTTCGGTGTTATTAGTTAATTAGAATTAGGAAAATTCTTTTGAACTTGATTGCACATTTGAGGAAAGGTTATTCGTATGATGTCGAAATATTGGGCAAATTGTAATGTCAAAAAATATTTGTATGTTGCTATAAGTGTATAGTGTTTTTGTTTTAGCATTTTCGGTTTATTTTGTTTAATATCGGAATATTCGCCCAAATGTTGACCAAATTGGGATTTGGAAATATGTTTTTTTATTTTTGTTATGAGCAGGTAGCATTTTTTTGTGAGCATTTTTTTTTATATGTTGTGCAATATTCAAATAGTGGTATTTTGAAATGTTCGAGCATGGTTGTATTTCGGCGGCAATATTTACTTGAAATTGGAGGAAATGCATTTGAATTACCTCCAAACGGCGACAAAATTTGAGTATTCGAAATTACATGTTTGCATTTCGGCGTCAAAATTTAATTGAGATAGGAAAAATGCATTTGAAATGTCTCTAAATGGTGGGAAATTTTTAGTATTCCATTTTTTTCGTCCTTAGCATAAGTAGTTTATATGTAGTTATCTGAATATTTGCATATATTGATTCGTACGTGTAGTAAAATTTTAATTTGAAAATGTCTACATTTAAAAATTGTGTAGATTTGAGCATTTTTGGAATGCAAAGAGAGCTTATGTTTGAAAGTTGTTTACATTTCGATAATTAGTCCAATTGGAAAGTTATTTAGAGCTGAATTTTTTTCACGTTAGTAAAAAGGTTAGATTTGGAAAGAAGTTAAAGCTTTAAAATATTCAAATTTGTTTGATGTGTTGCAGCTGTAAAACTGAAATTTGGAAAATGTCAATGTTTTAGAAGTGTGTAGATTTGGAAAGTGTTAAAATGCAAAGAAAGCTTGTGCTTAAAAATTGTTCAAATTTCGAAATTCATTCAATTTGGGGAGTTTTTAAGGTTCGATGTCTTTTTTCGTGTGTAAAATGATTAGCGTTGAAAGAAATTTGAATTTTTAATTTTTTTAAAATTGAAATCTGATCATATGCAATAAGTAGTCAGCATTTATTTTTTGTGGTCATGTTGATATATTTTTTATATTTTGTCGGTGGATATAGTTGAAGTTACTGATTTTGCAGCATTTAGTATTTATTGGAAATTGTTTAAGTATCATAAAACAATATCTATAAAGTGTCTTAAATTTTTGAAAGCATGCTCTATTTTCATTTTTATTTTTTTGATTCAATTATATTTTGTTCAAAAATTAGTTTGAAACATCTATGTGTCAATATTTTCATTTGTGGTATGGTTATTTTGATTTTTTTTAAAGCTCATGATATAAGTGGGTAGCTGTATTAAAACGATTTAGAAAAGTTCACAAAGTATTTGAAATGGTTTTTTTTTTTTCATTTTTTTTGTGAAATTGGTTCGAATTAATCTGGAGTTGTATTTGGAAAATTACAAAAGTTTTGGAAAATAGGGAAACAAAACAAAAAGGTGATTTTTTTTATTTCGTAGCTAGAGAAGATGCATTTTTTATTTCGTGGTTTGGTTGTTTTATCACCTTTAAGTGGTGTTATGGTTGCGTAATTTGGCAATGCGTTGAGATTGACGATTACTTAAGGTATTAATAATTTGGTAAATATGTTTGATTTACGTGATTGGTATATCATCAAGATTTAAGTGTGGTTATTTGTTTTTCGAATGATGAAATATTACCAGATACGAAGAGCAAACATTTTAAGTTCATCTAACATTTAAGTATGACAGTTAAAAGAAATAAGTAAAGTAACATCATTTTGTGATTAAATTCTTAGTTTTAGTGTATGGTTTTGAATGAATAGAATTATAACACAAAGTTAATCTAACGTTAATGGTAATAATACTAATAGTGATCACCTTTTATTAAACAGAGATTTCATTTTCAGATTATGTAAACATCCTTTACTAATGATTTTCTTTTATGGAATACATCATCTTGTTAAACCAAAATAATGGAATAGTCGTAATTGATGTGCACACATGACATTCTTAAAATGAACATAAGGTATGTAAGGTTTTAATTGAAACATATGTCCATGCTTGCAATTTAGACATATGAAGAAATTTAAATGGATTTGAAATGGATACAAAGTAGAATTTTAAATGAACTCCATATTTAAAATAAAAAGTGAATTGTTATTTCAATTTTAGAGTAATTCAAATTTAGTCAATCAAATATTTTAATTATACAAACAAATAGAGGTGGTTTTTTCTGATCGTTTTGATATATTATTTGTATTATTCTGATTAGCCGGTAATAAGTTATGAAATTTACAAATTTCGAATATTTTTTGTAATTCTGAAAATAACTAAAAGTATGACAGTTGGTCCCACATGCCATAAATTTGTTATTTTCTTAAAAAATGAGTCGCTGACAATGTGGGTCCACTGCGACGTCGACGTGACGTCAGCAGAGGGCACGGCGCGTCGCACGGCGCGGGCACGGCGAGCTCGCCGGCGGCGAACCATGGGCATCTGGGACGCGAGGCTGGCCGTGCGTGACGCGCCTAGACGCGGGGCAGCCGGAAGTGGCGGCGCCGCTTCGGTTTGGTCGCCGGAGCGACTCCGGCGGCGAGCACTCGCGGCGGAGGGAGCAGGGCACGGCGTCGGCGATTCCGCGGTGGCTCCGGCGTCCCAGCAGCGGATCTTCGGTGAGGAGGAAGATCAGGCGACGGCGAAGCTTCCTGTATGCCTCGATTTGAACGTGGAGTAGCAGTGCGGTGGCGCGCCGCGTCGGCGGCCGCGGCGATGTCGCCACCGCGCGGAGAAGAGAGAGGGAGGTGGAGATTCTGCGAACTTTTACGAAAAAATCCGTGACTTTTTCGCAAATTGCAAATTGGTCTGTCGCCTCGCGAAATCGTGGACTGCGGGACAGATTATCTGTTTTTGGGAGGGGTTTTTTGCGAAAGCGTCACGGGCGTGCGATGCGGACCGTTGGATCGGCAGCGGACGGCGTGGATCGAAGAACTGTTGGACACTGTAGAATCTACAGTGCCTACTATAGCTAAGCACAGTGGCTCGGCCGCGGAGAGGCCGCGATTTCGTCCGTCTTTCATATAGTTAGTATAGATGTACGAACACCATTACAGACTTACAGTGCTCTATGTTATCAATTGATTTCTGAACATGAAACAGTACCGGCTCCACATGCTTACACCATTTCGTGATATACATAATCTTCACTAACATCAGGATCTCCTGAACTTAGCTAAATCGATCATGGAATTAAGAGAATCAGCACATGATCGAACACGAGAACTCATTTTATTCTGTCAGGTTCAAGAAATGAAGACCAAATGAATAGCTAGTATGAATCGTGAGCCCATGATACAACTCCTTGGATTCGATCAGAAGGCGGGGAACTCGATCCTGTTGCCGCATGGCCTGCCGCCGGGGCTGACAGGGCACTCGACGAAGCCGGAGGCGTCGGCGGCGACGCAGAAGTAGAGCTGGAAGAGCTGGGTGTTGCCGGACTCGTCGCGGTTGCAGTCGACGTACGGCGCGTGGCCCGTCCCCTCCTGGATGGCGCCCTTGATCGCCGCCAGCGTGTAGTAGCCGCCGTCTGGAGAGATGCCCGCCGAGGCGAGGGCGTCGAGGACGCGGAGCTGGCCTCGGAGGCGGAGCGCGGCCTGGAAGTAGCCGTGCTCGTTGAAGACGTTCTGGGCGCAGGTGCCGTGCTTCTCCCACTCGTGCGCCCAGAACTTGAGGCCGTCGCTGGTCGGGCACGCCAGCGTCGGCCAGCTCGTGCGGAGGCTGCTCAGCAGGTCGCTCACCTGCACGTCGTAGTGCGTTATTTCTCGTGACTTGCTGCTGCGTTACTTCGGAGTCTTTAAAAAAAAGAAGAACAGTGTGTGCACGCAAGGTCATTCATTCAAACCGATGATGTGCATGCCGAGTCTCAATACAAAAGGAAAGTTTGTGTCTTTGCGGCAAAAGTTGCATGAATCTAGCAATGCATATCGAGCATTGATTTCGGATCTCTTTCAGCGGGCATTGATTTCGGATAAAAATAAATCCGTCATGAATTTATTTCCACAAATGGCACCAGAAATAAAATTTAGTGTTTTTTTCTATATAAAAGAAATTAGTGTTGCTTCTGGGAGCGAGCAGTGACCCTGTTGAGTGCAACCAAAAGCCTCTCAGGTAGTATTTCTGTTTCTTTCCCATCACCATCTTTCATCCTTCTTAAAAGTCAAAAGCCTGTCGAATTTTGATTGTTGAATTGAAGAATTGAAATCCAAACGAAACAAGGAAGTACTGTACGATAAAATCTATGAGTACTACTCACTCCGTTTTTAAATATAAGATGTTTTAGGTGTTACACATGTTGACTAGATTCACACTAAAATGAGTACACATATAAACTAAAACATGTCTAGATACATATGGATACATGTGCATGTGGGAAAAGTTTAAAACATCTTATATTAAAAAACGGAGGGAGTACTAGTGTTTACACTTTACAGGCACAAAAAGTCAGAAGCAAAAACATGGAAAATTTCCAACACAAAGCGGGAGCAGAGACCCTGTCTAACAGCGAAGGAGCCGGCCTCCACAAAGAACAACAGGTACAACAGAAAGACGGAGATGCCAATTGCCAAGAAGAAGAATGGTGATGCATGCATGCGAGAAGAAGGTCTGACCGACTGACCTTGGAGGGGTCGAAGGCGCTGCCGGCGTTGCAGTTCTGCGGGTAGGTTCCATCGTCGCGGTTGGGCCACAGTCCGTGGATCCCGAAGTCCGCCGCCGGCTTGCCGGACCGCGGGTAGCAGCAGCTCTGCTTCGTGTCGCAGTACGACCCCGGCCACTGCGCATACATACACACCACGAAAACCATCAGCAACCAACGCACCACGTACTCTCTGCAACTGCCCATGGACTGAACTGACCACGCGCATCGCATGCACGGCACAGGGCGGGGGCACTCACCTGCAGCACGAGGAAGAAGAAGTCGTAGTCCTGCGCCGCCGCCACGGACCCTGCAACCAGCAGGAGCAGGACGGCCAGGGAGAGGTGTGCCCTCATGGCTTAGCTAACGATCTCTTTCTGATGGTTCTCGGAGACCTGCTCTGTTCTGAATTTGCTTGTGTGTTTGAGGTGGATTGACAAATGCAGAGACGGGGTGTGTGAATTTATAGGCGACTCACTCAGGTGTGGATCCTGCATTGATGTGCGTGTATGGCATATTCCATTGGCAATGGAGGTTTGGTGCATTCTACGGAGGGATTTATTGCTTGCTCTTTTTGGATTGCAGGTGTGCCAGAGATGGAAGCATTGGGTGGTCGGCAAGGTGTAGAAGGCAAGCACCCGAGCCAATTGCAGAATTTGACAGGTCAGGGAACATTCGGCGGCAATTGTGAATTATTTTTTTCATATATATTAATATCTCGGACATACCAATTACGTCCACACTCTGCAACAACGCATTGTCCTAGCGGCATTACGGATGCACACAGTCAAAAATAGAAAGAAGAATTACAAAAAACAAAAGTCCCGCTACAGCGATCTATTCCTTGAAACAGCAGCACTAACACCACCAAGACAACACCAGAAGTCCAGCTTCTCCATAAGCGACGCCTCCATGAAGGAAACAGTGCACAAGTACCGTCGTCGCCCGATTATAAATCATAGGTTTTCACCCTGCTCGCACTCAAAACAATGCCTTCAACAAGGCCATTGCCAGGCACAACCAATTAAGCCCAGACCTTGGATATTCACCCTGAGGCATAAGACTTTGGACTTCTCCTGTGCAGTCGCCCCCACTTACAAACCGCTGCTCCAAGTCACGAATCACCCAGCCAATTCCTCATCGCCACGATGACACAAACCACCATTGCTAGTTCTCAAATCCCGCCTTCCATGACATTCTCCGCCAGCACCATGGAACGAGAAAGCGTGCTCCATAGTATTAACAGCCAGCAGAGCTTCAAAGCGGTCCCTCTGAAACCAAACGGTCAGATAAAAACATGGGTGCGCCCGACCAAATACTACCCGATCCAGCAATCTCCAGGCATGAATCGCCCAGTGGAGTTCGCCGGCGGAGCCTTCCGGAACACGACCGTCCAGCAAGTTCGATGGGGACCGACATCCGGTAGATCTTCATCTTGGCGCGAAGAAGAACCAAGGACCACCACCTTTATTCAAAGTCACGCCAGCGGCCTCCACGCCACCGGCCGGCAGCGGAGAAGAAGATGAACTCAAGATGCCCAAAACAGGGGCAGGCAGCCGCATGGCCGGCAGACACCACGCAGCACCGAGGCAGGCCCATACCGGGTCAGATCGGCCCGCCCCGTCTCTAGTGACGCGCCGCCGCCAGCACACGCTGCGCCGCCGCCGGCCACCGTTGCCGCGCGCCCGCCCGCACCCCTCCTCCATCCGCGAGGCTCAAGACCCGTTGAAGCCGTACCCCACCGCTCAAGGAGGCCAGTCGCGCGAGCCCTCTCCTGCCCTCTGCCTTCGGCGAGAAGGGCGCCGCCACCGCCGGCGTCGGCGGCGGCAGCGGCCTGGCGGGGCTGGAGGCGAAGGCTAGGCGGCGGCGGCGAAGGCTAGGCGGCGGCTGGGGGGCTCCGGGATCGCCCGAGCGAGGGGCGACCCGGGAGGGTTAGGTTTTTTATTGGACAGTTGTTATTTCCCTCTTAATTTCTTTTTTACCAGCCTTAATTTCCATCTTGGTTCGGGGTAAGTGTGTGAGTGTGTGGTGGTGACACAATTTTTTTTACAGGATTGACACAATTGACGTTTCCTTTTGCGAGTTAAGAGCATATCTCGCGGATACCAGATAAATTGGAAGTGGAAAACACGTTTCCAGTTCCGAAAACGATTTTACAGTATCACGAAGATTTGTATGGAACAAACCCCGTAAAACCATACCGTAAAAGGCGCCGCCCAGTCCGGCTTGGCCCCTTCTTGCGCTGGCCTCCCCCACCTCGACCCGCCTCCTCCCATGGAGGTGCTCCCATGGAGGAGGTTGGCCATGGAGGTGCTTGAAAGGAGCTACGAGCACGACACCCCGTCTGGCTCGGGCCCTCGGCTGGCTCTCCTAGGGCTGGGCTCTCCTGCCTCGACCCGCCTCGTTCCATCGAGGTGCTCCCATGGGGAGTTTCACCATGGAGATGCTTTCATGGTGGCACTCGAACAAGCCACTATTTCGCAGGTCCAAATCAAACCTCCTCGTCGGGAATCGAAGATTGACGAAGGAATCTAGTTTTCATCGTGGAATCTAGCTCGGAGAGCATTGACTCGTTTCCCGTTCAGCCCACAAATCGAGTCTAAACCTGATTGTTTGGGTATGTAGTTGATAATATCAGAGGAGTTGGATTGTTTTTTGATTGATCCCGTTTTACAGATCTATTCGGTGCGTCTTTTACAACCAAAATTGTAAATATTCGAATTGGACCACTTTGTGCGTATCTCCTAGAGCATCTCTAGCAAATCTAGGAACTATCTCTAGATATGCGGCTTGGACCGTTTTTATGGTCCGAACAGGCACCGCATATCGGCTCGACCCAGATAATTTTATCTCGGGATCCGGATAACTCCGATACCTCCGCCGCGATTTCTTCCCCGTCACACATAGGGTTCGTATTCTCCAGCGAGCAATTAGTCCCGTTACACATCGCATTTCGCCCCCCCCCCCCCCCCGGTTCCGGTAGATCGATGACGGGCGCGATGGAGTCTGTGCATCTGGTCGAGAAGGAGGAGTGCCGTCGTCGCCGCTCGGAGGGAGCGAGCAAGCGCGGCTGCCTTCGAGGGCACAGGTGGCCCGGTCTGCTCCATCGAGGCAACATCTACGAAGAGGAGGAAGCACCGCCGCCCCCCACTCCACACGACACGGAGGTGGGTTGCTATCGCGCGGTACTGATCAAGGTACATATGAGAAGCCAAAGGAGGACGTGGTGGTATCCGTTGGCGGGGGGCGAACCGGGTTGTGCACCTGGTCCGTGCTCCTCGATCACGTGATGCCGGCCTTCGAGCGGACCGACGACGAGCTCAAGAACGCTACGAAAGCGGTGGAGGAAGCTCCAGGCCGTCTCGAAGCCGTGATGGAGGAGCACGAGGGCGCTGCGCAGGTCGACGAGCATGAAGTAACTTGGCTTCGAGTGGTTTTAGTCGGCCGGTGAAGAAGACCACCGGATCTATTATCTACCCGCTCCGTTCCAAAATACTTGACTTGGATTTGTCTGTATTTAGTCAAATTTTAGTGTGTAGATACGTCCGTATGTGGACAAATCTAAATTAAGTATTTTGGAACGGAGGGAGTAGTTTCATTTTCCGTTTTTAGTTCCATCTCCACGTAAAATAGCTCTGTGTGATGAACTCGTGATGATGAAATCTCGCGCGAATTAGTTCGTTTGAATTTCCAGTACAAATTTCCGGTAACTGTTCTGCCCGACCGATTTACTATCTGGAAAAATGGTTTCGGGGAACAATAAACTTGTTTTTCGAGGCGAGATTATTCGATATCTGCTACATATGCTTTTAAGTGAGTGAACTTGCATAGGCTGAAATTGACGCGCTAGAGGCAATACCCGCCAACTGCATTACATTTGAAAATATCAAGGGAGATCTGAGATACAGTTGAGCATTTAGCAACATTCGCCTTAACTGAGGCGGCACCGTTTGCACATCTTCGTTTTGCGGCTGCCGCAGATAACAAGAGGTTGTGTGTGTTTGGCACATTTGGCAGTTCTGTCCTACAGTACCATTCGTGTGGTGTTGTTATGATGCACCTACCTTTTTTTTTTACAAATGATGCACCTACCTGTGTGGCTGATGTAGATAAGGAGGCGCAGAGCTGCTGCTACTGGCATAGTACAAATTATTCGGAGCGTTCATACTGCCGGACCCGGTGTGCCGCTGCTGGTGATGGGGGCTGATGGCGTCCTTGTCACCGTGGGAAAGAGAAGCGAACGGCAGCCTGTCTGTCGTCCATGAACGTACACCATCAGTATCACTCACACCCGGTTTGCGTGAGCGAGCCAAGCCATACGTTGGGATACATGATTGAGAGCGAGCGAGCGGAAACACCAGGGAGCCAAGGATCATGGCGAAATATGCCGGCCAGTCAGCTAGTCTGGACAGGCAGCCGGAAATAGTACTTCTGTGCTCCATAAATTCACATCCAAAAAGGTCATTGCGATTTGTACTTGGTAGTGAGGTACTCCCTCCGTTCTAAATTAATTGACTTCCATTTGTCCACACATGGATGTATCTAGACATGTTGTGGACAAATGGAAGTCAATTAATTTAGAACGGAGCGAGTAGTAAAACCGGATTGGATAGGTAGGTTTTGCAGCAAAGCACGGCAGCTATCCCGTGCGTAACCGTTTAACGTAGTCCAACAACACGGGAATTAAAGGATAGAAAACACGGCGAGATCGGGTACCAAACAAACAAGTCAGGACTCCGTTTGGAACACAGGAAGTAAAAAACACAGAAATAGGAAAAATGCAGAAATTGAGATGTCATGTTTTGTAGATTCGTACAGAAACTAAAACCACATGAAAATTTCCAGAGTGTCGTTTGGATGTCACGCAAGAAAAGCACATGAATTGCAGACACGGGGAGATGAAAACATGGGGTGAGACCTCATGTTTGTTTTCCTCCAATTTTTTTATGGAATAGCTCATTCCATAGAAATTTCAAAACAATCTAATATTTCTATTCCTTTTGTTCCGAACAGTGCCATAAGAAATTTTCCTATAAAAATCCTATCCTCTAAATTTATTACAATTTTCTCTTTGTTCCAAATGGGGCCTACTAATAATCGCAAAAGCCTGTTGTTTGCAGCTTGCTTAACCAGCTAGTTCCTGTCTTACGCTGAGAAGCCAAGCCTTTTGTTTCTTCACGGGTTCTCCAACTCCAAGGGGTTGTTTTTTTTTTTTTTTTTTTGCGAGGATCAAGACAACATTACACTTCCAGATTTATAAAAAGACCCAGAAAGAACAAGAAATTACAAAGAACTCCTTCTTCTTCTCGATCTCGACGGAGACGACGCAGAGGAGCCGTCGGTGACGCGCCGCTGCCGCTGCTCCGCTTCACGCCTTGGATAGGAGCCAGCTCCGTGGCAGACGGGAAGTCGCCAAACGCCGGGCCCGAAGACCCTACTCGCCGGAGCGCCGTCGTCGTCGCAGGAAAGAGTAACGCCGTCTTCAACCAGTTCTTCAAGCTTCGGATCCGCCGCCAGCGCGGATCCGGCCGGAGCCCGACGAGGCGACTAGATCTGTAGATCTGCGGCCTCGAGAAAGCCAGCTGCGGCGCGACGGAGCTCCGAGGAACACCACCGCGAGAGGGAACGCAGACCAGCACCAAAACCTCCACCGACGCCTCCTTCACCTCCATGGCGCCGCCGGCCGAGGACCTACCTAGCCCTACACTATGTACAGGCCTGGATCTACGGCTTCCCCAGCCTCCCGCCGCCGAGGCGGCCGACGGAGGCGGAGGAACCCGCAGATCGCCGGCGTGCGAGGTGGGCAGACGGGTCGCTTCAGAAAATCTCCTCTCCTGCTACAGTGGCGAGGGAGGGACGCGTCCAAGTCGCGTCTGCTTACTCCAAGGGGTTGTTGACGGAGCCATCAGACAGCCACGGATACTGGATGTGACATTTGATCAAAATACAATACATCTCAACTAACAAAATGATTAACGTGCAGAAGAACATTAGGACGGGCATTTTTTTTCTGATTAGTACATGTTTGAATCGAGGAAGGACTGACCACTTGGTGGGGAGCAAATCAGGAGTTCGTCACACATCAAAGGAACCTCCAATGGGATATTCCAGTACAGATCGCATATGCCTGCCACAGAGGACAAGATGAACAATACGTGTCGCATTATCATTCAATCACTGAATTAGCTTTGTGTTCAGACTTTGAGCCAGTGGTGTTCAGACTTCAAACATCGATGGAGACGGAGCACCAAGCAATCAGGTTCGCAAAAAAAGCTGCAGGGGTGCCTAGACATGACGCACCATTCCTACTTCCTAGTATGAACAAAGAAGATATGTAGTTTAGTTCCTCATCACCCCAAAAGTAAAAGGATACTATGTAGTAATTCCACTACAGACTCGGCCGGCATCACATCAATAATCATGAATTCATCGACGAACGAGGTCTGGGAGCTGCTGCTGAAAGTGAAGTCGTTATAGAAAACCATGTTCGGCCCAAGACAAAACTACGAACAGAGTTTGAATTATGCCAACTAAGAATGAGGCCTCTTTGATTCGCGTGATTCAAAAAGCACGAATAATTTCCGTCATATGCACAGTAAACTGGGGTTTATAAATTCGATGTAAAGAAAATTTTCCATCTCCAAACTCCACAATTCTCCAGAACTATAAACAAGAGTAGGTACAAGTTGCCGCATCACTAATGGTTAGTATATCTAGGAAAATATGTAGAAAACTAGAAATATCAAAACTAAATTAGTATATCGACAAATGCCTACAAGCCAACCTCTGCACAGAAGCAAATGTAGAGGTGATGAATTGATTCCTTAAGAAGTAATTCACAGTGTCAGGTGCAATGGAGAATGAACATGTAAAATGATTGTTGATAGAATTTCATACAAGGGCAAAAGAGTAAATTGTGATTTCAGAGATACCAGTTAATTGTACGAGTATCACTAAATACATTTGTGTTACAACTGCTATTTGGCCCAGCCCAAAAGGTGGAGTCGTATCCCTTAATTAGAGTCCTAGCTTATTAAGCAACTTTGTTAGGAAAGAGTCCAGTCAATTTAGGGATCGTATTAGAGTTTGAATAAATTTGCTGGCTTGTTGGTCAGATCTTGTCTACTATATAAAGAGGCCGACCCTCCAATAAAGCAGATAAGAATATTGTCGTTTACTTTTATCTAATTTTTCAGTAATTAGGGTTATGTCAGCAGTAGATGCTTCTATAACTCACAAGATTCGAATCATAAACATCACATATAATTTAGCATGCCAGGATTTTGAGCAGATACACTACGCTTACCATGTGTCATGCGCACACTGGGGAACTGGAAGCATTGAAACATGTAAATGTAATTATTTCACTTAGGAGGAAATATATAGTGACAGGTGACTAATATGGTCAATCAAAGTCAGATATACAATCGATACCAAGGAGTGAATAGGGACTTAATTGAGGACTGAAGGTTGAACCCAGGCTGGTTAGCCCACCATCCATGGTGCTAGCCCCTGGGTGACTTCTCAGGCTGGATAGCCCACCATCCATGGTGCTAGCCCCTGGGTGACTTCTCAATCCCAGCCAAATATTCATGTGCCAATTCGCCGTCGAAGGAAATGCAGTAGCATACTTGTGGTTGTGGTGTTCTTGAAAATTTTACTTATGAGGGATCATATTCTTTCAACTTGTTCAGATGGCTGTACTTGCGCACCTTGCATTTCACAATTATGCCTTTCTGATACATATAATGGCAATTGTCCTTAACAGCTGGCATGAAAGTTTACTGGCTTGATTTTAAAAATGGTCAGTGCAGCCAAACGAAGTAGCCATACTTGGTCAGATTTCTCAGACTTATACAGGTTTTTGCCGTTGTTATCTGCTAAGAGATCCACGCACGCAAAACATACACCAAAGTGTGAATCAATTACTGTATATGCTTCTAACCGCAGTGCACAAGTGCTTGTGACTCACCGGAATCTGATATGACAGACTAACAAGCGTCATGATCCATCATCCGTATCTGTTCTGCTTTTAGCCAAGTCTACCCCCTATGGCATGCCAACACAAAAATGCTCATCATAAGCACTGCTCGTAGTCGTATAAGATGTTCAGAGGGAAGGCCCTGCAGACAGATGTGGCTGCATTCAATATCAATATAGAAGAACTTATCTCACAGTCATTTTTTTCTTCTGGAATCAGGTCTGTACGCCCTGATAGTAGAACGCCTGAAAATCGCCAAATCACATCTGAAAACTTTTTGGCATCACGCTGTAGGTCATCAAGTGTATTGGGTATCAAGGTTGTCAGTTTCAGTATTTGAGGTCGCTGACATTCAAATGCGTGGACAATTCGAATCTTTGGCATCCAATGTAAATCAATGATACAAAGAAGCAATAATAGTCTACCAATAATCATTGCATGAACACTGGCCTCCCCTGAAATGATGGAACCGGGTTCTGTCTCTTACAATCACTAATCGGTTATAAACACTAGAAAATACCTTTGTGAAATTGTGGCAGTCTACACAAACACGAAGATTTTTTGCCAGTCTTATCGGTCTACGATGTGGCATCACAAGAAGAGCAAAAGCGATTGCCAGCTTTTCACTGTGATAGGTGAGGGCACATTCTTTCCCCTCTGAATCCAAATCATGCAACTCAGATGACACATTTGGAACATAACCAGCTATTCTTAAATGTCTGTTTATCTCATCTAGCTTTCGGTAAATCTCCGCCTTTCTTGGATGTAAATCATCATCTGCAATAAATTCATGGAGCTCACCGTTAAGCTCTACTGTTGTGCAGCCAGGAGTAGTTTGGATTCCATTCTCCTTCATCAACTTCCTGATTTCTGCTACCTTTTTCCAATCGCCAACTGTTGCATAGGTATTCAGCAGTAGCACATAATCCCCTGCTTGCTGTGCTTTCAGTTCAATTAGATGAGTGATTAGTTTCTCTCCAAGATCAACATGGCCATGAATTCGACATGCACCAAGAAGAGTTCGCCAAATCGTTGCATCTGGTGCAACCCTCATCTCTTCCACCACAAGTGTGTATGCCTCATCAAGCAAGCCAGCACGGCCCATTAGGTCAACAATGCACCCATAGTGGCGAACATTTGGCATCATCTGATACTCATAGCGCATCATATCAAAAAACCTGAAACCCTCATCAACCAACCCACTATGGCTACATGCAGAGAGCACACCAGTAAAAGTCTGCGCGTCCGGAGCAACACCTGATCTACTCATCTCCTCAAATGTGGATATAGCATCTTTCCCGAAGCCATTTGCTGCCAGTCCAGAGATCATAGCACTCCATGTGACCACACTTTTCCGAGGAGTTCCATGGAACACCTCGTACGCCTTCTCCACACACCCGCACCTCGTGTACATAGTGATCAACGAGTTGCGCACCTTCAATTCGCCCCCATAACCATGTCCCATCGCATACTCCCATACCTGCTCCCCAAAATCGAGCGCACCCAAGCTCGTGCACGCCTGGAGGAGTAGAATACAAGTGACCTCATCCGGCTCTGACTCACTCTCACTTCTCCTCATCTCATCAAATAGATTCAGCGTATCCTTCGTCCTCTTGTTCCTCGCGTAGCAAGTGATCAGAACGTTCCACGCGACCGTGTCCTTGACCAGCATTTCATCAAACACCTTACGCGCGCTCTCCCCGGCGCCACAGGTAGCATAGGACCGCATCAGGGACGTGGCCAGAAGGGCGTCCCGGAGGTGCCCCTCGGCCACCACGTTGGCGTGCAGCTGGCGCGCGTGAGATAGGGTGCGGCAGGGCCCGAGGAGGATAGCTAGGGAGAAGGCGTTCCCGCGGCGGCCGAGGGTGCGCATGCGGCGGAGGAAGCTAAGGGCGTCGGACTCTGAGAGAGAGCGGAGGATGGAGTTGCAGGAGAACGTTGATGGGACGATCGCCGGGGTAAGATGGTGGTGGAGGACGGCGAGCATGCGAAGGGAGGGGAGGGAGGCTGCTGCTAGGGAAAGGAAGGCGGAGGCGGCGGTGGGGGCGAGAAGGAGGACGCCAGTGCGGAGCAGGTGCGCGTGGAGCTGGAGGAAGTGGCGCACGGGGAGAGGCGACGCCGAGGCGAGGAGGGCAGTGGCGGCGGAGGAGGGGAAGGGGACGCGTCGGGGAGCGCGCGAGAGATGCGGTGCCAGTGCCATGGCGGCACGCCGGGAGGGCGGGAGTGACGGCGCAGTAGAATGAATTCGCGTTCAAAGTTTCCTTCAGGCCAGGATTTCGTCGCACAATCCCTCTTTTGTATTCATGGACGAGAAGCCACTGTTTTGGCGAAAATTCGTTTCGGGTGGCAGGTCCAGATGCTCCTATTTTCTTTACCAATCACGTTGCTCGTGTGGCAGGTTTGTCAGCGTATTTCTTTAGGTATCCTGTTTTTCCGATGGTGCAGATGCATTCTAGGTGCCAGTTCCCTGATTGCGAACAACACAGAAGGAAAGGGAGGCGGTGTTTTGGCTTGTACTCCATCTCATTATGAAAAATGTAATTTCAACTATCAAAAATCCGATAAATGTTTTTGGATATACTTCTAGTTATTTAATGCTCACGCACAAATTTTCATAAAAGGAAAGACATTTTTTGTGTCTTGTGTAAGAAGACAAATTTTGGTGTTACAAAACGACGTACCACCCGATTTTTTTGTGTTTTTGACACATGCCACAAGAAAATGTCGTTCATGAAATTTTGTGTGTCAGCATAGAATGTTGGAATGTTCATCCAATTTTTTTCAATATTTTATTGGATATTTTGAAACACAATTTTGAACCGTGGAAGCAAATGCTCTCAAAATTTATTTCCGAGGGGACTCGACCTAATTAATTTTACAAACGTCGTTCCAAGGTTCTGATGAAGGAGCAAGATGTACCACCAGAACAATACTACTATTGACTTGGAGAAACGAGACGGAATGCTGATCTGACCACGCATTAAATATGTACGTATGTTGTTGAATCTACGACTATTGCGAGCTATACAGCAATTTCTAAAGGCACACATACTCTGACAAAGTCTGACAGGAACTCATCCCTATGCATCTGTTGACGGTTCAGATAGTACTACTAGCTGGGTGTATGACCCAAAACGCCGCCTCCTTCCTGTTTTGGATGTTTTTAAAAACTGCCTTTGCAACTTACTCCACGACAGACACACGTCATTTGTATTGAGAGCATCGAGGTGCAAAGAGTACAAAAAAAATACAAAGGCGTCAGCATAAACACACATCAAATTTATTTCTTTTGAGAAAATCCATCGATATATTACTAATCATCAACAGCAATACAAAGTTCTCAAAACACACACCAAAGTTTGCACACTAGGATGAAATCAAACACTCCAACTTGAAGTAGGAAAAAAAACGCGTCCCTCGCGTCGTCTCCTCAGGGCGACCGAGGGGCGAAACCCTAGCCGCCCGCGCCGCCACCTTCTCCGCCCGCCTCCCTCCCCTCGTCACCCCCAGAGGCGGCTGCCGGACACGGCCGTGCAGCGCCGATGAAGGGGGCGGCGGGGATCTGCGTCCTCGGCTCCCCTGCGAGCGGTTTGGAGGTAAAACAGCTCGGGTGGGGGCCCCTCGCCGGCGGCGGCGGCCCGTCGGCACGCGCCTGCTCCGCGGGCGTCCGCCCTCCTCGCGCCCCTGCGGCGTGGCTGCGGCGGCCCGGCTGCGCCCCCGCTGGCATCCACGCCCCTGCGCCGTCACCGGAGGATGCCGTTGGGCTTGCCCCACGGCGGACGGTGCCAGCGCGGCGGCGGCCCCTCTCCCGGCGGCGGCCACCGTGGCGGCGTGACCTCACCGGCGGCACGGCCAAATCCCTGGCAACGGACTCTTGCGGCGCGGAGGTCCATGGCGTGGGGCATCGTGGTGATGCCCCTCTCCTCCGATGGTGCGGCCGCTCGGTGCGGCGGCTCCTGGCTGAAGACCTGCCGTGACGCTTCCTCGGGTTCGCTTCTCCGGTTTGCTTGGCGTTCTCCCCCGTCCTCGGTGCTCGAGGCTTCGTCCTCGTCGATCCGTGCCCCGGACGGGTGGATGGTGGTGTGGGCACGGAATTGGGGGAAACCCTTGGCCGGCTTCTGCCACGACGTTGACGACGCCCCGGCGCCGGTGCCCTCCTTAGAGGCTTCGTTGAAGTTCCATCCCCATCACCCACCCCCCTTTCGGGTGAAAACCCGGTCCCCTGCTTGGGCAGCGGTGGCGTTGCAACGCCGCTCCCCTCCGTGGAGGCGCTGCTCGGTGATGGCAAGGGGGTTTGCGAGCGTCCTGGTGGCTGGGGGAAAGCTTGTGATGGTGCTGCGTTTGGTGGTGTTGGTGCGGCCAGTTTGGGGCTGACGGTGGTTTGTCTCTCTCCTGGGCTGGCCTTCACGGGGTCTTGGTCCCGTTGATGTGTTTGCCCCCCATGGTTGCCATTGTGGTGTGGCGAGCCTCGAGCTTTTGGTGTCGTCTCGGCTCACCTTTGCTTAATGACCACGCAATTGATGCCTCCCCATCCTGCTTGTCGTCTCGACCTCCCGTGGCGGAGCTCCCTGCCTTGGTTAGTGCTGGGTGCTAGGCTTCGCGCTTGCCGATGATGACGGTGGATGCTCCTGAGTTGTGCGGTGGGGTTCGATACGCTCGCCGGGCGGCGCGCTAGGTTCATTGCGGTGCTTGGTATTTGTGATCCCTCGACTGCACTGTTGGAGATATGCCCTAGAGACAATAATAATTTAGTTATTATGTATCTCCAAGTTTATTATTAATGTTTATATCTTTATGCTATAACTGTATTGGGCACTTGAATAGCAAATACAACGTGTTCAAGAGGAAAACCTCCAATACAGGTGTAGAGATACGAACAAGTAAAAGCGTTCCTGGTCTTGTCTCTAAGACTAGCCTATCTTGTTGTTTGATGATCATGTTTTCCTGATCATGGACTTTGTATAAGTCACACAACTATAGGAGTTTATTGTCGGAATGACAATAGTACTGAACCGACCCATTGTATGATCTTGCTAAGAGACTAATCGTCAACGATGAAGATAGCAATTGATCATATGATTAGTTTTCATTAGCTGTATTCCTTTGCTATGAGAATATCTGGTGACCGCTTATTCGACACTCATGTTTTGATTGTCACCTAACGTCCGGCCGTAACTGGGGACCATAACGGTGGCTTTTGGGCGTGGACTAGAATAATGTATTGGAACAGAGATTATTCAAAAATGTCACTTACTCCTCCAAACGATGGAAAGATACATCCTCTAGGCCATCTCAGTATTATTATTGTCACCCAATCGTCTGGGCAGACACAGCGTGATTAATCACGGACAATGAAAATACGAAATGAGAAAAGAGAATGATATTGGTACGAGAATAATATGTGTTATGATCGAAGGGTTTGATCACACTAGAGCACATTGTCTCAATCTCGAGATATCATTGGTATCGTGTACGTAAGGGGATTAGCGTAATGAGTAACACACAGGTTCTGTCGTTCACTCGTGAACACACGGGAGCCAGTACAGCCGTTTAGGTCCCAATGTTGTTTATTGTCTGGTAAGTTCCCGGACATGTCTTTGTGTTTACCGAACTTTTCGGGTCACACACTTAAGCTGTGAGTCAGTCTTTATTGAGAAAATAACGTTGTAGTTTTGTGGCTATGAGAAGTGGTCGGAGTCCCTCCGATGTCACAGGAACAACTCCGGAGTGATTCAGAGAAGTTCCGGTGAAGTTATCATGAGAGGGAAATGATGCCGGTATAGGGCAGAATTTCCTTCGAGAGAAATATGGCGAACATGAGATGTTCCGGGATGCCGGGAAGTGTTTCCGACATCAGTGGATAGAGTCGATGATTTTATCTATAGAGTATATTTGGTTCCGGAAGAGTTTCGGAGGTTTGCCATGAAGGGGAAAAGTGTCGGAGGAAGAAGGGGGGACCCAGGGACAGAACCGCACCTGGTGCGGGTCGGCCGACTGGGCCCCACCCTCCTGGCCAGCGCACCAACTCCTCCCCCTCTCTTTCCTTGTTTGATTTGGAGATTTAAAAGAGTCCGAATTGGAAAAGGAAAGAATAAAGGAAAAAAGTAAAAAGATAAAAGGGAAGGGAGGGAGTCCTTGTTGGACAAGGACTCCTCTCCCAAACCGACTTGGGAGAGGGGACGGCCTCCCTAGGGCCGGCGCACCAAGGGGAGGGATTTCCCCCTCCCCCAAGCACCCCCTCCCCTTGCTCCCCTTTATATACTCCACCCCGTCCCACAAGGAGAACAATCCAATTGACTTGTGCAATTAGACGATGCTCTAATTTAGATGGCGCTCTAATTAGACATTGATCTAATCTCTCTCTAGTAGATATCATGTGTTGAGAATTAGATCTATCTAGTCTCATATAGATCTAATCGAGCCCGATTAGATCTACCACTAAATCTACGCCGAAAGGCAGTCTCTTTTCGTCGGTGCTAGTAGCTCTAGGCAGCGAACGTGCTTGACGGATTAGCGCGGCATATGTGTGGATACTGTTAGAGCGGGTGTCGTGGGGTCACTCTTCGACTACCCCACGGTGGGGATACCTTGGTCACGCCAAGCCTATCAGCCTTATGACGGGGCCCAAGGAAGGCCCAAGGAGGACGACGTGCGGCCCAAGATAGTCGACGCTAGGTCATGCGATCCCAGCCATGCTTGTAAGCGCCATCGGCACCGTTCACCTGAGACCTAGCCTACCATATAAAGGCTAGGAGGGTCCTTCGTCTAGGGTACGCTCATAGCCGCCACCACAAACCCTAGCGAGATTGCCATCTCGCCATTGTAGCCACAACTCGCCATTCAATACCAGACAAGCAGGAAGTAGGGTGTTATCCTCCGGGAGCCTGAACCTGGGTAAACGCCTTGCTTGTCAGCCGTCGTGATCACCAGCGCTCATCTCTCTCCCCCTCAATCAACCCGGGGTACACAACCCAGGGATTTGCCGAGTCCACACCTCGTCAATTGGCGCCGTCTGTGGGAAAGAACGAGCGCTGGAACCATGGTCGCACCGGCTCCATCGACTTTGAAGACCGACGTCTGCATCACCAAGGAGCCAATCTGCTTCGGCTCCTTCGAGTACACCTTCCACCCGCCGGCCCACCGCTCGGTGTACGCCGATCTGCACGTAGGTATGTGCCTCACCTTCGGTACCATGCACTACTTCGTAGACAGCTGTGGAGTACTCAGATCCACGGCGATCGCACCGCGCCGGTGGTGGCACCCGCATCTGCCGCGACTGCCCAACCACGCCCCCACCTGCTGCGGAGATCGCATCTGCTGCGACTGCGGCGACAGCATCTTCGACTGCTGAGAAGATCGCGTCCGCCTCGACTACTCCGACCGCCTCCGCTGCGGCAGAGATCGCGCCCAACACGGCCGCGCCATCAGCGTCTCCGGCTGTCACGGAGATCGCATCGGCTACGACTACATCGACCACCTCGTCGACCACCGCGCGGATCGAGTCTACTTCGACTACCTCGATCGCGTCGCTGGCAAGGCCAAGATCTACGTCAACTTCGACTACGTCGACCACACCTTCGCGCGACGGAGGTCGCGTCGTTCTATACCGCGCCACTCGCGTCTCCATCGACTTACAAGATCGTCAACAAGCCAATCGCGCCCACGTCGACGACAGCGACATCACTCCTCACGTCCGCGGCGAAGATCGCGAAACTCCAGGGAAGGAGCCTCGGCGGCGACTGTGGTGTCCACCACGTCGCACCCATTTTCAGCTCCGAGCACGGCTCGGACGAAGGAAGCAGCAGTGGCAGCACCCGTCCCACTGCCCAGATCTACCCCGCGCAAGTCTTCATGATCGGCCAGAGGCCGCAGGGCAACGACGACGAACCCGCATACCCACTGGAGGTGGTCATGCCGGACCAGGTGACGCGACTCACCATCACCCGCGACATGGCAATCAAAGCCCTGAAGCACGTCGAGGACGGCACGTACCCCCCACCGGATGCACCCCGGGAGGACCTTATGGCGGTCCAGTACCTGCTACGGAAGGAAGGCGAACGACTCCGCGCAGAGAAGGCCGAGCTCCTCCGACGCAAGGAGGAGGCTGACGCGTCGAGCGCCAGGAGGGCCGCTTACTCGTTCACTGCCTCAACAGAGGTCTCACAAGGAGCAAGGCGCCACAGAGCCCGCGTGCCCCTGATGACGGAGGCCGACCGCGCTAGAGTCACCCGCAACCTCGAGTCATCATACATAGAAGACGCAGACGGGATACCCGTCCCCAAGACACCCGGAGCCGCACTCATGGCAGTCGAAACATACCTGCGGCTGACACAGCCGCCTGAGGGCGACTCGCGCGCTCTCCTCCACAAGCAGCAGATCATGTCTATCAAGGCACTCGAAGACGCACTGATAAACAAGGCGCCGACAGAAAAAGCGCGAGAAGATCGAGATCGCCGCGACCACGAGCCCGCAGCACTCGCAGCCCCGGCGCAAGACAACTGCGACAACCGCAGCCAGGTGAAGACCTCCGCAACGTCATCACACAAAGGACGGTAGACCGCAGCCGCACCCAGCGGCCGGTCAGCACGTCCAACTTCGACTACGACCGCAACGACGGCGACTACGAGCCGTGCGGCGCCGCATGCTTCAGCTTCAACATACGCGACACAAGAATGCCCAAGGGCTTCAAGCTCACGGCAGAAGCAGTCAAGTACGACGGGAAGCAGGACCCGAGACTCTGGCTAGAAGACTACCTCATAGCCTGCAGCTGCCAGGGCGGTACTTCGACTACGGCCATGCAGTACATCCAGCTGATGCTCACGGGCTCTGCACGCGGGTGGCTCAACACTCAACCCAAGAACGCCTTCAGGACGTGGGACGAGTTCGCGGAGGCCTTCGTTAAATCCTTCCTGGGGACGTACTCGAGACCGACGACGTTCGTCGAGCTACAAGCATGCAAGCAAGGACGAGACGAGCCGCTCCGGTCATACATCCAGCGTTGGACCTTGCTCCGCAACACCATGGAGACCGCCTCGGAGGACCGAGTGATGGATGCCTTCATGCACGGCGTCTCCCGCCGCGACCTCCGCGAGGAGTTTGGTAGGCTCCGGCCGAAAAACATGATCGAGGTCATGAAGATAGCAAACCAGTGGGCAGACGGAGAGGACTCGGTCCGCAATAGTTCACACTACTCCCCGAAGGACGAAGCCGGACCAAGCAACTGGCGAGAAGGACGCCACAAGAAGAAGCCGCGTTACAACGGCAACGACTCAATCGAGCTAGTAGCGGCGGGATTCCAAACCCCCCGTGAGGATGAAGCGCGCGACAGCAGTCGCCAATACAGCCATGCACAGTACAGTCGAAGCGGCGGTGACCAGAGTCGCCAATACAGCCAGGGGCAGTACAACCGAAGCGGCGGCAGCAGCTACCGCAGCGACGGAGGCCATAAACGCGAGTGGCAGAAACGCACACTAAGCCCAGCGGAAGAGCTGGAACAACCCTGCAGGCACCACATGTTCAGGAACCCGGAAACGGGCAAGTGGGGATCCAACCACCTGTTGAAGGACTGTCGAAAGGCACGCAAAATATACGAAGCCATGCAGAAGATAGTCACCCAGCACCCGCAGCGCAGCCAGCCGCGCAGCTGGCCATCCAGGCAGCACCCGCACCCGCAGTCGCTAATCCAGCACAGGCGGCGGGAGCCTTTCTGCAGCAGCAGCAGCAGCCGCAGCAAGATGCCCCACCGGTGATCCAGGACGCATATCCAGCGGCACGCGGACAACTCAACATGATACAGAAGGGGCGCCCCTCAAACAGGACCCAGAAGATCATCACTCGCCAAGTTTTCCAGGCCATCACCTGTCCACCTGCAGTACCCGACTACCTGAGAGGGTCAGAGACACCAATCACTTTCTCCAGAGCAGATCACCCGCCTGCAGTACCACGACCCGGGCACGCCGCTCTGGTAGTCGAAGCTCTGATCGGAGATTACACCCTGAAAAAGGTGTTCATGGACGGAGGCAGTGGCATTAACATCATCTTTGCCGACACCCTCAGAAGGATAAACAGGCCAACGACGGACTTGGCGGCATCAGAGACCACCTTCCATGGCATAGTACCAGGGCAAGCAGTCACGCCCATGGGAACGATCACACTCGACGTCATCTTCGGCACACCCGAAAACTTCAAGAGGGAGTCGATCGACTTCGAGGTAGTCGACTGGAAGTCGCAGTACCACGCGATACTCGGGCGCCCAACCTTTGCCAGATTCATGGCGGTACCTCACTACGCCTACCTCATGCTCAAGATGCCTGGCCCAAGGGCGTCATCACGGTGCACGGCGACTTCGACCGCTCCAACAGCTGCGACCGCGAGTTCAGCAAGATCTCCGAGTTCTTCGGAATGGAAGAGCACTTCGAGGCGATGGCAGTCGACAACGACAAAACCATCTTCCCGCCACGCAAGAAGCAAGCCAAGGACGCTGCCTTCAACACGACTGACGACACGACAACTCATCAGGTCCACCCGACGGACGCAAACAAGACAGTCAAAGTGTCGTCGAGCTGCCTATCGCATAGGAAAGCGCGCTCGTCGAGTTTCTACGTGAGAACTGGGAGATCTTCGCCTGGCAACCTTCTGACATGCCAGGCATACCCAGGAACCTCGCCGAGCACTCTTTACGCGTCCACAAGGACGCCAAACCCGTCAAGCAGACCATGCGACGCTTCTCAGGACCCAAACGAGACGAAATAAGCAAGGAGATCGATCGACTGCTCCACGCTAAATTCATCCGAGAGATCAAGGACTCGGACTGGGTAGCGAACCCAGTCCTGGTGGAGAAGAAGAAGACGAAGAAACTCCGCATGTGCGTCGACTTCACCGCCCTCAACAAATGCTGCCCCAAGGACCATTTCCCGCTCCCGCGGATAGACCAGATCATCGACTCGACTGCAGGCTGCGCACGCCTATCCTTCCTGGACGCCTACTCAGGGTACCAGCAGATCAGGATGAACGTCGACGATGAAGAGAAGACTGCATTCATCACACCCCACGGCGTCTTCTGCTACCAGACGATGCCCTTCGGGTACCATGAACGTCGACGATGAAGAGGATGAACCTCGCCGACAACATGATCGCCTACAGGGACCTGTACAACCAGCTGGAAGGTACCTTCGACGGCTGCGAGCTGCGGCACGTCGGCCGCGAGAGCAACGAGGAAGCCGACACCCTCGCCAACCTGGGCTCAAACAAAGCGCCGGTGCCACCCGGAGTCTTCCTCGAGTGCATCACGCAACGCTCCGTCAAGCTCCGGCCCGCGCCAGGATCCTCTATATCGACAACGAGCACCACCGACCTGCCCAGCACGGAAAAGGAGCCTATGGAGGTGATGCTGATCGAGCCCACATGGACGAGCCCATACCTGGCTTACATACTGCAGCAGAGGGTGCCAACAAACCCAGTCGAAGCCAAGCGCGTCATCCGCCGCTCCAAGGGCTTCACCGTCGTCAAAGGGGAGCTCTACAAGCGAAGCATCTCGGGAGTCCTCCAAAGGTGCATCGACCCAGTCGACGGTCAAGCCATCTTACTCGAGATCCACGCTGGCATCTGCGGGCACCACGCCAGCAGTTGAGCCTTAGTGGCCAAAGCCTTACGAGCCGGGTTCTACTGGCCCACCGCAATGCAAGACGCAGAGGAACTCGTGAGGAAATGTCTCGGCTGCCAGGAATTCGCCAACAAGCCGCACGCACCGGCATCAGCACTCAAGACCATTCCACTCGCCTGGCCCTTCGCTCAATGGGGGCTCGACATGGTGGGTCCACTCAAGAAGTCCTCGCTGGGAGGACACACGCATCTCTTGGTGGCAGTCGACAAGTTCACGAAGTGGATCGAAGCTGTACCTATTACAAGTTCGACTGCCTCCTCGGCAGTTAACTTCATCAGGTCGATCATCTTCAGGTTTGGAGTGCCGCACAGCATCATCACCGACAACGGCACGAACTTCACAGCCGAAGAATTCAAGGACTTCTGCTCTGAGCAAGGCATCAAGCTCAATTACGCATCGGTCTCGCACCCGCAGTCCAACGGGCAAGTCGAAAAGTCCAATGGTTTAGTCTGCAAGGGCATCAAGAAGCGCCTGCGAGTACCATTGAAGCGCGCCGCAGGCGCCTGGGTTGAGGAGCTGCCATCTGTACTGTGGAGCCTGCGCACTACGCCAAACAGATCCACTCAGTACACGCCATTCTTCATGGTCTACAGCGCAGAAGCGGTCATGCCATGCGACATCAAGTTCGATGCACCCCGAGTGGTGGCCTACGACGAGTCCGACGCAGAAGAAGCACTCGAGGACGACATGGATACCCTGGACGAAGCATGCGACATCGCCCTTACCCGCACAGCCGTGTATCAGCAAGACTTACGCAACTATCACGGACGGCGACTGCGGCCCAGAGCGTTCGTCCCCGGCGACCTTGTCCTCCGCCTCAAACAGAAGAAGGTGCACAAACTAGCCTCCCCGTGGGAAGGTCCATACATCGTGACAGAGGCAATTGGCGGCGGAGCTTACCGCCTGAAGGACTCGAAGACGGGGACAGTCTGCAGCAACCCGTGGAACGTGGCGCAACTGCGCCGCTTCTACGCCTAATCGACTCCCCCTTGAAACAGAGTGTACTATGTCAAGAGGCGGCAGGTTCCAGACGCACTCTTTCCCTTACCAGGGTACCTGAGGGGACTGGAAGGGTTTTAATGAGGCGGCCTGCTCGCAAAAATCAATGAAGTGATTTGTGGAACAAGCTCTCCCCTTTACTTTTTCAGTCAAAAAGCAACATAAACCTAGGTCGTCACCCGACGTACTCGGGGCTGCGCCATACAGGTCCAAGTCAAAATCCTAGGCCGCACCCGACGTACTCGGGGGCTACGCCATACAGGTCCAAGTCGAAATCCTAGGCCGCCACCCGAAGCACTCGGGGCTGCGCCGCACAGGCCCAAGTCAAACCTAGGCCGCACCCGAAGCACTCGGGGGTTGCGTCATACAGGTCCAAGTCGAAATCCTAGGCCGCCACCCGAAGCACTCGGGGGCTGCGCCGCACAGGTCCAAGTCAAACCTAGGCCGCACCCGAAGCACTCGGGGGCTGCGCCATACAGGTCTAACTCGCAAAATCCTCGGCCGTCACCCGACGCACTCGGGGGCTGCGCCGCACAGGTCCAAGTCAAACCTAGGCCGCACCCGAAGCACTCGGGGGCTGCGCCATACAGGTCCAAGTCGAAATCCTAGGCCGCCACCCGAAGCACTCGGGGGCTGCGCCGCACAGGTCCAAGTCAAACCTAGGCCGCACCCGAAGCACTCGGGGGCTGCGCCATACAGGTCTAACTCGAAAAATCCTTGGTCGTCACCCGAAGCACTCGGGGGCTGCGCCACAGGTCTAAGTCAAACCTAGGCCGCACCCGACGCACTCGGGGGCTGCGCCATACAGGTCTAACTCGCAAAATCTGGCCGTCACCCGAAGCACTCGGGGCTGCGCCGCACAGGTCTAAGTCAAACCTAGGCCGCACCCGACGCACTCGGGGGCTGCGCCATACAGGTCCACTCGAAAACCTAGGTCGCCACCCGAAGCACTCGGGGGCTGCGCCACAGGTCCAAGTCAAAACCTAGGCCGCACCCGAGCACTCGGGGGCTGCGCCGCACAGGTCTGACTCGACACACCTCGGCCGCACTCGAAGCACTCGGGGGCTGCGCCGCACATCTAATTCAAAATCCTAGGCCGCACTCGATCCGCTCGGGGGCTGCGCCATACAGGTTTACAGAAGTCTACAAGATACAATTTACTCACTCGGGGGCTACCCCCACCTCGGCATACATACACTCATATTTCCACTTGGAAAAATTTCTTTTACAAGCTAACGCTATACAACAGCAATCTACTACTCTTATTCTACAGGCTCGCCCTTTGGCGCATCGAGTGGCCCTACAAGGTGCTCACTAAAGCTCTGGACCTGCTGAATCATCTGACGCGCAGCCGCAAGAGTATCGGCGTAGTCACCCTCTCCAGGCAAGCCGTCAAGCACCTTGTACAGTGGAAGATTAGGCCGATGCATTCGAACGTACGCCAGCGCCACGTTCGCCCCGGCAACAAGTTGAGTGTGCACGACTTCCTTCAACGCACTGCCTTCACGGAACCTCTCCAGCAGCGCAGCCAGTCCATTAGGCTGCTCGTTGTGCGGAAAGTACACCCTGTTGATCTGCCAGAGGGTTTTTCTACAACCTTCCAAGAGCACAGCAGCCCGCCAGGTGCGATCCAACATTCGAGCCAGTACGCTGCCTCTGGATTTATTTGACCAAAAATGACGCGCTTCGGGTGAGTCACCGGCGGCTTCTTTCTCCACCCGCTCGTCTACTCGACTTTGCTCGGCCTTCCAGTCAGAATTCACATCTGCATCAAGACCCAAGCTAAGAACAGTAAAAGGATAAAGAAGTCGAAGCACAGTGCTAGAAAACCAACCTTGCAGCTGCCGACTGATCAAGTCTATCTCGCCTAGCAGAAACTCCTCTCGCTGGGAGAACGGCGCAACGGGCCGCGACCTCAAGCGCTCCAACTCCAACTCCGCGCTCTTCAACTTCGACTCGAGCTCAACAACCTTGTTCCTCATGAAGGTGATCACTCGTTGATCATTCACGCTTCGCGCAGGAGCTGGAGGAGCTCGACGACGACGAGTGGGTGCAGCCGAAGAGGTGTCCTCCTCGTCGCCCGCACCAGTCGTTCCAGCGACCCCAGGAGCTTCGCCCATCTCAGACTGCCAAGTTCGACAGCGTCAAGCAAGAAAAGAACACATTCACTCAAGTTTAGATATGAAAGAAGACTCGAAGACACAAATTCACATTTCAACATCAGCATGTTCGCGGCCAGAAGACCCGCAAACTAATAGTTCATTACAGACAAGAACCAAAAGCAGAAGAATCCTAAAAGAACGGAGTCTACATCACAGACTCCGACTGGGAACGGCTCTTCCTAGCAGCCAACTCTGCAGCTTGGCAATCCTCTTCTCGAAGGTGGCGACCAACTTCGCAGCCAGCTGACTCGCCTGCGCCTTCACACCGCTAAGGGACGCGGTCCTGCCATCAGGCTTCCGAGGGAAGTCGCTGACAACCTTCTCAAAATCACCTACGACTTGGTGACCAAGAAGTAGCTGGAAAGTGAGCTCGGAGCCGCGTACCGTCTGCGCACGCGTGTAGTCCGCCAAGGTGGTCGCATTGCCTTCGAACGGAGCCGCAAGCGCGTCAACAGCAACTGGCGGTGGCTTGCTGGGGAAGATGCTCTGGTGCACAGTCGCCAAGGCGCCTGTCGACTTCTGCAGCGCCGCCGAAGCATACGCGCAGACGCGGTCCATGAAGCCAACAGCCTTCGCCAAGTCGACATTCTCGCTGGAGGACCCTTCTGGAGGAGCACCCCGCAAGTCTCTGATCAACAGAAATCCACGCCCGTAAGACATCCGAAGTCGACAAAAGACAAAGTAGGCACTGAGCTGAAATACTTACTTCCAACAACATCTGCGAGTGCGAGCAAGCGGTCGACCTGGGTCTTCTCCAGATCATCCCGAGCTTGTTCACGCTCTTGGGCTTCACCCAGCAACTTCTCCAGCTCCGCGACCCGCTTCTTCATGCTCTCCTTTTCGCCTACGGATCAACGGAGCAAAGTTAGCAATAAAGGCAGTCGAAGCACCCCTCGAACACAAGGGTTCACACTCACTATTCGCTTGCTCCAGAGCAGTGCGGAGCTGATCCCTCTCCTGCTCCATGCGAACGAAGGCTGCGGCTCCCTCCATCTGCTGGCGATAAAATGGCTGCAGGAAACACAAGACATCAATCTGCGCCCGACTATTCTAGTCACGCACATCTTCGGGGGCTACTCCCATCGGGAGCGCTGTTCGCGCACCCGATACAGATTTTGCAGAACGAGTCAAAGGACACTTACATGCTCAAGCAGCCCAGCGTCAACCGGAGTCGCATCAGCAGCTTTCTCTGGCACGGAGGAGGTCGAAGCCTTCAAGGCCAAAGCGTCACCCGCCAGAGCCTCTTCTCCGGTCGTCTTCGCAGTCTGCTCGATCATGGGAGCAGAAGTGTGCTCCATCTCACGAGGGGAAGAAGCAACAGCGCCAGTACGGTCGCTGTGACAAGATAACAATTCAAGGACCGCAAGTGAAAAACACACTCGACAAAAAGAGGCAATGGTTACGCGACTAACCTGGCGACATCACATCATCTTCACTTCCCAGGGAGACGGAGGCCATCCTCGCAAACTCAGTCGGCGGTGCAGAGCCGAGGGAGGCACGACCAAAGGCTCAGCCAGGTCACTCGTGCCTAGCGCCCGAAGACGACTCGCTCGTCTCTTCCTCGTTCACACCCGCCTCCTTCACGGGCGACGAAGCAGAACCAGAGTCGCCACTCTTTCGCCTCTGCCGCTTCCGCAGCGGCTCCTCATCTTCATCATCCTCCTCCAACTCTTCACTCGGAGAGGTGGCGGAGGGAACTTCATCGTCATCAACCTCGTCCTCAGGGAACTCTGCCTCTTCATGAGGTCCATTCTCCATCAACGGAGGAAGACTGACATAGCTCGAACGACCCTGTCAGCAAATGAAGCATTCGAGTCAGGCAAAAAGATTCGACAGAAGAAGATACAAGACAAACAAAGCAAACGAAGCTCACCTCAGGCACAGGATTATTAGGCCCATATGGCTCGACTGGGCACTTGACATTGCACGGGTCAGCGGCTCGGAGACTAGTGATGCTCCTCACCTTCGACTCGACTGCGTCATCATCGAGCTCATTGCCACATCCTCACGCGCCCACATTGGGTGGACGCGAGTGCGGAGCGGCTGCACCCGAAGCCTGAAGAAGGTGGCGATGAGGTGAATTCCACCTGTCTCGCGCCCGAGACTTTTCAGAAGGCCACGAAGAAGCGTCAGCAAGGGCTGAGTCGCCTCCCTGTCCTCCTTCGACAGCGGGTGCGCCCACGCGTTCGTCTTCCGCAACTCGCGATCAGCCGCGAAGTCGGGAAGCCCTTCTTGGTCGCACCTGATGTAGAACCACTTCTTCCGCCAGCCCTGGACGGAGTCGGACTTCTTCATCTGAAAGTAGGAGGTGTCGCCACGCACCTGGATGCCGAAGCCGCCGACTGGATACACCTGCTTGCTCTTCCCCACGTTCCTCCTCACGAGGAATAGCGACTTCCACAGCAGCCAGTTGGGTGCGATTCCCAGGAAGCACTCGCAGAGCACGAAATAGCTCGCGATGCTCAAGACGCTATTGGGAGTCAGATCGTGGATCTGAATCCCATAAGCATACAAGAGACCACGGACGAAATCGTGGAGGGGGAACCCGAAACCCCGCGGAAGGAAATCCACGAAGCAAACGCGTTCCCCCTCGCGAGGAGCGGGGAATACCTCTTTCCCGGGAGCGCGCACCGTCGCCTATCTGCCGGCGGCAGCAGCCCCTGCGCGCGGAGGGCCTCGAGGTCGGCCTTCTTCACCGACGATTTGACCCAGTCGCCGTCGGGCTTCTTCATCACGCTCGCCTCGGCGGCGGCGACGGCGCCAGCAGCAGGCTTCCCCCTCTTCATCGCGGCCTTGCTCATGGAGGGTGGAGAAAAGAAACTGGCAGAGGAGCAACAATGGCGGAGAGAAAGCAGCGGAGACGATGGCAGAATGGGGATGGAATGAACTGTTCGCCGCCGCGGTAAAAAATATATACCGCGTGGCCAGTTAATCCAGGCCGTCCTCAGCGAAACCGCACTCCACAACATCATCTGGCCGTCCACGTGTCGCGCGGAGATAGCAACCGTCGCCGGCCACGCCGCCCACTACGCGCGGGAATCAAGGCGCCATCATCACACCGCGAAATTTTCGCGCCCAACGGTCAGTATAAAGCGGCAACCGCTGTCTCCAGTCAATACTGACAGTGGGACCGCACTGTCACGTCCCATCGGACACAGAGTGAGCCAAAAAACGTCAGCGCTGACGTCAACTGCGCAGGCGTAGCAAGTAAGCCAATGGGCTGATCGAGAACTCGAGCAATTCATTCGAGTGCAAAAATATTCAGTAAGCTCTAAGAGCCGAATAAACTCGAACAGTTCATTCGAGTGCAAGAAGATTCAGTAAGCTCCAAGAGCTGAAGAAACTTGTGCAGTAAGCCAAACCGGCCGAATACACAGTAAGTCACGCAAAGCCAGTCGCGACTCCAACATGTCGAGTCCCTTCTTTACTCCCATCGGGAGCGGGCTTTTCGACTGAAGAAAAATTGAGTTTAACCTCAATTGCAAGCAATTCAGCTTAATCTCGGGGGCTACTCCCATCGGGAGCGCTGTTCACGCTCCCGAGTGACTCAGAACAAAAGCAGTCAAAAAATCACCGACTAAGGAATCCTCCATAAGCCTGAACGGCCGGAGTCGACCAATTTTACTCGTTCCTTTCAGGAACCCGACGGCGTGCCCAGGAGGAAGGAGTCCTTTACCCGACTCTACGATTCGACTAAGCACTCGGGGGTTCCTGTCGTGGGGTCACTCTTCGACTACCCCACGGTGGGGATACCTGGGTCACGCCAAGCCTATCAGCCTTATGACGGGGGCCCAAGGAAGTCCCAAGGAGGACGACGTGCGGCCCAAGATAGTCGACGTTAGGTCATGCGATCCCAGCCATGCTTGTAAGCGCCATCGGCACCGTTCACCTGAGACCTAGCCTACCATATAAAGGCTAGGAGGGTCCTTCGTCTAGGGTACGCTCATAGCCGCCACCACAAACCCTAGCGAGATTGCCATCTCGCCATTGTAGCCACAACTCGCCATTCAATACCAGACAAGCAGGAAGTAGGGTGTTATCCTCCGGGAGCCTGAACCTGGGTAAATGCCTTGCTTGTCAGCCGTCGTGATCACCAGCGCTCATCTCTCTCCCCTTCAATCAACCCGGGGTGCACAACCCAGGGATTTGCCGAGTCCACACCTCGTCAGCGGGGCTGCGCAAGTAGTTCCTTGACGACGGACCGGCAACAATCCCACCTCCCGGCGTGGACGTGAGATTCTTCATCAGGCTTCACCGACATCTATTTCGACAAACACAAGATCTTCCGCAACATTGTTTGTAAGTATCTAGATCTAGCATTATGGGGTACAACATATCTTCATAGAATAGATCTTGGCGGCAAGGTTACGGAAAATTTTAAAGTTTTACCCACAACCCAATATGCACCCCTCGTCTACTTGTGCCTCTCATGGTGGTTCTTGCTTTTTCCTTTTCTAGTAGTCTTTTTCTTGTATTTTCATTGTCTTCTATTCCCCTGTATCCCCCTGTAATTCTCCATCCGTTGTATGAACATGGTCAGCCAGGCTACTTTCGAGTGAATGCAACAAGCGGTGGGATTTTTTCCCGTCAATCTCGGAAAAAAAAATTGCACACTAGTTTGTATTTATAACATATATGTAGAACTTCGTATTTCAAAATTTGAATCTCCATATACAGCTCTTTAAATTATAATTTTTTGGAGTATTTGTCAATATTAGTCTATCCATATTTTTTTCCAAATGTAATTGTCGGTGGCCCGTGTTCTACGTGACATGCGAGGAATGAGAAAATGTACAAACAGGTTCTTCCCAAATCAACCCAAGTTCCAACCCTTAACCCCTTAAACCCACCTCGGACACTACAGTAAAGAGAGAAATGAGAACTTTGTTTCATTAAAAAGGAGAGCTAACCTGGACATATCATTGCACCGCCCTCAAATCCTCGATTCATGACGGCGATCGTCCACCACGCGCCGGTGGCCGTCGTCGAGAGAGAAGAGTACAGACGCAGAGACGCCGAGGAGATGAATATGAGGTGCGAACTGACTAGAACGGACTAAGTCGGAGGGGGTTATCTGGACCGAGCTCACTAACCTTTACCAACATGGCAAGCCCGCCCAACTGCCAGCCTCCACGTGAGCAAAACCAGACTCCAAAACTGTTTAGGGGGTCAATTGCACGTTTTTTGGAAACTTGAGGGGATTAAGTTAGCTAGTTTTGACGTGACGGGGTTATGCGTTCCAAACATGAAACCTATGCAGGGTATGTTGTCGCGTATCGGTATGCGGACACCGGGGATGCTAGGCACGCCCTATTTGTTCGGTAGGAGGCGCGAGGTGCTCCGGATTCGGTCCCCGAGCTCAAACACAAGCATACAAAGATTTACCAGGTTCAGGCCACGTTGCCATGTAACACCCTACGTCCTGCTTGTCTGGATGTATTGTCGTGGTGATGATTTACAGTGGAATGCCAACAAGAGCTACACTGCTCTCGTGAGCTAGGGAAGAACATGTCCAGGGGTTCCCGGGGTGTTGTTCGTCCAGCCCCCGAGTCTAAGTGAGGAGCTCAAGGTGACGGCTAGCAATGGTGATCTCCTCCTCTCCATAGATGACCAAGGGCCTCCTTTTATATGCCAAGGGGACACCACAAGTGATCATCCTCCGCTCGCCACCGCAGCATGGCACGCGTCGGGCGCATGCCAAGGTGGCACCCGCCGGTTGTCTTTGTGGCCGCGCGGCGCCTTGCTGTCCTCCATGCCGTCCGTCACGCCGGGGCGGAGGAGACCGCAAGTCTTGTCTTGTCAAAGGTCCGGGCGCTGCGCGGGCGCAGTACATGCGCCGACTGGACCGCGGGTCAGGTCTTGTCGGTGTCGTCTGCTGTGTCTTCCTTGCCTGCGAAGCAACCCTTGCCGGGGTGGTGGTGGAGAGAGCTCCTGCCATGTAGCTGGTCCCTACCTTCCGGGAGCCGCGCTCTCCTCGGGATCGACTTCCCGGCTGAGTCCTGACCGCCGGAACCGCCACGCCATTCCCCTGACGTGCGGCGGCCCCACGCAACCGGTTCCCGGGAGACCCCGGTTCCCCGGGCACCGACAGTAGCCCCCGGGCGCTCCAGGGCATTCTGGACCGGTCCATGCCCCGGAGCGTCCCAAGTGAGGCGCGTGGGTTCTAAGCGACCCACGTATCAGTCACCGCGCGATCGCCACACGCGGGGGTGACACATGGCTGCTTCCGCTGGTTACTCTGATTGAGGAGGCGTGCTTGCACTCGACTCGTCTCCTCGCTTCTGCCTCCCAATGAGAGCGGTTTGCAGGCAATGATGCCCTTCTGGGGTGGGTCCGTTTTCGAGGCGACCGAGATCGTGCGTCGTTTCGATCCTTAAAAACGAAACCGTCCGCCTTCTTCCTCCTGCGACTTTCCCACCGGCTTCTGGTCCTTCGTCTTCGCGCTCGATGGCTCTCCCAGGCGCTCCACCCTAAAGGGGGATTCGAGCGCGCCGTCTCCCAGAACTCCACGCTCCAGGGTGTGGGAGCCGCGGGACATGGCGCCTCCTTTCTTTCCGTCGCCTGGCTTGGCCCCCCATCTGCGTCCTCCGGGCTGCCTCAGGCCTTGGGGGCCTTCCCTGGCGGGGCTCCGACGTGACGCACGGTGAGTTGGATCTCCTCGCCACCGTCGGCTTCCTTCCATGCACCAGTTGGTGCTCATGGCGCGCCACAGACGAGGAGGAGGAAGCCCCTCGCCCCGCTTCCAATGAATGCATGTTGTTCGCATCTCACCTGGAGCATGAGCTTTCTCCTCCCGTCCATCCTTTCCTCCGCTTGCTTCTTCGCCTGTATGGGGTGCAGTTACATCACCTCACTCCCGACCGCATCACCCACATCTCCTGCTTTATCACCTGCTGCGAGGCCTTCCTGGGCACCCACGCCCACCTAGGCTTTTGGTGTTCTTTGTTTACCTTGGAAGGCCGGATTTCCGGAGAGGATGACGTCGGGCTAGAATGCGGGGCGATGAGAATCGTCCCGCGCCGTTCCATCTACCCCGACCTCGCCCTCCTTGGAGCATGCGGTGAATGGCATCGTTCGTTCTTCTACTTTACCGAGCTTCCTCCTTCATCGGGTGGTCCGGGCCTCCCCCCTTTTGGCCGCGGCCTGCTGGCTTCCCGGGTGGGGTGGTCCCGAAGCATGCATGGCAGTCGGACGAGGTGCATGTTCTCACCGAGCGCCTGAAGGCTCTGGTGGAGAGGGGCCTCTCTGGGCTGGATCTTCTGGTGACCTGGATGGCGTGGAGAGTCTAGCCGCTCCAACTCTGCATCCACACGATCGGGGAATGGTCCCCGGATGGTGACTTTACCCACATCACGACGCGTGAACTGCGGATCCACGAGTTGGAGGGCTGGGTGCGGTCCATATCGGCCCTTCCGTCGGCCGTACCTACCAGCCCGGCCTTCCTGCCTATGGTGCGCTCAACCCTCCTCCATTGGTAAGCTCTGGTCACTCCTTTGGTCCTTTGCCCTGATCCTTCTGGCTGGGCGACACGGTTTTCCGCACCGATTTGATTTACCAAGGTCCCTTTCGCATGTACCCTTCCAGGATCTTCCATCCAGCGCCGCGGTGGCGGGTGCGCTGAGGAGCGAGCTGGCTGGTCTCTCTCGCCCTACCGAACTGCTGGGCCTGCTGGACAGGGCGCTGGAGGTATCTTTCCTTGCTCGCGCTCCTCTCTCCCTTTTTTTGTCTGCCCTACTCACCACCCTCACCCCGGCTGCAGGCTGAATGGAAGGCTTCCGGGAGGCCACCGAGAAACTGGAGGCTGAAGTCGCTGCTCTGCGATCTGCTCTTGCCACGGAGAAGGGGAAGTCTTCCCGTCAACTCGGCTCCTCGGGATCCCGGGAGGGTCCCTAACACTGGTGTAACTTCCTTCAGGAGATCCTTATGTAACTCGTCTCGCCCATCTATGGGCCTTAGCGGCACAAGATCCTTAGGTTTCCGGTTTGACCCAGTTCCGCTCCTTTTGTAATCCTCCCACATGCGCTAAGGAGAGGCCTCGTGCGGGTGGTTGCCCCCGCGGCACGGTGGCTTGGCAATCCCTGACCTAGCCGGTTTGTGCCGCGGGGACCCTTGTTTCCGGGGGCATGCTTTTTGTGGCACGGCGAACCCTGACGTTGCCGATAAGCTCACTGCTAGGGCTCCGTTTCCGGATGCAAGTTTATATGACACGGCGTACTCCGACCTAGCCGACTTGCGCGCCGCTAGGGCTTTTACCGCCAAATACAAGTTGTGGTGTCACAGCGAACTCCGACCTGCCGATCTTTTTGTCGCTAGGGTTCCGTTACCGGATACGAGTTTTTGATGGCACGGCGAACCTTGACCTTGCCGACTTACTTGCCCCTAGGGTTGTCGTCCTGGATACAGGTTTTTTGGGGCTCGGCGAACCTTGACCTAGCCGAATGTCTTTCCCTACGCGAGCTAGGGTTTCCGGTGAGGGGTACTCGGGGGCACACGGGATCACATGGTCCGAACACCCCCTCTTCCCCTTGCCCTCCATCTCGGGGGATGGAGTTGACTCGAGCTTGTTTATGACCCGGTGAACCCAGACCTGGTCGACAGCCCTGTCCTACGCCTGATAGGGCCTTCCAAGTGGGGTACTCCGGGGACGTGTGGGATCACGTGGTACGAACGTCCCCATCTTTCGCCCGGATTGCCTTAGGAGGGAGGGGCGCTGACCGGAGGCGCCTCTGGCTCGAGCGTCCCCCCTCCCGCGGCGTCTTCGACTTGGCTGGGCGGGAGCCAGCCATTTCTTGTTCGGGGGAGCGGTGGAGGAGGTAAGGTTAACGACCCCTCCCCACGTTCCTCCTTTCCGCCGAGGCCCCCCTTGATCGTCTCTAGCATGCCTCCTTGGACGGCCATGTCGTGGTCGGCCGCCCTCTTTTCTTCCTCTACCCCCATGGTCGGGGTAGTCGGGATCTTGTCCTTAGCCTGGTCGCCCGTTCCCACGAGGGCCCTAGGAGGACCTTGTTCGGGGCCGGCACCCGCGAGGAGTTTAATCCTCGCGGGGTAAGCCGCCCCGAGGTGTCGGTGAAGCGAGATTCTTGCCATGCCGATCACCAGGTCTTCAGTACGCGCTCCTTCCCGAGGCCCCGTGGTCGTAGTTGTCTACCAGCCTTGTAACGTAAGGGCAGCCCCTTCGCCGCTTCCTCGGGGCAGGATGAGGAGCGGTCGTGGAACGCCCTCGAATCGTAGCTTGTTGGCGAAGGCGAGGGTTATTCCGCTGACGTTCGATGCTCCGTATCTCCCCAGAGGAGAGCGGTGTGCGCCGGGGTCAACACCCCTCAGAATGGGGACTCCCGTAGTGGGCCAGCCCCCGGGCACGCCCGCGTCCTCCCGGTTTTTGCCTTCTGGCTCCCCGCCTGTCGCCGGTTCTGAGCGTCGGCTGGTGTTGCGCCCCTGAAGTAGGCATGATGCTTCCCGCATGTAGGGGTATGGTCCGTCGTCTTCCTCTTCCTTTCACCGTGGGACGAGTCGCCCGGCTGGGCGCTGGCCCCGATCTCCCTGGTCTCCTCCATCCTTTTCTTCTCCGGCAGTCCGGGACAGGCAGTCTCGGACGCGGTGCCCCGGCTCCCCGCAGGCGAAGCAGCCCCCGGACGCAAGGCTGGCCTCCCGCGCCGCATGCTGCTTCTTTCGGGAGGCGGCGATGCTGCGCACAGAGTTGCAGTCCGCGCGTCATGGGAATGAACCTCGTGGATCAGGCACCACGCCCCCGGCATCACCATCGGGCTGGCACCCTCGGCGACGGGGTTCAGTGGGTGGCTCTGTTTCCGCGAGCTTCCCTTTCGCGGGACCGTCGCCCCTCCGAGTGCTGCCTCCGCCGCGAGCTCCGGGGCCCTCCGCCCTTCCTCCATCCTGGCGCACTTGTCCGCCAAGGCGTACAGCTCCTCCATGCTTCCAACGTCACGGCTTCCGAGCTTCTCTAGCATGCGGATGTCGCGCACATTCCGGCGGAACGCCTGAATAGCAACGGCTTCCGGCATGCTCGGGTAAAGGCTCAGGGCGTGGCGAAATCGATGCGTGTAGTGCCGGAGCATCTCTCCTGGCTCTTGGACGATGGTGTTGAGGCCCTTGTCGATGGGTGGGCGAGCGGTCCTTCCCTGACTCGGCCCTGCCTCCTTCGAGAGCAGGCCCGTCCCCCGTGAGGCTACGTCCCCCTCCTAGGGGCCGTCGTTGCAGCCTCCGGGCCCCCTTCTGAGGCCAACGCCCCGACGCCTTCGAGGTCATGCGCTTGGCCGGCTCGACAGAGCCGGCAGCCAGGGGAGCCGGTGCGAAGCACGGGCGCACCCCCTACCTGGCGCGCCAGATGTCGCGTATCGGTAGGCGGACACCGGGGATGCTAGGCACCCCCTATTTGTTCGGTAGGAGGGCGCGAGGTGCTCCGGATTCGGTCCCCGAGCTCAAACACAAGCACACAAAGATTTACCTCGGTTCAGGCCGCGTTGCCGCGTAACACCCTACGTCCTGCTTGTCTGGATGTATTGTCGTGGTGATGATTTACAGTGGAATGCCAACAAGAGCTACACTGCTTTCGTGAGCTGGGGAAGAACACGTCCAGGGGTTCCCGGGGTGTTGTTCGTCCAGCCCCCGAGTCTAAGTGAGGAGCTCAAGGTGACGGCTAGCAATGGTGATCCTCCTCCCCTCCATAGATGACCAAGGGCCTCCTATTATATGCCAAGGGGACACCACAAGTGATCATCCTCCGCTCGCCACCGCAGCACGGCATGCGTCGAGCGCATGCCAAGGTGGCACCCGCCGGTTGTCTTCGTGGCCGCGCGGCGCCTTGCTGTCCTCCATGCCGTCCGTCCCGCCGGGGCGGAGGAGACGGCAAGTCTTGTCTTGTCAAAAGTCCGGGCGCTGCGCGGGGTGCAGTACCTGCGCCGGCTGGACCGCGGGTCAAGTCTTGTCGGTGTCATCTGTTGTGTCTTCCTTGCCTGCGAAGCAACCCTTGGGGGGTGGTGGTGCAGAGAGCTCCTGCCACGTAGCTGGTCCCTGCCTTACTGGGAGCCGCGCTCTCCCCGGGAATGACTTCCCGACTGAGTCCTGACCGCCGGAAATGCCACGCCGTTCCCCTGACGTGTGGCGGCCCCACGCGCCCGGTTCCCGGGAGACCCTAGTTCCCCGGGCACCGACATATGTGGACTTCTTTCCAATACAGGGTATCTAGCACAAACATGTGTTTCAACATATACGGTACCATTTCTATGATCATATAAAGCTATTTGCCTAAAGAGAAACATTTTAGAGTAAGATTGTAGGATTTTCTAGAAACTTTGGAGGATTTAAATCCTAAACAATTTTTTCGTATGAAGACACTTTGGATTATAGAATCGAGGTTACCAACTTTTTATGGAATCTATTCCTATGTCCACTATTTCATAGGATTCTGAACATGAGGTTAAGCTTCATTTTAATTTTCCTTTGAGAAGCACGATGCACTTTCACTTAATATTTTAAAATTCATGTGTTTTATTTTTGTGCACCATCCAAAAACACATGTTACAAAATTCCTATATTTTAGAATCATGTGGGAATCTACTTCATCTGACATCTCAATCATGTATTTTTCCTATTTCGCTAGGAACACAAAGAGTAACATAATACCTATCTAGTTGGAATTAGGCGCCAATATCAGCGGCACGGGACTAGGGAGGCAGCTCTGCATTGTTAAGTTCAGTATGTTATTTTCTGATTACATCTTCAGGATGATTGGCGTCAGCCAATTACCAGCCAAATTCGACGTTACAAACATTTTGGTTCTTAGCTGAAAATTGAAATTGAAAGCATCCAAAATATACACGGACAACGGGACAATGGATGCGACGGCCACTCCGCGGCGAGAACGTCGACAGCCGCGACAACCCCTCCCGAGCAACCAGCTGTAATAACTCTGTAACCACCCTGAACGGTCAATTACCTCCCGATCCCCTCGCTACACCCGGCTCTCCGCCCTTCCTCGCCGTACCGGATCCCACCGCAGCCAAGCGGCGGCGCGCCCCGCGTCCGCGGACGCCCGCCACCGCCGGCCGAGCTCACCTTCCGATGCGCCGCCCCAATGCTCGCGTCGAGCCGCGTGCCCAACCACAGGAACAAACCCTAGCTTCTGCCTCCGCATCCAACATGGCCGCCCAACGGCAACGCTCCAGCTCCTGCCGCTGCCGTCGCCACCTCGCCGGCGCTCTCGCGTTCCTCGCGGCGACCGCCTTCGCCCTCCTGCTCCTCCTCCCCCGCTCGTCGCCCCCCAGCTATGGCGTCGTCATCGACGCAGGCAGCACGGGGAGCCGCGTCCACGTCATCGCCTACCACGCGGGGCCGCTCCCGCGGCTGGACTGGACGCGCACGGCGTCGCTGAAGGCGGCCCCGGGGCTGTCCTCGTTCTCGGCCGACCCCGGCAGCGCGGGCCTGTCCATCGCGCCGCTGCTGGAGTTCGCGCGGCGGCGCGTTCCACGGGGTAGTTGGGTGCGCACCGAGGTGCGGCTCATGGCCACGGCCGGCCTCCGCCTGCTCGATGCCGCGGCGGCTGAAGCTGTCTTGGGGTCATGCAGGGAGCTGCTTCGGGAGTCAGGGTTTCAGTTCCAGGATGAATGGGCCACCATGATCTCAGGTATGTTACGAAATGGAAGTGACCCCTTCGTTTGATTACATGTTGTGGAAATGTGCGGGCTTGCAAGTGTTTGCATGCCATGGATCAGTATATTCACGGACGGAAGTCTGTTGAATTTGTGTTCTTGCGTTTGATAAATTTGTGTATGGGATGGAGTTGTGTCGAATCAGGATTCAGGACTAGGATTCTGGGGTGATGTTTGTGTGCACAATAGGTTGGTCTCATCTGATGTTATCTTTAAGGTGACTACTAATCCACTATAAACTGGTATGTAGGAGCGGAGGAAGGGATTTATGCATGGGTTGCGGCAAATTATGCATTGGGTACTCTGGGTCATACTACACAAGATACTACTGGGATAATTGAACTTGGTGGGGCTTCTATTCAGGTTTCGCTGTCGTTTTCATGCTACGGAATTTGAACTCTTGTGGTAAATTTATTGGAGTTTCTTACTGTTGTGATATTTGTGATTGATAGGTAACGTTTGTCACCGATAAACCTATGCCTCCGGAGTTCTCTCATGTGCTTAAGTTCGGCGATATCACATATAATCTGTATAGCCACAGTTTCCTGCATCTTGGTCAGGTGATTTCTTTGCAGAAAAATATTTGTTCTTTTGGATTCACCATTACATATTATGAATATTCTCTTAATTTGAAGAGGTAATTAAAATTTTGGTACCCATTCTCTATTTCCCCAAGTGCTAACTGTTATATTTCATTATGTGCGCAGAATGTGGCGTATGAATCACTCCATGATTTCCTGAGCACAAGGGGCATGGAATCAAGTAAGTTGGTTGAATACGTTTTTAGTTGCTGATGAGTCTGCATGAGCTTACATGTAATGATATCATTTAGACCACACTCAATCCCAGTGCTTAGATGATACACACACGGGACGTTTAGTATGATCATACTTTCTCATTCTTATGTTCATCTTATTGACCATGTGCTACACATACATAATGGTAGGCTGGATGCCCTAAAAAAAGTAAGATCGATGCAATGTTTATGTATGTACTTCAATTTCATTTGATTTTGCAGTGGCCACACATTTAACTCATGAAGCTACATACAGAGATCCTTGCACTCCAAGGGGATTTTCACACATGGCTGGAGCAATTAAACTTCCTGCTAATGTTCTTGACTCGAAGGCTGAGTACAGACGTTTTGCACATGCTGTTGGTAACTTCTCTGAGTGTAGATCTGCACTGAGAACACTATTGCAGAAAGGACAAGGTAAACTTCAGTCGTATACCTCATCTCTATCCATTTCTCTTTTCTGTATGCGAGACTTAAGAACATATGGCCGACTATGCAGAGGAAATATGTTTATTTTAAAAGAGGGCTACCTTGACGTGTGAGATACAGGCCTGATCCTGACATATTGGGGGACCGGGGCGAGACAATAATGCGTGGCACCCCTTAACATATGAACTATATTTTTATTTCACTTGTAAAATTATATGGCTTGTTCACACAACGCCATTGTTGAGACGTCATTACGAGCCGTGCGGCTGATCGCAGGACGTGTAAATGGGCCACGCTGTAACACTGGACAATGATCACTCACGCAGAAAAGTTTAGGAAAAATAGACAAATAGATTGTGTTTAGAAGCAAAACATAAAATACTTAGTTTCCTAAAAATATTCAGATAGGACGGTTCCACAAAAATGCCAATATGACCTTTTTGGATCCTATCAAATCAGCAAAAGGAACAGCAAGATTGAATCCTCTGGTGCTACTGCTCTCTCAAATTGAATGAATACGGAAGAATTTTACCAGTGCAAAGTGAAAATCGGTCAATGCTGCGAATTTTGTTTTGCATATGTGATTTGAGTGGACTATTTAACAGGGAAGGAGCGCATACCATCCGATCGCTAAACAAGGATCGAGGAACCAGTATAACTTTGAAATTGAAGAGGAACTACTCATAAATGGACGAATCACATCATATCTTCACCTACGAAGCACCGATACGGCGATACGGATACGGCGATACGGAGACGGCGATACGGAATACGGCGATTTCTAAAAACAGCAATACGGCGATACGTCGAGTATATGTGTAAAAATAATAAAATCAGCAGTCACTCACTCCCTGTCCAGCAAATCAGCAAGCAAATTAGCAGGCAAATCAGCAGTCGCTCCCTGGCCAACAAATCAGTAGGCAGCAGCTCGGAGGGCAGCAGGCCAGCATCAACTCAGCAGTCAGCAGTTCAGCACGCAAGCAAGCAGGCATCACTTAGCACGCAAGCAAGCAGCAGGCCAGCAGCAACAGGCGGCAACGGAACAAGAAGGGCGGTAGCCGTACCTTGCTGCTGGCGATGAGAGGCAGCGGAGGCGACTCCAGGTGGCGGGGAAGGGCGAATCCAGGCGGAGGCGACGCAATTCGGGTGGCGGCGGCGCGATTCGGTTGGCGGCGGCGCGATTCTGGCCGGCGGGGCGCGAATCCGGCCGGCGGGGGGCGCGAGTCCAGGTGGAGGCAACTCCACGCGGCGGGCTCGTTCGGGCTCTCCCGTGTCGCTAGACGAATCGGAGGAGTATCGGAGGAGTATCAGGTTTATTTTCCTTTTTTTTAATTCGGAAAAAGGGGACACGCGGGCGATACGAGTATCGGAGGAGTATTGGCGTATCGGAGTATCGCACAAGTTTTATACTGCGATACAAAGATTTTTGAAGTATCGGTGCTTCGTAGATCTTCACTAGATCATAGTTTCTATGGACCTCACGCAGCTGTGACCTTTAGGCAATTGTTGATTTACTACACTCGGCCTTAACCATGCTTTATGTGTATCAAAGAAAATACTCCTAAATTAGGGCCCCCCTTGTAGCCATGGGCCCTAGGCAGCCGCCCGCTCGGCCCTGCCCCAGGGCTGGCCCTGATGAGATGTGATGTTTTGAGGAGGAAACTGTAGACTACAAAACTTTTTCGGTACTTCAGCTTTATTTCCAAAGAAGATGCTATTACACAAAAACTGTCTCACTTCCTCTGGAACACTCATGACTGATCGTAAGGTTTTTTAAAAGGTTTCCTGGTTTCTGACACTTTTGGTATGGGCTGTGATTGGCAGGATATATTTTTAAATTTTGAATGCCTAAGTAAATTTATTTGCTTAAGTCTATACTTCAGCTTTATTCCTGTAGATGCAAAATTGACAATGCTAGTATTAGATTTCAAAGTTTGATCCAATCATGAAAGACAGTTTCTGTGATGCACACTGTTATCTTTTTATTTCATAACGTAATATATGGGGAATAAGCATTTCCTCCCTTTGCAGAGGAATGTACATATCATGATTGCCGTCTCGGAGCAGCATTTGTGCCAGATATGGAAGGGAAATTTATAGCAACCGAGAATTTCTACCATACCTCAAAGGTTTACTCCCCTCCCTCCTTGGTTATTTGTGTGTACCAGAAGGCTGAGTTTGGTACATATTAGGCAGATAACGGCCAGAAGTGTTAATATTTCAGTTATTTATGCTATGGAAGAAATAATGTTGAATGTTTGACTACTTAACAGTTCTTTGAGCTGCGTTCAAAGTCTTTTCTGTCCGAGCTGATGCTAGCCGGGGAGCAATTTTGCCATGGGGACTGGTCAAACATAAAAAAGAAGTACCGTTCTTTCAACGAGGGGGAACTCCTCCTTTTTTGCTTCTCCTCGGCGTATATTGTTGCCCTACTGCATGATACTCTAAAAGTGCCAATGGATCATAAGAGGTGACACTCCTTCGTTCTGTTTTAATATTTGCACTCTGTATTACGAAGTCTTAGGATTTACACATTCTTTCCATTTCAGCATTGATGTTACAAATCAAATCCGGGGTGTGCCTGTTGACTGGGCATTGGGCGCTTTCATTGTGCAGAAGATACCAAACGGACAGAGTACTCAGAGCAATCAGTTTCATACCTAAACAACTATGACTCTTCTGGGTTGGTGCCACTTATTTTCATTACTATTGTGGTTGTATTTACAGCATGCTCCATCCTGAAGTGGAAAGGACCTCACCTCAAGACTATATACGACATGGAGAAAGGCCGGTATATCATAACCAGGGTCAGCCGATGAGCCTTATGCATCGTCGCTGGGAGTTGGTGGAGTTCCTGCAATGGGGCACCAATGACCATATGTGTAAATATTCATGATCTGTTTTTTGATGGCAAACGTCATGTGGTTCAACATGTTGCCTTGCTGAACTGGACAGTGTAAGCAGCCATTTTGTATATCATGAGGACTTGGGTTGCTGCAGTATTTGTGGGCATATATGTGCTCTGTTGGTCCCAGATTATTGCTGATCTTTTTATCAGTGTTTTGTGCTGTTGTAATTTCAGAAATAGTGCCAAATATAATGTCGTGTTAGGCTATCTCCTCCAAAAGAGGCGTGCGTACCTGCGTACTGATCCCATCAGTCCAACTGCTACACCTACGGGAAGATGTTACCGAAAAACTTCTACGGGATGACGTGCCGTCCAACGTGGAGGCCGCGAGATCACTGGGTGTAAGAATAACTGAAAGAAAAAAAAAAAAAGGGTCTGCCGCTAATTCCGCAAGGAAAAACTAAAACTGCCATCGATCAGATACACTACGGCACGTTCCTGCCTCCGCCGCGCCGTCGTGAATGGCTGGGCTGCGCAGGTCGCTCGCCTTCTTTCTCAACCCGCAACTGGGCCGTCCGTCGTGCCGCCGCTCACCGTTGGCAACGATCAGTACCAGAAGCTGGATATGCAAACGGAGCAGCTCATCACCCGTCGAGCCCAATTCGATAAGTGGCAGCATGCCATGTGGTCCGTGTCCGCCGGAGACGGGGCGGTCGTCACGCTGCTTCCGAAGAGGACGAGCTTGCCGCGCCGCCGATGACGACCAATAGCTAGTCGCTCTGTCCGACGATGGGGAGGTTGCCGTCCGGCCTGCTGCCGAAGAGTGGGAGCTCGCTGGGAACCTCGCCCGTATTGCTTCCGAAGAACGGCAACTCGCGACGCCATCGACGACGAGAGGCAGGTCGCCGCCGAAGCTTCGCTCGACGACGGGAGAGATGGGGATATTTTGTATAGTTTTCTTTCCTAATTTTTCTCTCAAGGAATTATCCGCGTTGGCTCCACGTCCCATAATTCGTCAGCGCTTAAGGTTTCCGTAGGCAGTTTCGTCCGTAGGTGTAGCATTACTGCTGCGTTTTTTAAGAAAAAAAACTATGGTGGATATCGTATGAACCGACCGGCCGAGAGGTGGAAGCCTTACCGATTCCGAACTTGTGGACGACACGGACCCGACTCCAAAGTCATTCACAACTCGGAATTCAGGTGTCACGCGGCGGACCTAATAAAAGGCCACAGGAAGGAGCCCTAAGTGCCTCGTCAAGAAAGAATCCACACACACGAGCGTGAGATCCCGTAATCCGCGAGCGCGAAGCGATCGATCCGTTCTGTTCGACCAGATCGATCATGGCGCAGGCTCACGAGCAGGAGTCGTCGATGCAGGCCACCAGCGGTCCGGCGAAGTGTGTGACCGGCTGCGGGTTCTACGGGAGCGCGGCGACCAAGAACATGTGCTCCAAGTGCTACCTCGGCCACCTCAAGGCCACCGGAGTGGCAGCAGCCCCCGTCGCCGAGGGGAAGATCAAGGCCGACGAGGTCATCCTCCCGTTCAAGACGCTGGCTATCGGGCATGAATCTGCCGCCGCCGCCGCAGCAGCAGCTGAGGTACCTGCGGCGGCCGATGCGCCGGCGAAGAAAGCGGCGCCAACCAGGTGCATGACATGCAAGAAGAAGGTCGGGCTGCTGGGGTTCCCCTGCCGCTGCGGCGGCACGTTCTGCTCGCTGCACCGCTACGTGGACGGCCATGTGTGCGGCTTCGACTACAAGAAGGCCGAACGAGAGAAGATCGCGAAGCAGAACCTCTCGTCATGGCGGCCAAGATCGACAACAAGATTTGAAAGCAGGAGGAGACGGAAAATATGAACAGTGTTTTAGTTTACTCGATCGTTGCTTTTACTATATCTCTCTCTTTTTAGATCTTTCACGCATTAGCTCGTCAGGTCGAAGAGTCGATGTTGATCTTCTTTTTGTATATACATATTCATGCTGATTTATATGTAAATAACGTACCATCATGTTATTTGATTAGTCATCTTTACGTTTTTCATGAATCCATGTGTCGTTGATCTTCTCTTCCCTTTTGGTATCGCATCCAAGGTTGCCATGGTACCAAAGATTCTGCCGGCTTAATTTTTGAAGAAGTTGTAACACAGACCTCTCAATCCGTGTAGTCGGTCAGCCGTATTATAGGCAAACAATCGGATTGAGAATCTGCACACTAAAACATGTTTAAATTCATCCGAATTAGAAAAAAATGCATTTTATATTTAGAGTGGAGGTAGTACGTCACAAATTGTAAACCACGTTTTCGTGTGCATGATCTTTCATGCATCACTTCGACCACTTACATATGTATAAATTATATAGATTGAGAATATATAAATGTTATCGTTGATTTGTCTTTTAAAATTTCATTTAATATATTTTTATACTAATTTTGTGTACATATCATAAATCCAAATCATTAAGGATATGTATGATAATGTTGTGACAAGTGTTCGAACAAGTGATGGCGACACCGATGACTTTCCAATTAAAATAGGACTGCACCAGGGGTCAGCTTTGAGCCCTTATCTCTTTACTTTGGTGATGGATGAGGTCACAGGGGATATACAAGGAGATATCCCATGGTGTATGCTCTTTGCGGATGATGTGGTGCTAATTGATGATAGTCGGGCGGGGGTTAATAGAAAGTTAGAGCTGTGGAGGCGGACTCTAGAATCGAAAGGTTTGAGGCTTAGTAGAACCAAAACTGAGTACATGAGGTGCAGTTTCAGTACTACTAGGCACGAGGAGGAAGAGGTTAGGCTTGATGGACAGGTGGTACCTGAGAAAGACACCTTCCGATATTTGGGGTCTATGCTCCAGAAGGATGGTGATATCGATGAAGATGTGAGTCATCGAATCAAAGCTGGTTGGATGAAGTGGCGCCAAGCTTCTGGCGTCCTCTGTGATAGGAAAGTGCCACAAAAGCTAAAAGGCAAATTCTATAGGACGGCGATTCGACCTGCGATGTTGTATGGCGCAGAATGTTGGCCGACCAAGAGACGACATATCCAACAGTTAGGTGTAGCGGAGATGCGCATGTTGAGATGGATATGTGGCCACACAAGAAAGGACCGGGTTAGGAATGATGATATACGTGAGAGAGTTGGGGTAGCACCAATTGAAGAGAAGGTTGTCCAACACCGTCTAAGATGGTTTGGTCATATAGAACGTAGGCCTCCGGAAGCGCCATTGCACACCGGACGGATAAAGCGGGATGAGAATGTTAAGAGGGGTCGTGGTAGGCCAAACTTGACATGGGAGGAGTCTGTTAAGAGAGATCTGAAGGATTGGAATATCACCAAAGAACTAGCCATGGATAGGGCTGCGTGGAAGTTAGCTATCCATGTGCCAGAACCATGACCTAGTTTCGAGATCTTATGGGTTTCAACTCTAGCCTACCCCAACTTGTTTGGGAAAAAAGGCTTTGTTGTTGTTGTTGTTGTTGTATCATAAATCCAAATCATTGACAAAGTTATTAGTTGTTATTTGTTAACCAGCGAAAATCAAGAGCTTCTTACATGAGACGGAGGGAGAGGTATGCATAAAATTGATACAAGCTCATAGAGGGAACTATTCATAAATAAGATCTCAGACGAAACCGCAAATGACAAACAATTCACGTCTCCTAGTCAAGAGCCGAAACATTGTCAAGGGGCCCGTCCTCTCTCACTACGGGAATCGACCAAGACGCCGACGGCGTCAACATTGTCAAGGGGCCCGTCCTCTCTCACTACGGGAATCGACCAAGACGCCGTCGGCGTATACAAACGCTGATGGCGGCCGTCGGCGTCCCGAACTGTCGGCGTACCCAAACTGCCGTCGGCGTCTGCGGCGGCCGTCGGCGTACGCTCTGGTGGGCCCCACAACACGGCATCCCCACGTTTCCGTTAGCTCAACATACGCCGACGGCAATGCCGTCGGCCTCTGAGCGCCACGTGGCCGCTTCCTGGGCGCCTGAGAGATGACCTACGCCGACGGCATTGCTGCCGTCGGCGTATGGGTGACGATATGGTCCACTTCGGGCGACGTGGCACCATCCTGTGCGTCCGCGACGCACCCTAATGCCGTCGGCGTATGAGTGACCATATTTTCTTTTTTTTGCTGATTGTTGCTGCTGTTTACATCACATTTCAAATACACAAATATAATTTGAATTCATACAGAAACATCACAGAACATCACATATATAATCCAAACCATCATACAAATTCCAAATGACTCAAACACAATTCGAATTCATACAAACATATATACAAACTCCAAATGACACAAACATAGTTCGAATTCATCCAAACATTCATACAAAACACACCCGGACACATGCTACATCTCCTGAGAGCTCGAGGCGACCGACCACGTGGGGCAGCCGCCGTCGAATCACACGCGGAACCCGGCGAGGCACGAGACGGTGTGGTCTCGCGCGGCGAACTCGGCGAGGCACCACCACCGCCATGCTCCACGAGCGCGCGCGTCGAAGTCGGCGAGGCAGAAGCACGACCAAAGGGTGCATTCCTGGAGCATCCCGATCCCTACATGTTTGAGTCCAAGTTAGCAACTTGGAAAGCACAGTACGGCGGTAACAACTGGTTTGGCAAATAACTTACCGGAGTCCTTGGCTTGTATGTGCGAGCGACCGCTTCCCTCGATGGGCACATGGGCGGCATCCCCACCCTAGGTGGACGCGGAGGCAGCGGATCCCGCACTCCAGTGGCAAAAAACTTCTCGCTCGCCTACAAGATAGTTTAGATGTCAGGAGTTGTAGAAAAAGAAGGTTCAAACTAGAGGAAATGGGACTTGCCATATTTTGCAAATATAAAGGTTGAAACTTACAGCATCACGCAACTCTTGCCACTCGTCATAGTCCGCTCTCTTCTGCAGCCACAAGTGATACTCCGCCTCATAGTCCGCGTAAGCGGCATCGAAGGCCGCCTCGAAATCAGGCTATAATTTCAAAATAGAACGAATCTCGTCAACTTAGCCACTTAGCTAGGAACGAATGCGGAAAGAGAATGAAATTGAGAAAAACTTACATCGGGGCGAGCTCGGGAAGGCCGTCGAGGAGGCAGGACAAGGGGGTCGTCGGCGGTGAGTGTAGCCTTGATACGCACGAGGCCCAACTCAGGAGTACGCGGGATTACCGCACTAAGACAGGGCAAACGGCCATGCTCCCAACCGTGCCCGGCCAGGACCATCGCTCTCTCGTCGGTGTCATGCTCAAGAGGTCTATCAACCTCCGGATTAAGACCCTTGAACGGCTCGACGTACCTATCTATGTTCTCCTCGGCACTGCCGAAGTATTCGGAAAACGAGGGCTGAGGCTCGGATAGATCGATCTTCTTCATCTTCATCTTCTCCCATGCTTGCATGTCCGACACAGGTTCCCCGATATCGGCCTCCTGCATTGCCAAAGAAGTGTTATGCGTATCAAGTAGGAACATGAGGGGAAATAAATGAAGGTTGTTCCATGTATATATATATACCAGCTTTGCCTTGAAGCGATCATGGTTGCGGGCTCCCGCACAATGTGTCCCCCCGCTCCCACGGTTTGCCTTGTTCCGCTCGCTCAAGGCTTTGAACTCGGCGTTCTGCCCAAGCCACCTCGACGCCAACGCCTCCCACGCGTCTGCCTTACCATAGGCCCATGTGGGCATAACCTGGAAAAAAAATACTCATGTGAAGAACAGATAATGCAATTGCAACTTAGTCGCAACATGTAATCTCATTGAAAATTTACTTACCGACATGTAATCCTCCATGGTCATATCAAGTGGTTCCTCATGCTTCGACGCCGTCTTGCATAACTTCTCAGAACTGTAATGATTGACGGAGGTATGCTTTACATTGTAGAATTGCTGCCGTGCCAACTTCTTGCAAGCCCCCTCCAAAGTCATGTCCGCCTTGGCACGCTCCTCAGGAAGTACCCTATAGAATTTCTTTAATCATGCACAAAAAACAAATGGTGAGAGCATGGTGGGGACATCAACTATGAACGAAATTCGAAAAGTTCAACTTACCCAAAACTTGGTGATCACGGCGTCAGAACATCTCCCGAAGCCCGGGTGATGCGGCCTGATAGTCTACCCAATGGGTGGCTAGCTTCCTCTCGCCGTTGGGGACCGTACTGTACAAGCCTGGCCAAAACTTCCTAATCAAAGCTCCAATCATGGAGTTAGGCGCACGGGCTCCGTGAGGATATGTCCAGTTGCTGCACAAATAATTAAACATTAGTACATGTCAAATTGTACTGACCACAATGTAATTACCATGTTCAAAATTAGCATAGTCACTTACTCAATCCCATTAGGCACATCATTTTAATCATCGACATTCTAGAAATGAAGTAGGGTCAACTGAAAAGCATGCCTCATACTTAGACAGGACACACAAATTCAGAGACGGCGTTAGTGAGATCCAGTGGGATGCAGAAAATGTGTATTCGTGCATATCACAAGTCTCACTGACGCTGCCTCTGGATCACATTGTGTCACAACGTTTTAATCATCGGCATTCTAGAGAATACAAAACCACCCGCATCCGGATCGACATAAAAATAACATAAAGCAACTTAAAAACTATTATAACATGAACTCCCCCACAAACTGCACATGGATTGTACTAACACACACAAACTAACACACACTAATTGTACTAACAATCTACTAATTCTACTAATTCTACTCCTAAAATCTACTATTTCTAATCCTAACAATCTACTAATTCTACTAATTGTACTAACCCTAACAAACTAATTGTACTAACAAACTAACACACACTAACTAATTCTACACACTAACTAATTCTACACACACTAACTAATTATACACACTAACACACACTAACTAATTCTACACACACTAACTAACACACACTAACTAATTCTACTAACAAACTAACACACACTAACAATCTACTAATTGCACTAACCCTAATACTACCAATTTGCAAAAAAAAAAATGAACTAACCTTGGAGATGCGGTGGAGGAGCGGCCGGAGGGGAGGCGCTGTGGAGGAGCTGCGCGGGGAGGAGGCGGCCGGGGCGGGGAGGCGCTGTGGCCGGTGGAGGAGCTGCGCGGGCGGGGAGGGGCGGGTGACGGCGCGGGGAGGAGAGCTCGGGCGCGGGGAGAGGATGGGATGCGGGGAGAGGAAGCGGCCGGGGCGGGGAGGAGGAGGCGGCGGCGGCGGGGAGGAGGCGGCGGCGGCGCGGGGAGGCGAGCTCGGGGGGCGGCGCGGGTGGGAGAGGAGAGCTCGGGTTGAAGACAGAGTTTTTTTTCTTTGCCTCTCCCGACCAGGTGCCCACGTAGTTATTAGGGTAAGCCGTCGGCGTATCTTTTTTTTTTTAAATTACTATTTTCTCAATTTGGAACGATAACGAATATAGAAAATAATACAAGTTTAAATTACTATTTCATACTCTTGACCACAATAGTTTTTAAAATAATACTATTTTCCACAAATAATTACTATTGATTTACAAATATTGACTAACATAATTATATTCGGATATAGATATATCCATTTTCATATCCATATTTGTTTCAAAATTCAATACCAAATTTGAAACTTACTATTTTTCCTTTAGTTGTGCTACACAACCTAGGTTTGGGTGGGGTTCCGACGCTCCGGGGTCCCGCTTCGGTGAAACCCTGAATCCGCTGGAAAAAGCCTAACGTTTTCGTCTACCCCCATAGACGTGCGTCGAAAGGGGGTAGGCCAGTGCACTTTTTTGCTTGGTTGTGTTAGGTTAGGCCACAGGAAGGTGAGAAACCAAAGTCTACCCCAAATCAACACAAGATTCCATCCGGTTCGCCCGAAAGGGGAGTTTTCACCTCTAAGTGCAGAAACTCACTAGAGAGAAAGTGAAGTCGGTGAAACCGGTCACACCCCGGAGTAGGATATTGCACATTTACAACACACAACACACTTGTATACATATGGTATGGCACAACCTAGGTTTGGGTGGGGTTCCGACGCTCCGGGGGCCCGCTTCGGCGAAACCCTGAATCCGCTGGAAAAACCCTAACGTTTTCGTCTATCCCCATAGACGTGCGTCGAAAGGGGGTAGGCCAGTGCACTTTTTTGCTTGGTTGTGTTAGGTTAGGCCATAGGAAGGTGAGAAACTAAAGTCTATCCCAAATCAACACAAGATTCCATCCGGTTCGCCCGAAAGGGGAGTTTTCACCTCTAAGTGCAGAAACTCACTAGAGAGAAAGTGAAGTCGGTGAAGCCGGTCACACCTAGGAGTAGGATACCGGACATTTACAACACACAACACACTTGTATACATATGGTATGGCACAACCTAGGTTTGGGAGGGGTTCCGACGCTCCGGGGCCCCGCTTCGGCGAAACCCTGAATCCGCTGGAAAAAAGTCAAAGTTCCCGTCTACCCCTTTGACCGAAGCCGAGAGGGGGTAGGCCAGTGGACTTTTTTGCTTGGTTGTGTTAGGTTAGGCCATAGTTGAAATAAAAACACACATATACCCCAACTCTTGCGAAGATTCCCCCCGTTCGCTCGATGTGGGAGTTTCCAACTATATGCCCAAAAACTCGCTAAGGAAACAGTGATGGTCGTGAAGCCGGTCACACCACGGGGCAGGATAAATTGAGCCATATATTTAATATTTATGTTGTAGGTGTATATTACATGTGTTGTTTTTATTTATTTGACATGTATATGTTGTAGGGTCGGGTTCCGGAATACTCAAACCGTTATTTTATGCGGGTGGGATACCGTAATTGGGAGGGAAATGCTAGATCCAACATATATATAAATTATACCTACATTAAATATTATAGATCCAATTTATATATAAATTATACCTACATTAAATATTATATAGAGAAATAAATAAATCTAAATTAATTTATAATTAGTTGAAAAAAAACAATTATACGCCGACGGCCTTTTATACGCCGACGGGCTACCGTCGGCGTATCAGGGCAGCAAAAGGCCTCCCGTTTGAGCACCGTCAAGGATGGCGTTATACGCCGACGGCCCTTTGTACGCCGACGGCAGCCGTCGGCCTATGTCGGGCTACGCCGACGGGGTTCGCTACGCCGACGGCCGCGTTCGTGGCTCCCCGATCTCGCCTTATACGCCGACGGCCCCGACATTTGGCCGTCGACGTATAATCAGGCCGTCGGCGTCTTGTGGCTTTCCTGTAGTGTCTGTCACACTCGCACCTCGCATTCTCGCCGTCTCCAATCTCAATATGTTGCCTCACAACACTCTGTATCGCTGTTCCATGCCTACCGCAAGGCCTCCACATGCAAAGCGACATGATCGCGGCCTTCAAAGCTAAAGCTGCCTTCCCTGCTAGACCACTTCTTCCCCTGAACGACTGCATTATCACGGACCTACGCTAGGGGTGCCAGGAGGTGCACTGCGACAAGCAGGGTGACGAGCTTATCGTCTGCAAGGTACTCCCTCCGTTCCAAATTAGATAACGTAGGGAGTAGGAGTTACTCTGGCGAGCTTGGACTACATCGATCTGGACGCATCGTTGGCGCGGATCAACGTCCCCGTCAGTACATTACATTGTCATGCGCCAACAAGAAGGGATTGACATGTGCTTAGTTTTAGAAAACATAATTCTGAAAAAAATTTGGAGGTACTGCTCAGGTCAACGGTTTCATGCACGGAGTTCCATTCAGTGTGAAGTTTCGCTAATTATCCTTGGTGTTTTAAACTCTATTCACTATGTCCCTTTATTTTTCTATCGACATTCAGTGTCAAGCTTCTTCCGACATATTCCTCGCCTATCACTAATTATATTTCTCCTTTTTCTCTCTCTTTCACTTTTATCATTTTTCTCATTTTCTTTTTCAGCACCTAACAATTATGCGCACATGGTAATTCCACCTGTTTATTCTTGTTTTCTACCTAAAGGGTGGTTGCAAGTTTTTGGGCAACTCACTTATCTACTTCCCGTGAGTTGTGAGCAACACAAAATAGGAGTCATTTTTGAAAGTTGTTGGCGCGACGACGATAATTTACTTGAAGTGGTGGTCAAATACCACATTCCAATAGGTAGATATGTGGTACTTGCAAAACTTAAATATGACTTATAAAGAAAAGTCTATTATGTTGCTTTCCCTAATATTTGACATGATTATAATGTTTCGTTTAATATTTTCTAAGATTATTGGGATTTTGTAGCAAAGTTCCATTCATCTGTTATCCTAGAAGGCGAAAAAACATATCTTTTTTCGTAGTTCCGAGTTTCATGAACCTTCCAGACAAGGAAACAATGGGGGGGGGGGGGGGGGGGGGTTGTGTTCCTATATATGGACCCAGGGGGATAATCTGTTGGACCAGGAAACCGTAGAGCGGGTAGCTACGTCCTGGGAGTATCATTCCTCTCAAGGCATGGGATGTCGTCGATTCTTTCGTCACTGCCTACATTTTGACCTAAAACTTTCCACATATACCCATGATGATTTTCTCACAGTGTGAGGCGTCACAAGGAACAAAGAAGAAACATGGCCTGCGTAGGCCGTCGCAATAGGAGATTGGTGGGGGCACCATTGAATCACCTCAGGTGGCATCTAGCCCACTTTATCGTCGTTTTGCTGGTCTCCATCATCTACGTAGCTCCCGAGGCCCGGATCGAGAGGGCACGCGACCCTCTGGGGAAACATCTTGGTGGGTTTGGGGCGACGTTGCCGACGGTTTCTTTTGGAGGTCTGGTTTCTCTTTTAGCCGGTGGTTTTGGATGTGTCTTGCAGGTTGTGGCTTTTCCTGTGTGTTTCTTTTAATTTTTATCCGTTGTGTAAAGGGTTTATCACAGGAATCTATTTTGACTTGTAGGTCTAGATGCATCCACCATTCAAAACTCACATATCAAAATGTTAAAATCTAAAAACAAATTCGGGTATGCATAATGACATTTAATGTTTGCACACAAAGTTTTCGCGAAAAATGACATTCTTTGTGGACTGTGTAAAAAGGACAAATTCCGATGTTAGAAAATGATTTTTCACGAGACATTTTTTGTCTTTTGTACAGGCAACAAAAAATGTTTTGCGGAACTTTTTGTGCGGACATAGAATGTATTGATTTACACCCAAATTTTTTGTTTAAACTTTTTAAAAATTAAAAGTATTTTTTTAATGATGGGACGGGGTCCGCACAAGCGGTGGGGCATGTGGTTTAATTCGACGCAAAGCGAAGAACCTTACCAGGGCTTGACATGCCGCGAATCCTCTTGAAAGAGAGGGGTGTCCTTGGGAACACGGACACATGTGGTGCATGGTTGTCGTCAGCTCTGTTGGAGATATGCCCTAGAGACAATAATATTTAGTTATTATTTATCTCCAAGTTTATTATTAAATTGTTATTTCTTTATGCTACAACTGCATTTGCAATTGAATAGTGAGTCTTCAAAGGAAAACCTCCAATGCACGTGTAGAGATATTGTCGTGTCTCGGCAGACGGACACCGGGAGTAAAGGATACCCCCTTTTTAGGTTCGGCACGGGGCGCGAAGGAGGCTGAGAACCGTCTCTCCCAGGTGATGGATGTCAAGCTCTCCGATCCGACGATCAAGGCAAGCAACACAGAGACATAGAGAGTTACCCAGGTTCAGGCCGCCCGGAGGCTAACAACCCTACTCCTGCATGTTTGGATTGAGGTGTTCATCATGGTGTGGCTTACAAGGTGGTTCCCGAGTGGCTACCCGGGAAGTGGCTGGCTGGAGGTAGACGAAGAGCAGATCCTGACCCAGAGGAGATCACCTCTCTTCTCTACCTTCCTTGCCCTAGTCTAGTCTTGACTTGCTCCGAACTTAAGATCCTCTGCCTCGGTGACCTTGGTCCTCCTTTTATAGGCTAGGGGGTGCCACAAGGGTCACGCGAGTAGCGTGGGGGGTTTTAGGCGGGAAAACCCCTTGGTGGTCTTTAGGGGGTGACGTGGCCTCATCTCGTCCTAGTATCCTTCTCCGGTTAGGTGAGGACATCCACTTTTATGGAAAGCAGGGCGGACATGGGCTGACAGCCCCACCGGACATGTTCCCAGGCGACGTCACCGAGCGCCTCCTTCATCTTGGCGCCAAAGTCTTCTTGGAGCTTCTAGCACGTGCTAGCGTGCTTATCACTTGCGCTGTACGAAGCGACACCCGAGAGGGATCCTGGCCTCTGGCCGGGAGCTCGGTCTCTCGGGTCCTGACCTTGGTCTCCGGGTTGTGGGCGACCCCGGAAGGTATCTGGATTGTAGGTAGCTTCGAGTCCTTAGCCGCCTAGCGTCGGAGTCGAGCTAGTTGCGTTCCGTGGGGTAGGTGAGCGGGCCCACCTACCAGTCTTGAGTCTTGGCCTTGTCCATCTTCTTGGTGGGCCCACAAGTGGTGGACCCACTTTGGCAGCATAAGGGGAACCCCATGTTACACTGTTGCGACAGATATGAACAAAGAAAAAGAGTTCCTGGTCTTGTCTCTAAGACTAGCCTATCTTGTTGTTAGATGATCATGTTTTCCTGATCATGGACTTTGCATAAGTCACAAAACGATATGAGTTTATTACCAGAATGATAATAGTACTGAACCGACCCATCGTATGATCTTGCTAAGAGACAAATCGTCACATATGAAGTTAGCAATTGATCATATAGAGTATTCGTTAGCTGTATTCCTATACCATGAGAATATCTATTGACCATGTATTTGACACTCACACTTTGATCGTCATCAACCATCCGGCATTAATTTGGGGATCATAACGGTGGCTTTTGGGTGTGAACTAGAATACGTAATGGAACGGAGATCGTTCAAGAATGGTACTTACTCCTCCAGGCGATGGAGAGATACATCCTCTAGGCCATCTCAGTATTTTCGATGTCACCCCAATCGTCTGGCCAGACACAGTGTGATTTATCACAGGACATCGAGAATACGGAATGAGAAAAGAGAATGATATCGGAACGAGTTTTGGATGTGTTATGATCAAATGGTTTTGATCACACTAGAGCACATTGTCTCACCGCGTGATATCATTGGTATCGTGTACGTAAGGGAATTAGTGTAATGAGAAACATAAGAGGTTTTGTCGTTCACTCGTGAATACATAGGAGCCAGTACGGCCGTCTAGATCCCAGTGCTGGTTATTGTCTGGTAAGCACCCGAACATGTCTATGTGTTACCGAACCTTCCTGGTCACACACTTAAACTGTGAGTCAATCTTTTATTGAGAGAATAAAGTTGTAATTTAGTGGTTACGAGAAGTGATCTGAGTCACTCCGATGTCACAGGAACAACTCCGGAGTGATTCAGAGGTGTTCCGGTGAAGTTATCATGAGAGGAAATAATGCCAGATTAGGGCAGAATTCACCGGGAGAGATATATGGCGAACATGAGATGTTCCGGGATGCTGGGAATTATTTCTGACATCAGTGGATAGAGTCGATGATTTTATCTAAAAGGAGGGGAACGGGAAGGTGGAAAGTGTCGGGAGGGGACTGGGAGCCCAAGGGCAGCGCCGCACCAAAGGTGGGGCCTGGCGCATGGGTCCCAGGCCCACATGGTGTTGAATGTATGCCCAAAAGGCAATAAAGTTTAACATCTGATTCATAATTATGCTTCATGATTCTATGCTATAACTGCGGTGACTCCTGAATATGTGATTCAGAGGAAAACTCACTCGCACGTGTAGAGACATGAACAGAATAAACTATACCGTCTTGCCTTTTAGACTAATTCGTTGATTGCTTGATGACCACGTTTTCCTGGTGTGGGACATTGTTTATGTCAGCATCAATGAGTGGCATATTGTTGGTGGAAACATATGGCCGGGTAGACCCAAATCGTTGATATGCTAAGAAGATTCCAAAGTGTCTTTTTGTCCTTAGTGCAATATCGCAGATGGTTATTTTATGACATGTCCTTAGACCATGAGGTTATTAGGGTTATGTATACTGGAAGAATTACATTGGTGTTGTCAACCATCACGGCCATCACTGGGTGATCATAACGGCAGTTACTGGGTGATTACAAAGGTGTGCATATATCCTAATGTTTCAAGATGGGAAATTACTCCGCTGTCAAAAGAGAGATACTTACAGGGCCCACTCGATATGTATGATATCCAATATGTTCTGCAGACAATGCATGATGAAGTTACATCATGTGGGATATCGGATTACGGGAACGAGAAAAGGAAACTTACCGGTAACGAGATAGACAAAGATATAGTGAATCAGGGATTGATTCACGGCAATATCAGGAATACTTTATCTCGGGTAAGTTCAGTATCGTGAGTAATGGGAATGACAAATTAATAATCAACAGGTTCAACATAGTGTTATTCGCATAACGGTAGCAGTTATTCAGGTTGCCCATGAACCTGACCCTGGCCGGTGATTAGATGGAAACATCTAATTATAGTTACACGTTATCGAACCTGTAGGGTAACACGCTTAAGTCAGTTCTAGTTTGTTGTGTATATGGTTGGTCTGGATACCGAGAGAATATCAGCGGAATGATTTCTGCGTGGTAGATAATATCTTTATCAGAGATATTGGATTATGCAGACACTAGGTGTCTCGGAGTGATAGAAATAGTTTCTATCACCAGTCGGATTTATTCTGAAGGTTTATATAAGAGGGAAATATTTATCCGGAGTATTTTGTCTGCGGATACTAGGTGTCCTGGATCAAGTAAAAGTATTTTATATGATAAGTAATTAATTCCTAGAATTTTCTGTAAAAGGAAATATTCAATTAGGAATTAAGTAGACAAAATAATTAATTAAATATTAATTTATTTAATTAATATGTAAAGGAAAATATTAAATAAATTGGAGACACCAAGAGGGGCTGCCAAGTGGGCCCATGGGGCCCACTAGGCAACCGCACCCCCACAAGGGGCGGGTGGGCCAAGGCAAGTGGAGAGGGGAAGTTCCCCCTCTCCCCAAAACCTAGTGGGCCAAAAGCCCATATGGGGGAGGCGGTTTGGGGGAGTCCTTGATGGACAAGGACTCCAACCCCAAACCGACTTGGGGGGAGGGGGGAGTTGGAGTTGGACTCCAACCCCTAGGGCCGGCGCACCATGGGAGAGGGTTTGCCCCCTCCCCAAGCCTCCCTACCCCTTGGCCTATTATATAAACCCCACACCCCCTCTATTTGGGACACACAAGTTAGATCTCTTCTAGTTGGATTAGAGGGAACCTCTAAAATTAGAGGGATCCTCTCCGATTAGATCTAGATCTAATATCTAATCTCTCTCCCTCCTTCTCATGTGTTGAGATCTCCACCTTCATATACACCAGCGGTGAGTGCTTCAGGCATGGACGGCGAAACCCTGCTGAACTAGTTCCGATGTATGCATGCGAAACTCAGAGAGGTGATCCGTTGAGAAACGGTTGACCCTAGCTCACTCTGGTGGATCAAGGCGGGACACGAGTAGTCTACGATATTCTCTCGGCTAGGCTTAGCCGAGGGAGTTCTTCCACAAGCTTCATCAACGTCGTCATCGACATCTCTTCCGCTTCAACGGTGTCGGTAACGATTTACAGTTAGATCAAATATGCATGTCTTGTTACTTGTATCTTCATAGTAGATCTTGGCTGTTGCGTAGTAGTGGCGAATTTTTTGTTTTCCATGCACGCAACCCAATAGTGGTATCAGAGCGGTCTATGCGTAGATACATGATTTGATCTGGAGCACATGGTGTGCGGGCACCGCATAAGTTTGTACGGGTATGTTATTGAAGTATTTTCTTCTAACATTCAGTTTATTTATGTTTTCTTCCCAATAAACTATTGATAATTGTTTCCAACGGCATAGTTTGATCTTACGGACTTCTGGCAATCCGCGGACCTTTCGGCTGCTCCTAGTATGCCCGTCGGCGCCAACGAAGTGCTTCAGTAGCTCCGGGTCTTTCTATAGTTGGTCTCGTTGACTCGATGGTGGAAAGGGCATGTGGACTAGGTCCACACGGGGGTCACGCACATGTGATTGTTTGGATTGGGACCCACAACATTTTTGTAATGTTGGGATGTCAATCACCCCGCAATGTCAATCTAGCAACATGAATAATCATGCTTGGTGAGGGCCGTAGGTTTTTTTGGGGTTTTGGGGAATCTTACAGCCACGCTAAAAGATGCAAACAAATGTTAGAGGCGTCTAACTCTGTTTTGTAGGACATGTGATGTGGTATAGCCTCGAAATATTTATTTTGTTGACTAACCTTGTTTTGTTGTACGGCGTGCCGTTCTTCCTTGTTCGTCATGCTATGGTGATAGTGGAGGTTAGAAGAAGGCATGCACTTGTCGTGAACCTCAACATGGCCACACAGGTGGAGGCTCCACCGGAAGATGAAGGAAGAAGACTATACTACATCACGAAGTGTTATTTACTTGTGCATGTTTTATACCTGTTTTCTTGCTTTTCCCTTGTTTGTTTGCGCAGTAGACGTGATTATTAGGGAGTTCCTCAGTAGCTGCAAAGTTTAAGTACTTGAGCTAAAATTGAAAATATCAAGGAGTTCGTGCTCTTCCAAGTCGTAGCAGCGTCAAACCGGGTGCTTGTCCTCATCCATGGGTCGTTGATGACCCACAAGTATAGGGGGTGTATCGTAGTACTTTCGATAAATAAGAGTGTCGAACCCAACGAGGAGCAGAAGGTGTTGACAAGTAGTTTTGATCAAGGAATCACTGTAAATACTAGCAGACAAGTTTTTAGGGGTTTTTGATATTGCAGATAAATAAAATACGTGTAAATAAAAGACAGTAATAATAATTGCAGCAAGTGGCCCAATCCTTTTTAGAGCAAAGGATAAGCCGGTTGGTTTACTTATGATGGCAAAATGTTCTTGAGGACACACGGGAATTTCGTCAAGTGCTTTCGCTTCCTACAGCTGATTAATCTTTATTGTTTTGATAAGTGTTGTGTGGGTGAACCTATGCTAATGCACTGCCCTAACTTGGACTAATACATACTTGTGATTAAACCCCTTGCAAGCATCCGCGTTACAAGGAAGTAATTAAGATAAATCTAACCACAGCCTTAAACTCTGAGATCCTACACTCCCTCATGCACCGGTTTACTAACGGGGGTTTAGGTTTCTGTCACTCCGGCAACCCCACAATTAGTAGCCGAATACACAATGCATTCCTCTAGGCCCATAAAGGTGAAGTGTCATGTAGTCGACGTTCACACGACACCACTAGAAGAATAACACCACAACTTAAATATCAAACCATTAAATATTACTCAACATAGTTCCACTACTAACAGCATGACTTCTCCCATGTCCTCAAGAACTAAACGAACTACTCACAAGACATCATATGGATCATGATCAGAGGTGATATAATGATGAATAACAATCTGGACATATACTTCAATTCACCGATAAAACTTAATAGCATCAACCACAAGTAGTAATCAACACCGGGAAAGTTTCCCCTATGAACTACACAAAGTATAACCCTAGATGTTACAGCGGAACGGAGTGGAGCGGTGGAGATGATGGTGACGGCGGTGGAGATGATGATGATGATCCCATGAAGTCCAGCGTGATGACGATGACGATGGCGATGATTTCCCCCCTCCGGGAAGGAATTTCCCCGGCAGATTTCTCCCTGCCGGAGAGCTTTTCTCTCTCTGTGGTTTCCGCCTCGTGGAGGCGGCGGAATATTTCCTCGATGGCTCCCCGTCTTAGGGTTTCTGGGGGATGAAATACGCGAAGGGGGAGCGCCAGAGGTGGGCCAGGGTGGCCACACCATGCCCCGGCGCGGCAGAGGGGGGCCCGCGCCGTGGGGTGGTGTGGGCCCCTCGTGGCCCATCTCAGCCTCCCCTTTTGGCTGGCTCCGGCATCTGACAAAATAGGAACATCTGTATATTTTCCGTGAATTGTTGATCTTCAGAAATAGGGTGTCTTGACGATGCTTTTTCCAGCTGAATCCTGACTCCGGCAGTTAATTCTCCAATAATCATCAAACATGCAAAACAAGATAAAATAACATAAGTATATCATCCAAATATGAAATATATCAATGAATAGCAGTAAATTATGATATAAAATAGTGATGCAAAATGGACGTATCAACTCCCCCCAAGCTTAGACCTCGCTTGTCCCCAAGCGAAAGCTGAACTCAGTAAACAAGACCACAGGTTTATGGAGTGAAGCGTCGATAATAAAGAATACGGACAAGAAGCATCAACATGTATTAATACACAAATCATTTTAGACAGCAACTTCCCCTCATATAACTTATCTTGGAACGAGTAATGGAAATCACAATAAAGGTGCATAAAGAAAATCATAGTTTGGTGATGGCAAACTTCGTTCTTGGTCAGAGAACAATTAACAGATTGTACTTATCTTTCGAGTAGAGTCCTTATATCGGAGCTATATTGCAGAACTTACATGCTCAATTATCACAATTTCTTTACAGTCATTGATAACTTTCAAAGTTATATTCCTTCAGATAAAAGACTTGTGCAAAACAAGGAAGGATAACAACATGATTGATAATATTAATATATAGATGGTTGAATCACAACAACTCAAATGCTTGCTTAAGAAAGAAGGGAATAGGTTTACTGACTCAACATAAAAGTAAAAGAAAGGCCCTTCGCAGAGGGAAGCAGGGATTAAATCATGTGCTAGAGCTTTTTAAGTTTTTGAAATCATATAGAGAATAAAAATATAAGTTTTGAGTGGTGTATGAGAATTGTCAACGAATCAGAAAATGGAAAGTACAATATGACCCCTGCCAACCAGACTTTTAAGAGCGGCTCCCATGAAGGACGTTATTTCTACCAGCAAGGCAGATCATCCCTCTTCTCTTTTGTTTACACATGCAGATATTTCACTGTTTGTCATTGCTTGACTGATAAATCAGGGCAAAAATGTGAAGAGAATTAAGCGGTTAAAGTTGTAATTAATTGGGACTGGGCACCCCATTTGCCAGCTCTTTTTGCAAAATTAATGGATAAGCGGATGTATATGCCGCTAGTCCGGTGGTAAAGTCTGTTTGACAGTTGACATAAAGACATCCACCCCGTCCTCATGAGCTAGTAAACAGTGACACAAATAAGGAGTAGTAGCTTTTGAATAGTTTAAAGGTAGCACATGAAGTATTTACTTGGAGTGGCAAGGAAATACCACATATAGGTAGTTATGGTGGACACAAATGGCATGGGTTTTGGCTCAAGGTTTGGATGCACGAGAAGCATTCCCTCTCAGTACAGGTTTTTGGCTAGCAAGGCTGGGTAGCAAGCATAAGAGTGGAGGGATACAAACAAATATAAATGTAATAGAAACAATCATGCAATCTTCCTTGTAAACACAAATAATTTTAACTTGAGAATACTAAGCTCATGAGCCAACAAGAAAGAAAGATAATGAGATAATGTATCTACATGCAATCCCCTCTTTTCTACTTAAGCCTCAAAGTATTGTTGCTACTGACCAATGCTAAGTTTGCCAAAACCAAATAGATTTACTTGATGCTCCCAAAGTGATGCCAATACTAACAACAAGATCATTCATATGACAGAAATTTGCAAAGTAAAATAAAGTGTGCAGAAAGTAAATGATAAAACTTCTCATTAATATTCCAATAACGGCAACTCACACCAAGGGATACATAGATAACCAACTAAAGGAGAGATACTTCCACGCTGCAAACCATCCTATATGATAACTTCTCTACTCATGATATGACTCGACTGAAAAGTAAAAGGTAAAAGATAATGGTGATGATACCGCGGCACTCCCCCCAAGCTTGGAACAAGCTGAGGGGATGCCAATACCAATGATGAATTACTCCTTCGGTGGTGAAGGTGGACGAGACTCTTCATCATCAAATTTCCAAGGTAGAGGCTCCCCATCAGCGAAGGATGAATTGGTCTCCATAAACCTGAAACTCGCAGCAGAACTCATGCGTTTGAACCTAGCTTCATACTCACAGTTTTGGTTTTGGAGATCATAGATTTGTGCTTGCAATTTGGACGTGGTTTGACTGAGTATGAAGATATCATCCCATAGCTTGCTAGTCTCCTTCTTGTGTTCAGCAATAAGCTCATTAATAATCTTGTGGTTGATCTCCACTCCGCGCTCTATCATCTTCTGGTATCGGAAAACTTCATGCTCTACTTCTTCTAGTCTGGCCTTCACGTCCCCTTCAGCCTTGGGTCCCCTAACATCTTCTTGAACAAGCTCTCCATCCACGAGCCGCAGCTCTTGTGGGTGCTGCTTCAACTCGTTGATGTACGGGTTGACGACGTTCTTGAAGAAGGTATCCTTCGGAGCCTCGGACGAAGACATTGTTCTAATCTTGGAGCTAACCCTGGCAGAAACAGCTCGAAAACAAAACACGACGAGAAAACGATATACGGACCTCGGGGGATCCGGGGGATTATATAGCAAAAAGTTTCATAACAAAAGGAAAGTCCAGGTCGAAACCGGGCTGGAGACGGGCTCCGAGGCGCCCACACCATGCCCCGGCGCGGCCAAGGGTGGGCCCGCGCCGTGGGGTGGTGTGGTGCCCTCGGGCACCGTTTCCTCCCCGTTTTCGGCTCGTAATTTTCCATATTTAATAAAAACAACAAAAACATAAGTTGGGAAGTTAAACGCGAACTTTTTCTTACCAAAACTGTTACCTATTCGAAAACAGACTCTGCAGTTTTCTGAATTTGACTTTTAATAAAATCTTCCGGAGTCACTACTTGAATAATATCAACGTCTTCGTTATAAGAATCCCCAGAAATATAATGCTTGAGTCTTTGACCATTAACCACTTGAGATTTGTCACCATCAAGCGAAGTAATTTTGATTGCACCTGAACGGTAAACCTCTGAAACAACATAAGGTCCTTCCCATTTCGAAAGTAATTTACCTGCAAAAAATCTGAGACGAGACCTATACAATAGAACTTTCTCACCAACATTAAACTCTCTCTTTAGGATTCTCCTATCATGCCATTGTTTCACTTTCTCTTTAAAAAGTCTAGCATTTTCATAAGCTTCACTTCTCCATTCATCTAAGGAACTCAAGTCAAGTAACCTTTTTTACCGGCAAGTTTAAATCTCTATTAAGTTCTTTTACGGCCCAATAAGCTTTATGTTCTAATTCTAGAGGTAAATGACAAGCTTTTCCGTAAACCATTTTATAAGGAGACATACCCATAGGATTTTTATAAGCAGTTCTATAAGCCCACAAAGCATCATTAAGCTTCCTAGCCCAATTCTTTCTAGATTTATTAACAGTCTTCTGCAAAATAGATTTAATCTCTCTATTTGATAATTCTACTTGACCACTTGTTTGAGGATGATAAGGTGAAGAAATTCTATGATTAACATCATATTTAGCAAGGGTTTTTCTAAAAGCACCATGGATAAAATGAGAACCACCATCAGTCATGAGATATCTAGGCACACCAAACCTTGGAAAAATAATATCTTTAAGCATTTTTAATGATGTCTCACCATCAGCACTAGATGTTGGTATAGCTTCTACCCATTTAGTAACATAATCAACAGCAACAAGTATATGAGTATAACCATCAGAAGGAGGAAAAGGACCCATAAAGTCAAATCCCCAACAGTCAAAAGGTTCAATAACAAGAGAATAATTCATAGGCATTTCATTGCGTCTAGTTATATTACCAACTCTTTGACATTCATCGCATGATAAAATAAATTTTCTTGCATCTTTAAAAAGAGTAGGCCAATAAAAACCTGATTGTAAAACCTTTTGTGCAGTTCTATCTCCAGCATGATGTCCTCCATAAGCACTTCCATGGCATTTTCTCAATATTTCTTTTTGTTCAAATTCTGGAACACATCTTCGCATTATACCATCCACTCCTTCTTTATATAAGTGTGGGTCATCCCAAAAATAATGCCTCAAGTCATAAAAGAATTTCCTTCTTTGCTGAGCTGTAAAGGTTGGAGGCAAATACTTGGCAACAATAAAGTTAGCATAGTCAGCATACCAAGGACTTTCTCGCGAGCTTACCTTTATCACAGCCAATTGTTCATTTGGAAAACTATCGTTAACAGGAACAGGATCATAAGAAATGTTTTCCAATCTAGACAAATTATCAGCGACAGGATTTTCAGCACCTTTCCTATCTACAATATGCAAATCAAACTCTTGTAATAAAAGCACCCATCTTATAAGTCTAGGCTTAGCATCTTTCTTTTCCATAAGGTATCTAATAGCAGCATGATCGGTATGGATAATAACTTTCGAATCAACAATATAGGGTCTAAACTTATCACAAGCAAAAACTACTGCTAAAAACTCTTTTTCAGTAGTGGCATAATTCTTTTGAGCAGCATCAAGAGTCTTACTAGCATAATGAATAACATTCAACTTCTTATCTACTCGCTGTCCAAGAACAGCACCTACAGCAAAATCACTAGCATCACACATAATTTCGAAAGGTAAAGTCCAATCAGGAGGTTGAACAACAGGAGCAGTGGTTAAAGCCTTTTTTAGAGACTCAAAAGCTTCTTTACAATCATCATCAAAAACAAAAGGTACATCTTTTTGGAGAAGATTAGTAAGAGGTTTTGAAATTTTAGAGAAATCTTTAATAAACCTTCTATAGAAACCGGCATGACCGAGAATACTACGAATACCTTTAACATCCCTGGGACAGGGCATTTTCTCAATTGCTTCAACTTTAGCTCTGTCCACTTCAATACCTCTTTCAGAAATTTTATGTCCAAGAACAATCCCTTCATTAACCATAAAGTGACATTTCTCCCAATTAAGAACAAGATTAGTTTCCTCACATCTCTGCAAAACTTTATCAAGGTTTTGCAAGCAGTTATCAAAAGAAGTTCCATAGACGGAAAAATCGTCCATGAATACTTCCACAATTTTTTCACAAAAACCATGAAAAATAGCAGACATGCATCTTTGAAATGTAGCAGGAGCATTACACAAACCAAAAGGCATACGCCTATAAGCATAAGTTCCATAAGGACAAGTAAAAGTAGTTTTCTCTTGATCTTTCGCTCTAACAGCAATTTGTGAAAATCCAGAATAACCATCAAGAAAGCAAAAATGAGTTTTCTTAGACAACCTTTCTAACATTTGATCAATAAAAGGTAAAGGATAGTGATCTTTCTTAGTAACTTTATTAACCTTTCGAAAATCAATGCACATCCTATATCCAACAACTACTCTTTGAGGAATAAGTTCATCATTTTCATTTGGCACAACAGTAACTCCTCCTTTCTTAGGAACACAATGCACAGACTTACCCATTTACTATCAGCAATAGGATAAATTATACCAGCATCGAGGAGTTTTAATACCTCATTTCTTACCACTTCATTTTAGGGATTAGACGACGCTGGTGCTCCACAACAGGTTTTGCATCATCTTCCATGTTGATGGCGTGTTGACATATAGCAGGAGAAATCCCTTTTAAATCATCCAAAGTATATCCGATAGCCCCTCGGTGTTTCCTCAACACTTCCAATAACCTTGCCTCTTCAGTACCTGAAAGTTTAGAACTAATAATAACAGGATATGTTTTCTTATCATCAATGTGAGCATATTTAAGGTTATCAGGCAAAGGTTTTAAATCAAAAACAGGATCTTCTTTAGGAGGTGCAGGGGTACCCAAATCTTCCACCGGCAAATTATGCTTAAGTAATGGTGGTTGATGAAGAAAGATATTGTCAATTTCATTCCTTTCCTCCATAAAGACCTCACTTTCGTGTTCCTCCATAAATTGCTGCAAGGCATTGTTAGGAGCAATAGCAATAGCAGCAAGTTGTTCAATTTTCGAGTCCTCATTAGGCAAATCAGTTTCATAAAGTTTCTTACCAAACTTAGAGAAATTAAACTCATAAGATTCTCCATTAAATTTAGTGTAAATTTTCTCTTTCTTACAATCTATAATAGCACCACATGTATTCAAGAAAGGTCTACCGAAAATAATAGGACAAGTTTTACTAGCTTTAGAACCAAGTACTAGAAAATCAGTAGGATATTTAGTTTTACCGCATAAAACCTCGACATCTCTCACAATACCAATGGGAGAGATAGTTTCCCTATTGGCAAGTTGAATAACCACATCAATATCCTCAAGTTCACAGGGACTAATTTCATGCATAATTTCTTTATAAAGTTCAAAAGGAATAGCACTAGAACTTGCACCAATATCACATAAACCATAATAGCAATGTTCTCCTATCTTCACTGAAAGCACAGGAACACTTGTTTTCCTAGATTTACCAGGATGCGAAACAATATTAGAAGCATCTTCACAAAAGATAATATGTTCTCCATCTATTTTCAGTTACCAAATCCTTTATATTGCTACTTCAGGTTCAACAGTTATTTGTTCATCAGGCTCTAAAGGTTTCTTGGCACTTTTATTAACCACACTAGCTATCAGAGAATGTTGCTTGACTTTAACAGGAAAAGGTATTTTTTCAATATAAGGTTCTGGCAAAATGTGATCAACAGTATGAACTTCAATACTTCTGCCAATGGCCGAATTGGTTTTATCTTTATAAGGTTCATGATATTTATTCAAATCCTTCTTAGGCACATCAAGATAAGAGGCAAAAGCTTTGTAATAATTTGCAACAACTTGAGAATCAAGACAGTAAACAGCACTAACATTACGGAAATCATCAGTCTCCATAAAAGATTTAATGCATTCATAATCATAATTTATACCTGACTTTCTACCTTTGTCGTTCTCCCATCCTTCAGTATTTTCCTGAATACGGTCAAGAAGGTCCCATTTAACTTCTTCTTCAGTACGTGTAAATGATCCAGAACAAGAGGCATCCAATAAATCCTTATCATGAAGAGAAAGCCTTGCATAAAAATTATTGATAACAATATTACTTGGGAGCTCATGAATGGGACATTTGAGCATTAGTGACTTCAATCTCCCCCACGCTTGGGCAATACTCTCTCCATCATGAGGCCAAAAATTATATATGCGATTTCGATCTTGATGAATCTCACTAGGAGGATAGAATTTAGAATAAAAGAGAGGTACAATTTCCTCCCAGCCAATAGATCGGCCATTCTTCAGCATCTTATACCATTCCGCAGCTCGGCCCTTCAATGATATAGAGAATAACTTCCTCTTGACTTTTTCCATTGAAATACCTGCACACTTGAACAACTCGCATAATTCATGTATAAATAGTAAATGATCACCAGGATGGATGGTTCCATCTCCAACATAGCGGTTATCCATAACACGTTCAACAATTTTCATAGGTATTTTAAATGGATCTAATTCAGCAGGCGGCGGTTCATCTACTACCTTAGCAGTGGCAGTAGTATTCCCAAATAGGGATTCGAATGGAGATCTCTCCATAATAAAATAAAGCAGCAAGCAGAAATAAAAACAGCACTTACAGTAAAGGTTTCCCTTACCAATTCCACTTACCAATAGCACTTCACTCCCCGGCAACGGCGCCAGAAAATAGTCTTGATGACCCACAAGTATAGGGGGTGTATCGTAGTACTTTCGATAAATAAGAGTGTCGAACCCAACGAGGAGCAGAAGGTGTTGACAAGTAGTTTTGATCAAGGAATCACTGTAAATACTAGCAGACAAGTTTTTAGGGGTTTTTGATATTGCAGATAAATAAAATACGTGTAAATAAAAGACAGTAATAATAATTGCAGCAAGTGGCCCAATCCTTTTTAGAGCAAAGGATAAGCCGGTTGGTTTACTTATGATGGCAAAATGTTCTTGAGGACACACGGGAATTTCGTCAAGTGCTTTCGCTTCCTACAGCTGATTAATCTTTATTGTTTTGATAAGTGTTGTGTGGGTGAACCTATGCTAATGCACTGCCCTAACTTGGACTAATACATACTTGTGATTAAACCCCTTGCAAGCATCCGCGTTACAAGGAAGTAATTAAGATAAATCTAACCACAGCCTTAAACTCTGAGATCCTACACTCCCTCATGCACCGGTTTACTAACGGGGGTTTAGGTTTCTGTCACTCCGGCAACCCCACAATTAGTAGCCGAATACACAATGCATTCCTCTAGGCCCATAAAGGTGAAGTGTCATGTAGTCGACGTTCACACGACACCACTAGAAGAATAACACCACAACTTAAATATCAAACCATTAAATATTACTCAACATAGTTCCACTACTAACAGCATGACTTCTCCCATGTCCTCAAGAACTGAACGAACTACTCACAAGACATCATATGGATCATGATCAGAGGTGATATAATGATGAATAACAATCTGGACATATACTTCAATTCACCGATAAAACTTAATAGCATCAACCACAAGTAGTAATCAACACCGGGAAAGTTTCCCCTATGAACTACACAAAGTATAACCCTAGATGTTACAGCGGAACGGAGTGGAGCGGTGGAGATGATGGTGACGGCGGTGAGATGATGATGATGATGATCCCAATGAAGTCCAGCGTGATGACGATGACGATGGCGATGATTTCTCCCTGCCGGAGAGCTTTTCTCTCTTTGTGGTTTCTGCCTCGTGGAGGCGGCGGAATATTTCCTCGATGGCTCCCTCCGTCTTAGGGTTTCTGGGGGATGAAATACGAGAAGGGGGAGCGCCAGAGGTGGGCCAGGGTGGCCACACCATGCCCCGGCGCGGCATAGGGGGGCCCGCGCCGTGGGGTGGTGTGGGCCCCTTGTGGCCCATCTCAGCCTCCCCTTTTGGCTGGCTCCGGCATCTGACAAAATAGGAACATCTGTATATTTTCCGTGAATTGTTGATCTTCAGAAATAGGGTGTCTTGACGATGCTTTTTCCAGCTGAATCCTGACTCCGGCAGTTAATTCTCCAATAATCATCAAACATGCAAAACAAGATAAAATAACATAAGTATATTATCCAAATATGAAATATATCAATGAATAGCAGTAAATTCTGATATAAAATAGTGATGCAAAATGGGCGTATCAGTCGTGTGTGACAAGGATCCGGGAGGCGTGTATGGAATGTCCATGCAGCAAAATGCGGTTGGTTCTCTTGACGTTCGGGCATGACTAGTCATGAGCTCGGAGCACATCCATCGAAAGATGAACGGAAATCACGGCAGGAAGTGATTGGCAAGGTGACCTACCCGCTGTAAACTACGATCACTACAACACGCATCCAGCCTTTGATCGTATGTTGAGCGTGGATTCCGAATCACTAAAGTCTGATCACGAGGAATATCAGAATTTAGTGGGAGCATATTATTAGTTTATCTTTAACTAGTGATAGAAAATAATTATGAACGTGTCTTAGTGAACATTAGATTGTTGTAGGTCGACACATGTAACACCCGCTATTAACCTTGGTCCACTACTTGAAAAGCAAACCACTTTTCTCCCATTTGGAGTAAATATGTTGATTGGGTATGTTTCCTAAGAGTTGTACTTAGGGTGTCAAGAAAAAGTATGTCTTCGACACTTCTCCTACGAGGGTTGTTGTCAAAGCTACTTATGCTGAAAGGGAAGCTCACGCCTTGGAGAGTGTTGAGACTGTCTCTATCCAATGGCTTATGTTGACATGCATGGGCCGTGAGTTGCATAAGCGGTTGGATCACACATCTGCTGAGCGACATGATCGTCATACTCATAGCCATGTTCCAGACTTAGGCAAAGACTGAAAGTTATGAGATAACAAAGCTTTTCTGGTCATGTCACATGGCAGAAGGAAGCTCAGCATGCGAGCATGTAATCAAGATGATTGATTGCGGTTCAAGGCTGCAGACTTTGGGGTTTTCTAATCCCGACTGAGCCAAGTACAGATTTGATGTTGACTTCACTTCCCCGTTTTACAACGGATTATCATGATTCAAAACATGAGTGGGAGGAAGAAAACATTAAATGGCTCCTTGCTATGCTAAATTTGCAGAAGTTAAGGTCGATAGTTGCCCATTTGCATGCTTCAAGAAAAAGAGGAACAAGAAGGCTGAAGGTGCTAACACACCGGATAAGCTTAAACGGTTTAATTCAGGAGAATCCTGAATGCCTCTTCAGAGATAAGAAAGGATTTTGGAAGGGGAACTGCAAAAGGTTCCAGGCACTAATAAGAAGAAACCTGCTAGATGTGCAGGAGGTATAAGAGTTATATTTAAATGATATTCATTATTCTAGCTAGTAACTCTGGAGTATTGGTTGCGAAGAATTTTTCTTGCATTCAATATAAGGCTGCGGAAAGTAAGAAGGATGGAGAATAAAAGGTGGTGGTGTGCGCCAAGTTTGGCGCATGTACCTTCGTCCTTGGGATGAAGACGTCTCCACTTTTATTTTTCAAGTTGAAAGATTTGTGAGCTTCGGCTCAAGTTATTAGGTCGCATGTTTGGCGATAAATATTCTTGTGAATTTATAGGACAAGTTGGTCCTGTTTGTTATGATAAAGAATATTGGTGATCACTCCCTTCAGGGATGATCAAGTTGCAAATCTTTTGAAATTAAGGGAATATCATTTGTTCTAATTTTTTGTGTGATTGTGTTGATATCACCTTCGGGTGACACTATCATCCTGGATGCATCAAATGCATGATGGAAGGAAATCCAAGATATCGTTATGTGAAACGAGTGAGAGACTTGGTGAATTACACACTTCTTTGAAGTTTGAATTCATTAAGTATTCCGGCACATAGTCAGAAATCAACAAAAGATAAGTTTATGGACAATTTATGATATTATCATTAATGTCATGAAAATTCACAAAATGTTTTAGATATAAAGTCTTGGTGATTATGTAATTATGTCTTGAAAGTTTTCGAGTCATAATCTGACTAAGTGTGACGAAGTCAGCACTAAGAATCTTCTTGTTTTTGCGCAACGTTTGGCAATACTCAATCTAGAATATATTTGCTCGCTAGGTAATTTTAGCACAGTTAATTGTCTTGCTTCGTGTCATTGTTTTGAAAGATAAACTATGGATGGACACTTTGGTCTTAGGCACTAAAAGTTTCTGAAATATTGGAACTTGGTCCTAGGATAAAGGACAAAGAGAATTTCATTGTCTCTTGCCTCATGTCATTGTTTTGAAAGATAAACTTTGGGGACATGATGGATTTAGGTCCTGAGATTTTCTGAAAGATGAACCCTCGATCCTAAAAGTAAAAGACAATGAGTTACTTTGTAGGTTGTTCCAATAAGTTAATTGGAAGTCCTCTTATAACACCACATAAGTGTCAATGTTTTGTTACTAAGAGATATGTGATTCTTAAGGAATTTATTCCTTGTTGAATTCAGTGGGAGGATGGTGATTCTTGAAGACATTATTGAATCTTCGAAAATAGTTATCAGAAGTTGTGCAGGCGGAAACAATTCCAATTGACAATTCTTTTAGACTAATACCGAGAGTCATTGCAATATGAGCATGACTTCTTGTCAAGAAATAATCACTTAACCAGATAAAGAGCATATGAGTTTCTAGGAAACTTGAGTCAATGTGCTGAGACAAAGTAATAAGATAAGGTGCTATAGTATCCAAACCTTCTTGACTTAAAGTAAAATTAATTAGTTATATCATCAAGTTCGAGTTGAGAGACTTGAAGGAATTCTTGTTGGAATATTTGATCATAAAGCTTGTTTGTCATAAATGGTTTTATGACAAATTCAAGAGTTGACTACTCAGGATCATATGATCTGTAGCATAGCTTTGTTGATCTGAATGGGACTAGTAGATTTGTATGAGATGTTAACAAAGTATATTCCTCTAAGGAAAAGTAATCGAGTATGTGTACGATGTACAACTCGAGGGCTTTGTTAAATGAATACAGTACTAGTTATTTAATGAGCATGTTTGTATAAGATGTTAACAAAACAAATTCCTTTGAAGGAAAATTTATCGAGGAAGTGTACAATGTATAGTTCGAGGGTTTTGTTAAATGAATACATAACTAGTCATTAAAAGTATGTCTGTGGTGGCAGACGAATGATGGTATGAAGGTTGGATTAGTTTTGTAATTATGTGAAGTAAAACAAGCAATGTTTAACTTCATAGGAAATTACAAAGTTCTTTAAAGTTAGTGGGAGCTAGTTTATGGTATTCAATTAATTTTGGAAACCATTAAAATACTTCATTTGATAGAATATGTGTATCATTGAAAAGTTGTTCAATGAAACGTATGGAGCGAAGAATTAGTATCATAACAGGATGTATCCTGATAATGATTTAATATCTTCCTGCAAGAATGCACACAAAGTGTTTTGAATGAAAATTCGAAACATGAGAGAACTAGTTCTCATAAAGAATAAGGAAATTTATATGCAAGAACCACGATAGTATATCGGTGGTGAGCATGATCAACTGATTCTTTCATTTTATCATCATGGGAATTTCCTGGATAATGCATTCTTGGATTTGAATATCAAGTGATAAAGGTAATTGTTGACAAGTTGACTTTGTAACAAAAGTTCAATTGACTCCAATTATATAGAGTATTCTCTAAATGGTGTTTTGAAGAAGTGTATTCAAAGAGAATAACTTGCAATGTAAGACTTACATTGGACAGAAAACTTATGAGATACGTATAAAAGATAAACCAAGGATAAAATATGATCTTATGATTTTGTGAAATAGCAAGGGTTAGGATGCTTGATTAATTTTGAGCATAGAGTTACGTACACTACAACAAGTCGCAGTGACAGTGGGAACTTAAATGTTTCTAAAAGTGGGTTGTTGGTTCATTAGATGAACTAGGTGTGGTTCTTTACAAAAGAGACAGCAATGTTGTGGAAGCAGCAGAACTGTTTTCTTAGTTAGAGTACCAAGGTTTCACCTTGAATAGCCCAGACTGCATGTGATCATATGATCAAGGAGATTATGATAGAAAAGAGTTTTCTGCATAATGTATAAAGTTCACACAGCCCTAGAAGGGTCTGATGAAAAATGTCTACCACATGAAAGGAAGCATGAGAAACCATCTGTTTCACCCAGATGTTGAGTCTTATGCAAATAGTAAATTGCCTATTGTGCAAGTGGGAGACCGTTAGATGTATGCCCAAAAGGCAATAAAGTTTAACATCTGATTCATAATTATGCTTCATGATTCTATGCTATAACTGCGGTGACTCCTGAATATGTGATTCAGAGGAAAACTCACTCGCACGTGTAGAAACATGAACAGAATAAACTATACCCTAGTCTTGCCTTTAGACTAATTCGTTGATTGCTTGATGACCACGTTTTCCTGGTCTGGGACATTGTTTATGTCAGCATCAATGAGTGGCATATTGTTGGGGGAAACAATATGGCCGGGTAGACCCAAATCGTTGATATGTGACAAGGATATACATCTCGGGTACCCTATCCTAAGGGTACCTGGTGCACGTGTCGACGAAAGGCCCAACTATCAAGAGCCTACATGAAGCCCCTGATGAAAGGCCCAACAAGATGGAGTATCCTCCAAGATTAGACATAGGCATAGTCGGTTTAGGCTTTCCTTACATGTAATCTGGGTCGGTTACGAACTCCCGAGACCCAGCCTATTATATAAAGGTTGAGAGGGTCGCCGATCCAGGATACGCAATACTCGAACCACCAAAAGCCCTAGCGAGATCGACATCTCGTCGGAGCCTCCCTGTAACCGCATAATCTCACACGATCAATACCAGACAAGCAGGAAGTAGGGTGTTACTCTCCAGAGGCCTGAACCTGGGTAAATCTTTGCCTCTGCTTGTCAGCCGACGAAACTATCAGTACTACCACGTTCTCTCCCCATAATCTCAACCCTAGGTCCTTAACCATGGGATTTGATGAGTTAACCCCTCGTCAATTGGCGCCGTCTGTGGGAAAGAATAGTGCTGGACTCACGGTTTCTTCGGTTCCATCGGAAAACGGCGACTCGCCGATCGGATCTACAAACGGCAACTCGCCGGCTGCATCAACAAACCAGAACTCGCCGACTCGGGCGGCACACGGCAACTCGCCGACTCACTCGACAAACGGCAGCACGCCAGCTTCACCTGCAAAAAGCACATCAGATCCTCTGATGGATTTCGAGCCACACTCGCCAGAATTCCAGGAGACGTTCGCTGATCTCGAGTCAGGTTTGGGTTTAACCGTTGGCTCGTTCAATTTTTTCGAAACAAGCTTGGTGTGCAGGACTTGACAGATCCACGCCAACTCGCGACTTCCGCACCCGAGGCTCCATCGGTTGCGGCTCCTTCGACTGCGGATCCATCAACTGCGTCCATACCATCGTCGATCCTCCAAGCCTGCTCGTCTGCAACAACCATGTCGACTCGAGAGATCAACGAGCTCATTGAAGAACTCCAAGGAGGAGGCCGAATCAGCATACCGCACAAACGATCCCGAGCTCAATCTTCCACTCGAGGATAGCTTCGACTGCGGGATCTCCCTCAGCGACTTCGACGAGCCCGAAACTCATATCGACAACCACGTCGACTCCGAGATCTGCACCAACAACAACCTCGACTTCGAGATCCATAACAACTTCGCCGACACCGAGATGAGCATAGGCGATGAAGACATCGACAGCGAGATCCGTCCAGACGGACCACTCGATGGGCATATCGACTCCGACATGAGCCTTGATGACGACGTCGAGTCCATGACGGGACTCGAAAACACATACACATACCCTCGGGTGATACCCCAGCAGGTCTACGTTGCCTTCGCCGCAGAATCATCTGATGCTGCGGCCAGTCGCAGGCCTACAGAATTCCCGTGCACAGTTACTATGCCGGATGGAGTCACAAATCTCACAATTACTGCTGAGATGGCAGCAAAAGCAGATAAAGTCATCAAGGAGTGCACAATGATGCCAGCAGACGCAACACGAGAGGAGATGTTGACCTTCCAGTACTTCAACTGGCAGGAATCACTTCGACTGCAGCAGATCAGAGCAACACTCGAAGAACGTAAAAAGCAAGCTAGCTTGTCGAGTGCACGAAGAAGACAGCTCTCCCTGAGCTCCACCGGGCGAGCAGACACAAGACCCAGATCAAGGCTGTCACACCTCGCGAAGATGAGAGGGCAGCACTCACCCGCAACTTAGGCCACTCTTTCATGACATTCGACGAGGAGGGAGTGCCAGTACCCAAAACAGCTGCGGGTGCTCTCTTTACCGCTGCAGCATACCTAGAGGCAATCAAGCCTCCAGCTGATGACCCCAATGCAAAACTACATCGCCAACAGATCAAATCACTCGCCTTAGCGGCGAAGGCCATACGCCAAATCCAAAAACTCCAGGAGGGAGTCGAGACCGTGCCATAGTAGACACGCGTCGTGAAGAACATAATCGCAGTGGTCGCCGTCACCACTCGAAGGAAAGAAGCGGCTCACGTCGGCGCAGGTCCAGGAGCAGATCACGCAGATCTTACAGTAGCGACTCGTACTCTGATCAGGAGCCTGAGCCACACGGAGCTCTGTGCTTCACTCGACGCGTCCGCGAGACACGGATGCCCAAAGGGTTCAAACTCACATCTGAACAGCCCAAATACACGGGTCGACAGGAACCTTCAGGATGGCTGGAAGACTACAGACTGGCTGTCGCGTGCCAGCGAGGCACAACATCACAGCCATGCAATACATACGACTCATGCTCGAAGGCACAGCCCGCGACTGGCTCAAGGCTCTACCTCCATCAACATACGACTCGTGGGATCACTTCCGCGACTTCATCAAAAACTTCGAGCCTCTATGTGAGCGACCAAAAACGTTCGAAAACTGCGAGCCTGCGTTCAACGGTCAGACGAAACGTTGAGGTCATACATCCGACGATGGACTGAGATACGCAACTCAGTTGGAGTAATTTCAGAAGATATGGCCATGGATGCTTTCATCATGGGCCTCGCCAGGCGAGACTTCAAAGAAGCACTTGGTCGCCAAAAGCCAACCTCTGTGGCTAACCTCCTGAAGATCGCGACTGAGTGGGCAGACGGAGAAGACATGGCGCGCACCACACGCGGGTCCTCACCCCGTGACAATCATGAAAGCGGCAGTCGAAGCCGCAGAGACTCATACAGAGACGACCGAGGCGCAAACGTTCAAAACGTCACTACGACGACGACAGACCCGAATTCATGGCGGCTGGGTTCTCCACACCCCGCAATGACCAAGACAGAAGCGACCGACGGTCAGAAGATCGACGGACAGTCGAGATGATCGCCGGGACAGTCGAGATGATCGCCGGGACAGTCGAGACCGCGGCCAACGCAGCGACAGCTACAAGAAGAAAGACTGGCGCAAGTCGCGCTCCGGCGCACAAACGAGCGATCATTCGATGAAAGATGGATGCTGATTGCAGATTCCACCTGTACAAGGGGAAGACGGAAAATTGCGCTCCAATCACTCGATGAGAAACTGCAGAGAATTCGACCAACTAGCGTCTGAATACGTGCAACTCAGAAAGGCAACAGCCGCACCCGCACCTGCACCTGTGCCTCAGCCAAACAATGTGCCTGTTCTGATGGCACCACCTCCACCACCACAGCCTGCCGCAGGCGGAAATATCGCGGGTGCCATACAACCCGTACCTCGGGTGGACGAACCTCAGTACCCTCCGCCCCAAGGGCAGATGTACATGATACAGAAAGGTCGCCCTTCCAACAGGGAGCAAAAACTTCGCACTCGACAAGTAAACATGGCGGTCATGTCACCTCCTGCCGTAACTGAATTCTTGAAGGGATCCGAAACTGCAATAAGCTTCAGCACCATCGGTCGTTCGTCCAGGGCACTCTGCTCTGGTACTCGACGCACAAATTGGAGGCTACGCCATGTCCAAGGTCTTCATGGATGGTGGCAGCGGCATAAACATCATCTTCGCAGATACGCTCCGCAAAATGAACAGGTCAGTCGAAAACCTGCCAAATCCTCAAATACCTTTCACGGTATCGTCCCAGGCAAAGCAATAAGCCCAGAAGGCACCATACAACTCGACGTAACGTTCGGGGACAAGAACCACTTCAGGACAGAGTCGATTGAGTTCGAAGTTGTCGACTGGAAGTCACAATACCATGCCATACTTGGACGCCCGACGTTCGCTCGATTCATGGCGGTCCACACTACGCATACCTCCAGCTGAAGATGCCTGGACCAAAAGGAGTAATCACAGTCAAAGGAAACTTCCAAAAGTCTGACTCTTGCGACCGAGAGTTTAGCAAAATCTCTGAGATGTTCGGCATGGAAGCAACACTCGCCGATCTAGCGGTCTCCAACGATCGAACACTTATGCCGGAGCACAAGAAGGTGGCAGTCGACAGAGCATTCAATGCCACCAATGACACAAGGTCGCATCAGGTGCACCCGACTGACCCGACCAAGACAGTCAATGTCTCTTCGAGTCTGCCTATCGCATAGGAAAGCGCGCTCGTCGAATTCCTCCGTGAGAACTGGGATATATTTGCGTGGTGTCCAGCCGACATGCCAGGTATTCCCAGGGAATTCGCCGAGCACTCTCTCCAATTATTTCCAGATGCTAAACCAGTCAAGCAAACAATGCGCCGCATATCCGGCCCGAAAAGAACCGCAGTCGAAGCCGAAGTCGACAGACTACTCGCAGCAGGTTTCATCAGAGAAATCAAGAAATCACAATGGGTGGCCAACCCCGTACTTGTAGAGAAGAAGCACACAGATATCCTTCGGATGTGCGTAGATTTCACAGCACTCAATAAATGCTGTCCAAAGGATCACTTTCCACTACCTCGAATCGACCAGATCGTCGACTCTTGTCCTTCCTGGATGCTTACTCGGTTACCACCAGATAAGGATGAAGGAAGAGGATGAAGAGAAAACGGCGTTCATAACCCCACTCGGGGTCTACTGCTACACAACAATGCCTTTCGGGCTCAAGAACGCAGGCGCAACCTACCAGCGCATGATGCAAGACTGCCTCAAGAAGCAAATTGGGCGAAACGTCCAGGTCTACGTAGATGACATCGTCATCACAACAAGGGAGGAAAACACACTACTCGATGACTTGCGAGAGACGTTCGCAAACCTCAAACGCTTCCACATCAAGCTCAACCCGAAGAAGTGCACGTTCGGCGTGCCAGCCGGGCAGCTCCTGGGTATCTAGTCTCGGCTCGTGGAATCGAGGCGGACCCGGAGAAAATACAGGCCATCTTGACGATGCAAAGGCCTTCAAAGCTCCATGACGTGCAAAAATTAGCGGGTCGAGTGGCAGCACTCAGTCGATTCATCAGCAAACTGGGCGAAAAAGCACTCCCGTTCTATCGACTGATGAAGAAAGCAGACAAATTCGAGTGGACGCCAGAAGCCGAAGCAGCCTTCACGGACCTCAAGCGAGTCCTCACAAGCCCTCCAATCCTCGTCGCACCAAGGGAACGAGAGCCACTATACCTATATGTCTCCGCAACTAACAGGGTGGTAAACCGTACTGGTAGTCGAACGCAGGGAGGAGGGACACGCCCAAAGCATACAACCCAGTCTATTACTTGAGTGAAGTGCTCTCCATATCAAAGCAGCGGTACCCGCACTATCAAAAGCTGGCCTACGCCGTGTTCATGTCCTCAAGGAAGCTGACGCACTACTTCGCAGAGCACCCGATCACTGTAATCAGCACCTCAGGGATCGGAGACATCCTCACAAACCCAACGCAACTGGGCGAGTCGCAAAATGGCTCATCGAGCTAGGCCACGAGATATCAAGTATGATTACCCGAAGGCCATCAAAGCACAAGTCTTACCTGACTTCCATACCGAGTGGATTGAAGCTCAGTTGCCAGGAGCACCAGATGTGTCCAACTCATGGACTATGTACTTTGACGGCTCAAAGAAGAACGAAGGCGCAGGCGCAGGTGTCATCCTCATATCACCAAAAGGCGACAAGCTTCGCTATATCCTGCAGATGGGATTCGAGTTACCATCCAATAACGAAGCAGAGTACGAGGCCCTGATCCATGGCATGCGGATGGCCAAAGCCCTCGGGTGCACTCGACTGATGATCTATGGTGACTCGAATCTTGTGGTGCAGCAAACAATGAAGGCCTGCGATGCAATCGCAGATAACATGATCGCCTACCGTGACTGTACAACCTAATGGAGGGCAGCTTCGAAGGCTGCGAGTTGCGGCACATAGGCGCGAGAGCAACGAAGAAGCAGATAAGCTAGCCAACATTGGCGCGACCAAAGCACCAGTTCCACCTGGTGTCTTCCTCGAGCGCATCGAGCACAGGTCCATCAAGCAAAAACGAACATCTCCTACATCAGCCGCACCAGCCAAGAGCAAAGCACCTAGCACAGAGGACCCGCCAGTCGAGGTACTCCTCATCGAGCCAACTTGGACTCAACCTTTCCTCGCATACATACTCCGCGGCGAGGTACCTGAAGACATAACAGAGTCAAGACGCGTCACTCGACGATCTAAAGCATACACCGTCATCAACGGCGAACTATACAAGCGCAGCGTATCAGGTATGTTCCAACGTTGCATAGCATTCGAAGATGGCCAGGCCATCCTTCGTGATATTCATGCAGGTACCTGCGGGCATCACGCCAGCAGTCGATCACTCGTAGCCAAAGCCTTTCGCGCAGGCTTCTACTGGCCCACAGCACTCAAAGACGCGGAGGACATAGTCAAAAGGTGCATCGGCTGTCAAAAATTCGCCACAAAGCCGCACGCACCCGCATCGGCGTTGAAGACAATACCATTGGCCTGGCCCTTCGCCCAGTGGGGGCTCGATATGGTCGGGCCACTCAAAAAATCCTCCCATGGAGGGCATACTCACCTTCTGGTGGCGGTCGACAAGTTCACCAAGTGGATTGAAGCAGTCCCTATCACAAGTTCGACTGCCACTACAGCAGTCAATTTCATAAAATCCATCATATACCGCTTCGGTGTACCAAGCAGCATCATCACTGATAACGGTACAAACTTCACGGCTGAAGAGTTCCGAACTTTCTGCAAAGAGCAAGATATCACGCTCAATATGCATCTGTGGCACACCCGCAGTCCAATGGCCAAGTCGAAAAAGCCAATGGACTCGTGACGAGCGGAATCAAGAAACGCCTCCTGGTGCCACTCAAAAGAGCGGGTGCTTGGGTCGAAGAACTCCCGTCTGTGCTATGGAGCCTACGCACAACTCCCAACGCTTCAACACAATTCACCCCATTTTTATGGTCTACGGCGCAGAGGCAATCCTGCCATCAGATGTAAGATTCAATGCACCAAGAGTCGAGGCATACAACGAAGAAGATGCAGATGAAGCACTCGAAGATGCAGTCGACTTGCTCGAAGAAGCACGCAACACGGCGCTAGCACGCACAGCTGTCTATCAGCAAGACCTCCGCAACTACCACAGCCGTCGACTGCGTACCAGGTCCTTCGAGGTTGGCGACCTGGTACTTCGACTGAAGCAAAAGAAGGTGCACAAACTCGCTTCTCCATGGGAAGGACCCTTCATCATCACCGAGGTCATTGGTGGTGGAGCATACAGACTGAAGCACACGAAACAGGCGAACTCTCGCACAATCCTTGGAACGTTGCGCAGCTGCGCCGTTTCTATGCTTAGATTGCTCAGTCGCACAATGTAATAGGCACATATGTCGGATGGCTGCAGGTTTCAGACGCGCTCTTTTCCTTACCAGGGTACCTACGGGGACTGGAAGGTTTTTAATGAGGCGGCCTGCAGCTTAACATTCAAAAATGGAATATATCAATGATTCCTCATATTTCTCCCTGCTTATTAATCGCATAACTTATTCGCACAAATTTAGCCTCACCCGAATACTCGGGGCTGCGCTATCTCAAAAGCATGAGCTTTTGCTCCTTCTTCAAACATAATACCCCAGTCGCACTCGAATACTCGGGGGTTGGGTCATAAAAATCATACATAAACGAAAAAGTTGCTCAACCCCTAGGCAGAAACTCCGCAAAACAAACGCGCTCGTTAGCACGAGGCTCGGGGACTACCTCCTTGGGCGACGAGGCGCGGATGAACAGCTGGTCCGCAGGCGGCAGCATTCCCTCCTCGCGAAGCTTGTCCAGCTGCGCCTCCTTAATGGTGGATTTCACCCAATCGCCGTCGCTCTTCTTGAGGTCGGCGACGGGCGCAGACGCGCCGGCCACGGTCTTCTTCCCCTTCAGAGTGGCCGCGTCGGTCGCGGGCGCGTCGGCAGCAGCAGCCTTTCTCTTTGGCGCCATGGCAGTGGTGGCTAAGGGGAACAGCGGGAGCTCAGGCGCAAGAACAATGGGGAAGCGAGAGGAAGACGATGAAGCAGGGGCGGCGCGCAGAGCAAATGGCAAGTAAAAATAATGCCAGCGCCGTTCCCCCTATTTACCACAAATCAAAAGCGATCATAACCGTTCAGATCATAATCGTGCGTTCCGCACGCAATCCCACGGAGGGCAACCGTCGCCGGCCACTCCGCCCACTACGCACGCAAAAATAGGAGCCATCATCACGCCTCCGTCAAAAGTGGGTCAGCGCGGTCAAATCTAGTCCAAACGGCGCGGTTGTTCGGTCAGCGCTGCACAATGGGCCCACATACGTGTCATGTCCCATCCATCACAGCATAACACACGCCACCGCGTGTCAGGCAGCGCAGTTGCCAAAAACGTCATCCCTGACGTCATTGCAAGCGATCTGTTCAGAAAAGCATTCGAGTTCGCCCAATGCATATCGGTCACTCGACTGTCTTGATTGGTTCAGCTGGTAAAGCAACGTTAAGGTAAAAATTGGTCACTCGACCGTTCCTTCGACTGAGGCATATTACTCCCATCGGGAGCGTATCGAAAATTTCTTCGACTAAGAATGTATGGGATAACAAGATTTGAGATTATCCTCCACTAGTCGTCAACCCGTGCGCCTGCACGGGCTAGCTATATTAAAAACTCGTAAGTATTAAGATTTTGAACGAAATTATAGAGAAACTTAATATAGTGCACCAAAGGTAAAATGATTATTAATTGCCGCTTGTGCGTGCCAGTTTATAAGGATGATTTGCCTACTTCATAAGATTTCAAAATTTTCTTTTGGAGTCACAATTTAGGAATAGCACTCATGCTTAAGGTATCTATATATAGACGTAATAATATATATTAATGGTTTTATTTTTCTTAGTTTCTTTAATATTAGCTTTCAAAGTAGTTAGCATATCAACATATATTTTTTTAATGCCTTTGTCCTTGTATTGAAGTCACCGAAAGCATCTATCCTCAATGCACTAAGGTAAGTGTTAGACTCCTTATTTTAGATTACGTCGTCGTTTTTATCATTCATGGAGAAACACATATACTATAATCATGGAACATTCTCTTTCTTTATATATCTATCATTATTTTTAAGGAGAACATAATTAAATTAATTATGTAATGAATATGTAAGTAATATACATTTGTATCCATAATAATACATGCCAGTATTGAAATATTTTCCAGTTTTGATCTGCAAACTTACTATATGTAGTATTTACCTGAGAAAATGTTATTCATATGTATTTTTTTCCCAAATATAGTGCCAAAATATCAACAGGTCGTTACCACGAAGAACAGATCAACCCAGTACTGCACTGGCAGTTCAAATTCCATCGGCATATATTTCATGTTCTGCCCAAATCATAAGGGACACACTATTTTGTAGTTTTATCACCGGTGGGGTTAAAGATATTTTCCAAGAAAGGAAAGGTGGGAATCAAGTTCACTCAAGATAGTACTACCACGTTATATGGATGTTTAGTTTGGAATATACTACCTTTTTGGGAATTGCTCAACAAAAGACGATCTTCCTTCAGCCTGGCCATGCAACGGCGACCGCTAGCCTCCCTGCCCTACCGCCTGGTGCAATAAGGCGAGAAGATGTATGGATAAATTATCCGTTATCAATTGTTGCCTTATTTTTAGATTTATCTCTCTCATCGATGCAGCATGGAAGTTCAGCGTGATACGACCTGAAAATGTAGTGTGTCAGAGGTTTAAGGAAAATCTGTTCAGCAACTGTTAATCTGAAAAAACAAATCTCTTCTACATTATGCGGGCGAGTTCACAATTTTCACGATAATCAGTAAGAACTTAAAATATCTTCTTACAACACTCTTCTTGCAACATCAATAGCACTCTTCTTGCAGATCATATGCATCCTTCTCACGTGTAGACTGCATTCTCATCAGTGAAAATCGACTAAGTATATTGGTCATTAATTTAAGTGCAAATATAGAAAACAATCACTAAAAAAATACTCCCTTCGTCTGAAATAAGATGTGGCTGGGACGGATGTATCTAGTTGTGATATATGTCTAGATACATCTATTTTCGTGACAATGAATTCCGGACGGAGGGAGTAGATTAATACACTTTGAGAATTAAAACATACCTGTAGCATGCACGGAGAGCAAGTTGGGGACGCTTCTAATTTCTGTGTGTATGGCAACAGTTGGATATTATATTCTGAACCAAATTAAATTCTGAATAAGCTAAAACGAAGTGTAACTAAATTGAGTAGAGAGCATAAATATTATCTGGAACTTGCATACGGAGGCAAGTGCAAACTCCAGCTTAGGCTAGTGATTACGTGTGTGCACCGAAAGGATCGGACCGATGCATCCATGAACGAACAACGCAACTACTTCTTTTGAACTTTGTAGGTCAATGAATTGAACATATCTGATTGGGAAAAGAACGTGCTGATGCTGGAACCACACCTCAGACCCGCGAGATTGGTCCTGCAGCCGACTACAGATCACACGGAAACTACTTCGACTGATGGGTGCCTCCCGTCCGGCCGTCCACGACGATGCAAACTTCGACCATCACCGTCGCGGAGATGCATATATAATCTATATGATGCAGATTGGCCATGGGGAAAGGCTTTTGCTGCATGTCACTAATTAAATATTGATCGCAGGTATGGAGGATGGTTTACAATTCGAACTCGAGACGTCCCAGCCTGCGCGTTTTGGAAACGGCTTCAATCGTACGACTGTAGGCATACTACAGGTAGATCGGATGGTTAAAATTTTCTAATCTTGAGGATTAACGTGGAGCCTCGTACGGTGCCTCCAATTAGTAAATATAAGATTGCAAGCAATAAAGCACAATCTCGGGGGCTACTCCCATCGGGAGCGCTATCGCGCACCCGATAATATAACGACAAAGTATCAGTCGACAAAAGACTCGACTCAGTTCATATGCAAAATCATACTCGAAACATTCCCGAGTTGCGTCCGCCGCAAATAACCTCGGATGTTGCATGCATAATGCAAAGGTAAGACCCGCCGAACTTTCGAGCTGGGCTAAGGACCGTTCTAGCAACGTTAATCCTAAAATCTTCCGTGTCAGCAGACATGATGAAAAATCCCGACGGATGCGTTGGGTAAAAATCAAAGTTATACTGCAGATCGATTCAGTAAGACCTCCGCGGCCTAGTCGAGTCTGACCAGTCTGTTCCAAGTTCGAGTCCGGGGACTCGAGTTTGATTGAAAGCTAGTAAGGTTTTACCCGAATGTGTAGTTAACCGGTCCCGATCCGTCGAGTGTACCGGGCCTACTAAGCTATTATCCCTTGATTATCATAAGCAAAAACCAAAGTCGATGAAATACTCGACATAGCCAACATGAGCTATTCATACAGGAATTCCAATTGCAACATACAAGTACACAGCATATGACGTGCACTTACGAATGAGTCCATGCCCGATTCTTCGAGTCAGACAAGTACTCGGGGCTACTGACAAGGATATACATCTCGGGTACCCTATCCTAAGGGTACCTGGTGCACGTGTCGACGAAAGGCCCAACTATCAAGAGCCTACATGAAGCCCCTGACGAAAGGCCCAACAAGATGGAGTATCCTCCAAGATTAGACATAGGCATAGTCGGTTTAAACTTTCCTTACATGTAATCTGGGTCGGTTACGAACTCCCGAGACCCAGCCTATTATATAAAGGTTGGGAGGGTCGCCGATCCAGGACACGCAATACTCGATCCACCAAAAGTCCTAGCGAGATCGACATCTCGCCGAGCCTCCCTGTAACCGCATAATCTCACACGATCAATACCAGACAAGCAGGAAGTAGGGTGTTACTCTCCGGAGGCCTGAACCTGGGTAAATCTTTGCCTCTGCTTGTCAGCCGACGAAACTACCAGTACTACCACGTGCTCTCCCCATAATCTCAACCCTAGGTCCTTAACCATGGGATTGATGAGTTAACCCCTCGTAAATATGCTAAGAAGATTCCAAAGTGTCTTTTTGTTCTTAGTGCAATATCGCAGATGGTTATTATATGACATGTCCTTAGACCATGAGGTTTTTAGGGTTATGTATACTGGAAGAATTACTTTGGTGCTGTCAACCATCACGGCTATCACTAGGTGATCATAACGACAGTTACTGGGTGATTACAAAGGTGTGCATTTATCCTAATGTTCCAAGATGGGAAATTACTCCTCTGTCAAAAGAGAGATACTTACAGGGCCCACTCGGTATGTATGATATCCAATATATTCTGCAGACAATGCATGATGAAGTTACATCATGTGGGATATCGGATTACGGAACGAGAAAAGGAAACTTACCGGTAACGAGATAGACAAAGATATAGTGAATCAGGGATTGATTCATGGCAATATCAGGGATACTTTATCTCGGGTAAGTTCAGTATCGTGAGTAATGGGAATGACAAATTAATAATCAACAGGTTCAACAGAGTGTTATTCGCATAACGGTAGCAGTTATTCAGGTTGCCCATGAACCTGACCCTGGCCGGTGATTAGATGGAAACATCTAATTATAGTTACACGTTATCGAACCTGTAGGGTAACACGCTTAAGTCAGTTCTAATTTGTTGTGTATATGGCTGGTCTGGATACCGAGAGAATATCACGAAATTGTTTCTGGGTGGTAGATAATATCTTTATCAGAGAGATTGGATTATGCAGACACTAGGTGTCTCGGAGTGATAGAAATAGTTTCTATCACGAGTCGGATTTATTCTGAGGGTTTATACAAGAGAGAAATATTTATCCGGAGTATTTTGTCTGCGGACACTGGGTGTCCCGGATCAAGTAAAAGTATTTTATATGATAAGTAATTAATTCCTAAAAATTTCTGTAAAAGGAAATATTCAATTAGTAATTAAGTAGATAAAATAATCAATTAAATATTAATTAATTTAATTAATATATAAAGGAAAAATATTAAATAAATTGGAGCCACCAAGAGGGCCCACTAGGTAGCCGCACCCCCACAAGGTGCGGGTGGGCCAAGGCGAGTGGAGAGGGGAAGTTCCCCCTCTCCCCAAACCCTAGTGGGCCAAAAGCCCATAGGGGAGGCGGTTTGGGGGAGTCCTTATTGGACAAGGACTCCAACCCCAAACCGACTTGGGGGGGCGGGGGAGAGTTGTAGTTGGACTCCAACCCCCTAGGGCCGACACACCATGGGGGAGGGTTTGCCCCCTCCCCAAGCCTCCCTACCCCTTGGCCTATTATATAAACCCCCACACCCCCTCTATTTGGGACACACAAGTTAGATCTCTTCTAGTTGGATTAGAGGGAACCTCTAAAATTAGTGGGATCCTCTCTGATTAGATCTAGATCTAATATCTAATCTCTCTCTCCCTCCTTCTCATGTGTTGAGATCTCCACCTTGATATACATCAGTGGTGAGTGCTTCAAGCATGGACGGCGAAGCCCTGCTGAACTAGTTCCGATGTATGCGTTCGAAACTCAGAGGGGTGATCCGGTGAGAAACGGTTGACCCTAGCTCACTCTGGTGGATCAAGGCGGGACGCGAGGTGACGAGGGGTAGACTCATCAAGACCCATGGTTAAGGTCCCTAGGTTATGAATATGGGGGAGAGAACGTGGTAGAGCTGGAAGTATCGACGGCTGACAAGCAGGGCAAAGATTTTACCCAGGTTCAGGGCCCTCGTGTGGAGGTAACACCCCTACGTCCTGCCTGTCTGTTATTGCTTTGTGAATATGATGGTTACAAGAGTCCCGGCGAGATGTCGATCTCGCTAGGGTTTTGGTGGCTCTGAAAGTACGTCGTCTGGTTCGATGGCCCTCCCAGTCCTTAAATAATAGGCTGGGTCTCGGGTGTTCGTAACCGACTCGATTTACAAGTAAGGAAACTCTAAACCGACTATTGCTTCGCCAAACTTGGAGGATACTCCATCTTCGTGGGCCTCCCTTCATGGGCTTCATGTAGGCTCTGATAGTTGGGCCTAGTCGATACGTGCACCAGGTACCCTCATGGTAGGGTACCCGATAGGCATACCCATGTCAGTAGCCCCCGAGTACTTGTCTGATTCGAAGAGTCGGGCATGGACTCATACATCATGCACGTTATACTTTTTACATCTGTATTTAGAATTCTTATGAAATAGCACATGTTGGCTATGTCGAGTGTTTCATCGACTATGAGTTTTTGCTTATGATAGTCAAGGGATATTAGCTTAGCAGGCCCGGCACACACGACGGATCGGGGCCAGTTAACTACCATTTGTGGCAAAACCATACTAGCTTTCAATCAAACTCGAGTCCCCGGACTCGAATCTGGAACAAACTGGACAGACTCGAAACGGCCGTTGAGGTCTTACGGAATCGAACTGCAGTATAATTTTGAATCAACCCAACGCGTCCGTCGGGGATAATTCATCATGTCTGCTGACACGGAAAATTTAAGGATAACGCTGCTGGAGCGGTCCTTAGCCCAGCTCGACTGATCGGCGGGTCTTACCTTTGCACTATGCATGCAGCATCCAAGGATCGTCGGATCAACTCGGGAATATTTTGAGTGTGATTTTGCTTATGAACTTAGTCGAATTTTCGTCGACTGACACTTTTGCCATTATTCTATCGGGTGCGCGACAGCGCTCCCGATGGGAGTAGCCCCCGAGATTGTGCTTTATTGCTTGCAATGGAGGATAATCTCAAAATCTTTTACCCTGCACATTTTAGTCAAAGAAATTTTTTGATACGCTCCCGATGGGAGTACGATGCTGCAGTCGAAAGAATTTCGACTGGCCTCTATGACCTTTGCTAAAAAACCATCGAACTTATGCGAGAGACCACCCGAAGATATCATCGAGTGACTTTTATGCCAGTTGTGAAAGAGAACAACGTCAGCAATGACGCATTTTGCGACTGCATCTCTGACAAGCGGTGGCGTGCTTGGAGAGGCTTTGATAAGACGTGACCCTGTTTTGTGGGCCCGTTTCTGCAGAGCTGACCAGGGATGACGCCGCGTGGACTTGATTTGACCGTTCTGGCGCGATTTTCACGGGGCGTGATGATGGTTTCCTGGATTCTCGTGCGTAGTGGGCGGAGTGGCCGGCGACGGTTGCTCTCCATGGCTGCCACGTGTATGGCCAGATTTCGCGCGGAGCGTATGCTTTGTTTTGACGGTTGCGATCGTTTTGCGATCTGTGGTAAATAGGGGGGACGGCGCTGGCAGAGTTTTTTACTTGCCATTTGCCCTGCGCCGCCCCTCGTCTCATCTTCTTCCTCGCGCCCACCTCCATTGTTCCTGCGCCCAAGCTCTTTGCCCCCACACCCTCCACTGCTGCCATGGCGAAAGGTGGGGCTCCAAGCGTGGTGCTGCTGCTGCTGCCGCGACCGATGCGGCCAAGGGCAAGAAACCGTGGCGGGTACATCTGCGTCCACCGCTGCCCTGAAGAAGAACAGCGGGGATTGGGCGAAGTCCACCGTCAAGGACGCCCATTTGCTCAAGCTCCGCGAGCAGGGATATCTGCCACCCGCGGAGCAACTCGCCGTCCGCGCTCCATCGCCCAAGGAGGTATGCCCCGAACCACGCGCCAACGAGCGCGTTTGCTTTGCGGAGTTTGTGTCCAGGGGCTTCTCGCTTCCCCTCCACGACTTTGTTCGTGGCCTCTTTATGCCTACGGGGTGCAGATCCACGATCTCACCCCGAACGGTATTATGCATATTGCGTGTTTTATCACGCTATGCGAGTGCTTCCTTGGCGTCGCACCCAGCTGGGCGCTATGGAAGACCATATTCATGGTGCGACCCAACAGAGGAGGTGGTCGCACCTACCCCGTGGGCGGCTGCGGCATCCAGGTGCGCAGCGACACCCGCTATTTCCGCCTGAAGACCGTCGACTCCGCGCAAGGCTGGAGGAAAGGGTGGTTTTATGCGAGTGTCGAGCAAGACGGAGTCGCCACCTTCTCGACTGCGGCTTACGTCAGGACCAAGGCGTGGGATCACCAGCTCTCAGCCGAAGAAATGGAGGAAGCACGCCCTTTGCTGACTCGAATCGACGGACTGCTGGACAAGGTTACGGGCCTTCACTTGATCGCCACCTTTGTAAAGAGGCGAGTGTGGCCCTCCGTGCCCGAGCGCACCCCATGTGGGCGTATGAGGGCGCGAGTGACTCCACTCGGATGAGCCCAGAGGAACTGTCAAGGAATGAGCTTGTGACGCACGTGCGCCACATCACCAGCCTGACGACAGCCGACCCTTGCAACATCGACTGTCCCGTTACACCATACGGGACGGAAAACCCTTTGCTTGAGGTATGTCTGTAGTTTAATAGTTTGCCACTCGTAGTTTCTACGATATGTGTTTTTTGATTCTGACTTTGCAATTTGTGATGTATGCTATGCAGGGTCACTCGACTGCTGCCTCCCTTCCTCCTCTGCCTGAAAATGGCGAGACTGAAGAAACACAGGCACAGGTGGTGGACCCGAAAGGGGATCAGTCGCCCATCCCTTCTGCCACCACTTCACATGTGGAGGAGGTCGAGGAAGAAGCAGCAGAAGAGGTCCAATCTGAAGACAAGGCCACCTCTGACCAAGAAGTCGATACCGCGCCACCGAAGCGGCGTCGACTGGCCAAGAAGGCGCCTTCTGCTGTAAGTTCACCCGCGAGGGAGCAGGGCTTGGAGGATGACGAGGAATCAGGTTCACCACCTGTTTTCCAAGCCGCTCCTTTGCGTGCGTGCTCAACAAGCTCAACTCTTCCTCTTCAGTCGAGTGGTACCCCAGCCTTTGGGGGACCAATTTTTGGCGACTCCGAAGAGAGGAAGATGAGGAGCACAGGTATGTGTTTTTGAGTATGATATGAGAATTTTGTGCTGTCATATTTGTGCTGACCATCTTTTTGCTTTGTTGTGTTGCTCACAGCGCTGAAAACAATCAGCCTGGGACTCCTCCAGTCGAGAATGTTCCAACCCTGGAGCACTCGAATTATGCACCGACTGGAAACGAGGCTGCCCAGCCAATGGCCACTGATGCTGTGTTGAGGCAGCCAAGGCGGCAACTCCAGATGTCGGGACATCAGTCGCGGCTCCTGAGCCGTGGATGAACCACGTAAGTAGCTTTTTGCTTGACCCGTTTAGTTGTAGGTCTGTGAAGTTTGAATTTTTGCTGAATCGTGTGCTCGCAGCCCTTCTACCACACCTTGGCAGATTCGCCAAGGCTTATGTCCAGGTGGAGCAGGAGAGGGACACCATGCGCGCCGAGCTAGAGCGGCTCAGTCGTGAGTTCTCCTTTTTGCTTTTGTTTTGCCGAATTTCTTTTTGCAATGCTGATTTTGTCGAGTATTGAATGCACGTGATTTTGCTGGGCCAGGCGAGAAGAAGGAGCTGGAAGACGCACTCGCCGCGCAGCGCGAAGAGTCGAAGAAAGAGCTGGCTGCCGCCACCAACTCAGCCGCTGCACGCGAGCGAGGATATGCTGACCAGCTCGCGGCACTCGCGCAGGTCATGGGAGGTGAGTAATCTTTTCTCCTTTTGATATGACGATATAACTGTCGAGTGTCGTGAAATGACTTTGCCTTTTTGAATTGTGCAGAAGCTGTTGGCGCACCGGCCTCTGCGGACGTGGCGAGTGACGATCTTTCGCTGGAACAGGCTGTGGGCGGCTTAGGCGCCTATGCAACCAGGCGAAAGAAGCACTCGCCAAATCGACGAGCACACTTGGCGCTGTATACCAAGTGGTGTTCCCGACTGGCGTAGTGCCGTCGACGGTGGATGACTTCGCCGACGTGTTTGGCCCCGGGACGTCCACCATGGCGGGTTTCGCTCGCGCCAACACGGTACGCGGATCCGAGTCCACCATCAAGCTTCTTATGGGACATGGGATAGATTGCGACTATGAGGCAGCACTGTCTGCGTTCCCTCAGAAGCCAGATGGGAAGCCCATTTCTCTGAAGGGGGTGAGCGGAGCCGCCGCGCGACTGGCCGAGTTTTTATGAACACCATGGAGCGCCGGGCACTCGAGACTGCCAATCGTCTGCTTAGGAAATCGAATCTTAGGTTTAGGGTAGCTGTACCCTTTTGTTTTATGCCTTGTAATGATACCTTCTGAACTGCGCGAGTCTGCGCTTTGTTTGTGCTACCTTGTTTATGCAAACGTCTTTTGCTAATGTCTTTCACTCGAAGAGTTGTATGCTTATGACATGAGTTTTAGCTTCTGACACAAACTTTGTGTTTGTGATTATGCTCTTTGAACAGTCACGAGAACCTGCTACTGCGACTAGTTCCTCGCAGGCTCCAATCACCACCCGATCCCAGGGTCAGGTAAATGATGCCAAGGTGATGGAGTATATGAAGGCAAATTTGTGAGAATGGAGCAAGATCTGAAGGACGCCCAGGCTGAGCTGAATCGATTGAGGGCAGACCCGCGTTGGCCACCCAACGCGAGGATATGTGCTCGGGGAGATGGATCTTGTGAACAGGCAACTCGAGTGTAAGTTCGAATCTTGCTCTGTTTACAAGCTTTTTGCGTAGCTTTTGTCCTTTTGATCTGACTGGTGCGCCCGTGTTTGTAGGCTTTGTCGACAACTTCCAGGCTGAAAAGATTCGCGTGGAAGGGCGTCTGGATAGCGTGGTTGACGACCCTACGACTGGGCGTCAACACTTTTGGCTTGATAGGTACCATGCCCGCATACTCGCCACCCTGAAGGATCGCGTCTGGCGAAGTGCTGAACTGCTGGAGTTATGCCGGGCAGCGTTTATTCGCCTGAACGAGACTCTTTTTCCTTCGGGGCCACAACCACAAGGGATTCGTGCTGTGTTGAACATCTTCCGCCAAACAAATCCCATTCGAGAGTTGCTGTCTCAGAGACTTGTAATTGGAGCCAACGCTGCAATGGCGTATATGCGTAGTCGAAAACCAAGGTTGGTGTTGCGGACACCTGCAGCCGGAGAGGTTCTCGAACAAAAAGACTTGGATGACACGATCCAAGCTGCGGAGACACTAATCGAGTGCACTCGCGAACAGCTTTGCGGTCCCGAGCTGCCCGTAAAGACGAGCCTGAGGATTAGAATGGTTTGCGAGTGCAATTTTTGTATAGGGGGCAGCCCCCGAGTGTAATTTTTGACTCTTTGTATATTGTATAGTTTGTATACTTTGATTTTTTGCCGAGCCCCCGAGTCAATCGAGCGGGGTTTGTGAAATATGTGTTGGTTATGAACCGATGACTGTGCAGCCCCCGAGTATTCGAGTGCGGCTGCAAAGTTTTTTGTTCTTTGTTCGGATCCTTGTTACGCAGCCCCCGAGGGTCTCGGGTGCGGTTAAGGTATGAATTATGCAGGTGGTAGCCACAAAGGAGTCGAAGGAACATTGATTTTATTCCTCTTTTGAATGTTAGGCTGCAGGCCGCCTCATTAAAAACCTTCCAGTCCCCTTAGGTACCCTGGTAAGGAAAAGAGCGCGTCTGAAACCTGCAGCCATCCGACATATAGCCTATTACATTGTATGACTGTGAGCACTTTATGCGTAGAAACGGCGCAGATGCGCAACGTTCCAAGGATTGTGAGAGGGTTCGCCTGTCTTCGCGTGCTTCAGTCGATATGCGCCTCCACCAAGGACCTCCGTGATGATGAAGGGACCCTCCCATGGGGAAGCGAGCTTGTGCACCTTCTTTTGCTTCAGTCGAAGAACCAGGTCGCCAACGACGAAGGACCTGGTGCGCAGTCGACGGCTGTGGTAGTTGCGAAGGTCCTGCTGGTAAACAGCTGTGCGGGCTAAGGCCGTGTCGCGCGCCTCATCAAGCAAGTCGACTGCGTCTTCGAGTGCCTCTTCTGCGTCTTCTTCATTGTATGCTTCAACTCGTGGTGCGTTGAACCTTACGTCTGATGGCAGAATTGCCTCTGCACCGTAGACCATGAAGAATGGGGTGAACTGCGTAGAAGTGTTGGGAGTTGTGCGTAGGCTCCATAGCACAGACGGTAGTTCTTCGACCCAAGCACCTGCAGCTCTTTTGAGTGGCACCAGGAGGCGCTTCTTGATCCCACTCGTCACAAGCCCATTGGCCTTTTCGACTTGGCCATTGGATTGCGGATGCGCCACGGATGCGTAGTTGAGCGTAATGTCCTGCTCTTTGCAAAAGGTTTTGAACTCCTCAGCCGTGAAGTTTGTGCCGTTATCAGTGATGATACTGTTTGGGACACCGAAGCGATAGATGATGCTCTTTATGAAGTTGACTGCCGTAGTAGCAGTCGAATTTGTGATGGGGACCGCCTCGATCCACTTTGTGAACTTGTCGACTGCCACCAGTAGGTGAGTATGCCCGCCATGCGATGATTTTTTGAGTGGCCCAACCATATCGAGCCCCCATTGGGCGAAAGGCCAGGCCAGCGGTATAGTCTTCAACGCCGATGCGGGTGCGTGCGGCCTTGTTGCGAATTTCTGGCAGCCGACGCACCTTTTGACTATGTCCTCCGCGTCTTTGAGTGCTGTAGGCCAGTAAAACCCTGCGCGAAAGGCTTTGGCTACGAGTGATCGACTGCTGGCGTGATGCCCACAGGTACCTGCATGAATGTCTCGAAGTATGGCTTGGCCATCTTCGAGTGCGATGCATCTTTGGAACATACCTGATATGCTGCGCTTGTATAACTCGCCGTTGATAACGGTGTATGCTTTTGATCTTCGAGTCACGCGTCGGGACTCGGTTATGTCATCTGGTAGCTCGCTACGGAGTATGTAAGCCAGAAAAGGTTGAGTCCAGGTTGGCTCAATGAGAAATACCTCGACAGGGGGGTCCTCTGTGCTAGGCATTTTGCTTTTGGGTGGCGTAGTCGACGGAGGAGGCTCTCGTTTCTCCTTGATAGATCTGTGTTCAATACGCTCGAGGAAGACACCAGGTGGAATTTGTGCGCCAGTTGAGCCAAGATTGGCTAGCATGTCTGCTTCTTCGTTGCTTTCCCTTCCTATGTGCCTCAACTCGCAGCCCTCGAAGCTGCCCTCTAGTGTGTTGTACAGATCGCGATAAGCGATCATGTTGTCCGCGATTGCGTCGCAGGCCTTCATTGTTTGCTGCACCACGAGGTTGGAGTCGCCGTAGATCATCAGTCGAGTGCACCCGAGTGCCTTTGCCATCCGCATGCCATGGATCAGAGCCTCGTATTCAGCCTCGTTATTGGAGGGTAGCTTGAATCCCATCTGCAAAACATAACGTAGCTTGTCCCCTTTTGGTGATATGAGGACGACGCCTGCGCCTGCGCCTTCATGTTTCTTGGACCCATCGAAGTACATGGTCCAGGAATTGGCCACGTCTGGTGCTCCAGGTAATTGGGCTTCTATCCACTCGGTTGTGAAGTCGGGTAGGACTTGTGCTTTGATAGCCTTCGGGTGCTCGTACTTGATATCTCTTGGAGCCAGCTCGATGAGCCATTTTGCCACTCGACCCGTTGCATTGGGGTTTGTGAGTATATCACCGATTGCTGAGTTGCTTACCACGGTAATCGGATGCTCGGTGAAGTAGTGTGTCAGCTTCCTTGAGGACATGAATACAGCGTATGCCAGCTTTTGATAGTGCGGGTACCGCTGTTTTGATATGGAGAGAACCTCGCTCAGGTAGTAGACTGGACGTTGTATGCTTTGGATGTGCCCCTCCTCCACGCGTTCGACTACCAGTACGGTGCTCACCACCCTGTTTGTAGCCGAGACATACAGGTAGAGTGGTTCCCGTTCCTTAGGTGCGACGAGGATTGGAGGGCTTGTGAGGATCCGCTTGAGATCTGTGAAGGCTGCTTCAGCTTCTGGCGTCCACTCGAACTTGTCCGCCTTCTTCATCAGTCGATAGAATGGTAGAGCCTTTTCACCCAGTTTGCTGATGAATCGACTGAGCGCGCTACTCGTCCTGCTAGTTTCTGCACATCATGAAGCTTTGAAGGCCTTTGCATGGTGAGGATGGCCTGTATTTTCTCCGGGTCTGCTTCGATTCCACGAGCAGAGACTAGGTACCCTAAGAGCTGCCCGGCTGGAACGCCGAACGTACACTTCTTAGGATTGAGCTTGATATGGAAGCGTTTGAGGTTTGCGAACGTCTCCCTCAAATCGTCGAGTAGTGTGCGTTCTTCCCTTGTGGTAATGACAATGTCATCAACGTAGACCTGGACGTTGCGTCCAATTTGCTTTTTGAGGCAGTCCTGCATCATGCGCTGGTATGTTGCACCCGCGTTTTTGAGCCCAAAGGGCATAGTTGTGTAGCAGTAGACCCCGAGTGGGGTTATGAACGCCATGAGAGCGGGCACAACGTTCGGCTGTGGTGCGGGTGCAGGCGTGGGCTGAGCAGGTGCTGGGCCGTACCTTTTGAGTCGTATCATGTAGTCAGTCGCCATTTGGTCGAATTCCCTGCAGTTCCTTAGGGTGTGAGTGGAGCGTAATTTTCCGTCGTCCCCCTTGAAGAGGTGGAATCTGCACCAGTCGTCCATCTTTTCCTCGAATGACCGCTCGGGTTTTGCGTCGCTACGTTTGCGCCATTCTTGCCTTTTGTAGCTGTCGCTCCGCTGCTCGCGATCTCGACCGTCCCGTCGATCATCCGAGCGTCGATTGCTTCTATCTTGGTCTTCCCGGGGTTGCGTGTATCCAGCCGCCATGAACTCGGGTCTGTTATCGTCGTAAGGACGTCTGGAACGTTTGCGCCTGCGATCTTCTCTGTATGAATCTCTGCGGCCTCGACTGCCGCTTTCGTGGTTGTCGCGTGTTGGGGAAGCACGGGATCTGCGTACAGAATCCTCTCCATCTGCCCACTCAGTCGCAACTTTGATGAGGTCAGCTAGGGAGGTTGGCTTTTCACGACCAACTGCCTCTTTGAAGTCCTTCCTGGCGAGACCTTGTATGAAGGCATCCATGGCTCTGTCTACTGACACTTTGCCAACCGAATTGCGTATTTCGGTCCACCGCCGTATGTATGATCTCAACGACTCGTCTGATCGTTGAGTGCATGTCCTTAATTCCTCGAATGTCTTCGGGCGCTCACACAGGGGCTCGAAGTTTTTGATGAAGTCTCTGCGGAAATCGTCCCACGAGTCGTATGATGATGGAGGGAGCGACTTGAGCCAGTCGCGGGCAGTTCCTTCGAGCATAAGTCGTATGTACTGCATCGCCGTGGTGTTCGTGCCACGCTGGCATGCCACGGCGAGTCTGTAATCTTCTAACCACCCAGAAGGTTCTTGGCGACCGTTGTACTTGGGTTGTTCGCCTGTCAACTTGAACCGTTTGGGCATCCGCGTCTCACGGATGCGTCGAGTGAAGCACAATGCTCCGCATGGCTCTGGTTCACGATCAGAGTATGAATCGCTGCTATAGGATCTTCGAGATCTGCTTCTGCTGGACCTGTGCCGGCGCGTGCTTCTCCTTCCTTCATCCGAGTGGTGGCTGCGACCACTGCGATGATGTGCTGCGTGTCGTGAGTCGACTATGTCGCGATCGCGATTCCTTGCTGGAGTTTTATCTTCTGGCTGTATAGCCTGTGCCGCTAGAGCTAGCGATTTGAGTTGTTGGCGATGTAGGGCTGCGTTAGGGTCATTCGCCGGAGGTTGCATTGCCTTGAGGTAAGCACCTACGGAGAATAATGCACCCGCAGCAGTTTTGGGCACTGGGATTCCATTAGCGTCCTCTGTCATGAACGACAGGTTACGGGTGATTGCTACCCTTTCATGTTCTGGAAGGCTTGCCAACTGCGACCTGGGTCGTGGGGTTGGTTGCATTGTGGACCCGAGGGATTGCTCCCTTCTTCGGGCACTCGAGAGGCTGGCTTGCCTTTTGCGCTCCTCGAGCGTCGCTCGGTAGTTTTGCAGTCGAATTGACTCCTGCCAGTTGAAGTACTGGAAGGTCAACATCTCCTCTGGGGTCGAATTTGGTGGCATCATTGTGCACTCCTTTATAACTTTATCCGCTTTTGCTGCCATCTCCTCCGTGATTGTCAAGGTTGTGACCCCATCCGGCATGGTTACCGTGCATGGGAATTGTGCAGGCCTGCGAGCGGCTGCGTCTGCGGATGATTCTGCGGTGAAGGCCACGTAGACCTGATGGGGCGTGACCCGAGGACAGGTGTATGTGCTATCGATTCCAGTCATGGACTCAACGTCGCCGTCGAGGCTCATGTCAGAGCCAGTGTGTTCATCGAGTAGATCTTCGAGGCGAATCGCGTTGTCGGCGTGCTCATCGCCTATGCTCATCTCGGTGTTGGCGAGGCCATTATGGATGTCTTAGCCGAGGTTGGAGTTGATGAAGATCTCCGAGTCGACGTTGCTATCGTTATGAATCGCGGGCTCGTAGAAGTCGTCGAGGGAGATCCCGCAGTCGAAACTTTCGTCGAGTGGTAGGTTGAAGTCGACGCTGCTTGTGCGGTATGCTGATTCTGCCTCCTCGCCTTGGAGTTCCGTCATCATGAACCTGTCGATCTCCCCGGTCGACATGGTTGTTGCGGACGAGCAGGCTTCAGGAATTGACGACGGGGCGAGCACAGTCGACGGAGCCTCGAGTGCGCCCAGCACCGGTTGTTGCGGATCTGTCGAGTCCTGCGTACCAAGATTATTTACGAAAAAATTGAATGCTCCAACAGTTAAGCTCAAACCTGATTCAAGGCCAGAAAACGCCTCCTGAAGCTCTGGCGAGTGCGGATTGAAATTCATTGGAAGAGCAGATGCGCTTTTTGCGGGTGAAGCGGGCAGGCCGCCGCTTTTCGAGTAGATCGGCGAGTCACCGTGTGTCGCCTGGATCGGTGAGTTGCTGTTTGCTGACATGACCGGCGAGTTGCCGTTTGCAGATGAGATCGGCGAGTTGCCGTTTGCTGGTGTGATCGGCGATTTGCCGTTTGCTGTTGGGACCGGCGAAACTTCGAGTCCAGCGCTATTCTTTCCCACAGACGGCGCCACTTGACGAGGGGTAGACTCATCAAGACCCATGGTTAAGGTCCCTAGGTTATGAATATGGGGGAGAGAACGTGGTAGAGCTGGAAGTATCGACGGCTGACAAGCAGGGCAAAGATTTTACCCAGGTTCAGGGCCCTCGTGTGGAGGTAACACCCCTACGTCCTGCCTGTCTGTTATTGCTTTGTGAATATGATGGTTACAAGAGTCCCGGCGAGATGTCGATCTCGCTAGGGTTTTGGTGGCTCTGAAAGTACGTCGTCTGGTTCGAAGGCCCTCCCAGTCTTTAAATAATAGGCTGGGTCTCGGGTGTTCGTAACCGACTCGATTTATAAGTAAGGAAACTCTAAACCGACTATTGCTTCGCCAAACTTGGAGGATACTCCATCTTCGTGGGCCTCCCTTCATGGGCTTCATGTAGGCTCCGATAGTTGGGCCTAGTCGATACGTGCACCAGGTACCCTCATGGTAGGGTACCCGATAGGCATACCCATGTCACGAGGAGTCTACGATATTCTCTCGGCTAGGCTTAGCTGAGGGAGTTCTTCCACAAGCTTCATCAACATCATCATTGACATCTCTTCCGCTTCAACGGTGTCGGTAACGATTTATAGTTAGATCAAATATGCATGTCTTGTTACTTGTATCTTCATAGTAGATCTTTGTTGTTGCGTAGTAGTGGCGAATTTTTTTGTTTTCCATGCACGCAACCCAATACATGGGCCAGTGCACCACCTTCCCCACCTTTCCTTTATTTGATTAAATGATTTTATGTTAAGTCTATTTAATTAAAAAGATGAAAAAGGAAAAAGGAGGAGTACTAGGAAAGGACTCCTAGTTCGACTAGGAGTCCAATCCGAATTGGGCAAGGGGAGGGTGAGGTGGCTGCCCTAGGGCCGGCGCACCATCCTAGGTCGGTTTGGGGAGACCCCCTCCCCAAGCCACCCACCCCTTGGCCTCCTATATAGACCCCACCCCCTCCTCTTTTGGAGACACACAAGTTTGCTCCCGGTTTTTGAGGTGTCCTCTCCCGGAGATCTCCCTCTCTCTAGATCTCATGTATTGAGAATAGTTGTTCTCTACTCTCGATTAGATCTACCACTTAAACTACGCAGAAAGGCTGTCTCTCTTCGTCGGCGCCAGGTGCTCTAGACGACGGAGCGCTGACGGATTGGCGCGGCGTACATGTGGATACTAGAAGAGCGGATTGCGCAAGCAATTCCTCGACGACGAAATCGGCAACAATCTCACCTCCCGGCGTGGACGTGACATTCTTCATCAGGCTTCACCAGCATCTAATTCGATAAACACAAGATCTTCCGCAACAGTGTTTGTAAGTATCTGGATCTAGCATTATAGGGTGCAGCATATCTTCATAGAATAGATCCTGTCGGTTTGGTTACGGATTTTTTTTTAAATCGCTATACGTAACCCAATAAGCTCGTGCCGTAAGGTGTTGGGTTAAGTCTCGCGACGAGCGCAACCCTCGTGTTTAGTTGCCACTATGAGCTTGGAACTCTAAACAGACCACCGGTGTTAAGCCGGAGGAAGAAGAGGATGAGGCTAAGCCATCATTCCCCTTATGCCCTGGGCGACACATGTGCTACAGTGGGTGGGACAAAGGGTCATGATTTCGCGAGGGTGAGCTAACTCCAAAAACCCATCCCCAGTTTAGATTGCAGGTCGCCTGCATGAAGGAGAAATCGCTAGTAATCGCCGGTCAGCCATACGACAGTTAATCCGTTCCCGGACCTTGTACACACCGCCCGTCTAGACCTATGAGTCAAAAGACTCACCACTTTATATTGGTTCGATCGTGTGGATTATTTATAAAACGTGATGAAATTCTGTTTTGCGCAAAAGATGGCGATGGTATTTACGTCATTAAAACTCCCTGATCTGCCTAAAAAAAAGTATGGTGAATATCGTGTGAACCGACCGGCCGAGAGGTTGAAGCCTCACACCGAGTCCGAACTTGGGGACGACACGGACCAGAGTTCGAAGTCCATTCACGACACGGAATTCAGGTGTCACGCGTACTTGCGGACCTAATAAAAGGCCACAGCCAAGACAGAATCCACACACGAACGTGAGATCCCGTAATACGCGAGCGCGAAGCGATCGATCTCAGCCTGGGAATGGTGCGGGTTGAAGTCAAGTGGGGGTTTTGGTGCGGATTATGCTTCGGCCTCAAACGGTTTGGGCTGAATGGGTGGCAATGATTTCGTGAGCCGAAGCGGTGCGAACTTAACAGAAAAGCGGGGCGGTGCGGTTCGGTGTCTGAAAAAAAACACATGAACGGGCTGAACCCGTGGTTTGGACCCGCACCAGCATTCGGGGCACGCCTCGTCGCCGCCTTCCCTCGATACCCCTTCTTCCGCCGCCGCCGCCGCGTAGTGTTAGTGCTGCGTAGCCTCCCGCCGCCTTGGACCCAACCTCTCCGCTCACCGGCGTTCCCTCGACGCCGGCCACCGGATTCCTTCCGCCCCGACGCGCATAAATCAAGGCCCACGCCGCCGCCGCCATCTGGAGCACGGACCTTCTAGGCTGACCGGCGGCGCCGCCCAGGAGTACTTCCGCCGCATCCCCTGCCCCGTCGCCCGCGGCATCCCGCTGCCGTGCACCACCGCCGCCATCCCGACTCGCGCTGTGGCCGCCTGTCGCGGCCGTCCATCGCCGCCGCTGCCGTGCACCACCGTCGCCCGGAGCATCTTCTTGTTCGCCTTCTCGCCGGCCGCTCTGGATTAAATCCGCTGTTGGCCCTCCGGCACAGGCAAGACAGGGTCACCACGCCGTCCTCCGTCCCTGCCCTTCTCACCAAGGTTGTGATCCATGAGCAGCAACTCCTCGCCATTATCTTTCTCCCCATGGTAGATGCAGACGGAAATAGATGGTGGAAGATGATCCTTTTTCTTTTCAGGAGAAGAGGAGTAGAGTAAGGAGAGCACCATGACAGATTAGGAGGCCAAGCCCTAGTAGAAACTTGATTTAGGCACCCTCTAATACAGGTAAATCTTGATTTAGGACTGCTTTGTCTGTGTCTTGATGTGCTATGCTCGATGTGGACAGTTTGTGTACTAGATACTGGTCTGAAGCAATGTTCTAACTGATCTACTGTTTAATTGGTTTGGACTATGTGTGAAACTGTGCAGTTTGTGACAACCAATGATTAATTAGTGTGTATATTAATCGTGTGTGTGTCTTGATGCTCCTGTTGCTAATACTTGATCTTGAGAACTTGGGACATGCATAAAAAATGGGTGTTAATGAGTGTATTGATGCTCCTGTTGCTAATACTTGATCTTGAGAACTTGGGACATGCATAAAAAATGGGTGTTAATGAGTGTATTGATGCTCCTGTTGCTAATACTTGATGCTCCTGTTGTTAATGAGTGCCCCTGATTGTCCTATTTTTGCTATACTAATTCTTCTTTTTTGTCTTTATTTTTATCAATTGCAGGTTTTATTTGAACTAGTGCCAGTAATGCTTGCAATTCTCATGAGCTGAAAATGTCATTTATGGTGAATCCAATCTATGAGCTGAATATGCCTTTGGCTAATTGATATTTGGTTCCTTGAAGTTATTACCTAGCTGGGACTAGTGACAGGTATGTGTCTTTCTATCTCTCCCTCTCTGTGTGTGTTTGTTCCCTATGTGATCTGTCTAGCTATGTGATCTGAAAGATGCAAATGAAAACATGACTTGGTACAGTATGTTCTCATACTGTCAGCCGGTTCGAGCCAACTGTGTTTCTCTGAAAGATGCAAATGAAAACATGACTTGGTAGTGTGTGTGTTACTTGCTGTGTTCGCTTATAATCATACGTAGAAACATTATTTTTCAGAAATAGCATGTGTTAATGATTAACCTTGACCATTATCTTTTTCAGAAATAGCATGTCCTCTGTTTGCAAATATTCTAAATTGAAGGCCATCTAATTTTTGTGTACATCATACATTGCCAGATAGTATCACGAGTCACTTCCAGTTATTTCTTTCTTAATATTGTGGAACTAGCGACATGCCTGCACTGTCATGTATATTCGGGCTGTCCATTCTGTTCCTGATAGTGTGTTTCTGCATATTCACCTGTTCCATATGTATTGTTCTGAACCATTTGAACATTTTGCAGCTGGTGAGAAGGCTATTTATCCACCTCAAGGTGTACAAAGGGTCAGAGCATCCTCATGTGGCTCAAAAACCTGTTCCGCTGCCTATCAGAGACAAAAGAATAATGAAGTCTGACTAGAGAATCTCTGGACACTGAAAACCTGTTTAATCAGCCGATGGCGCAGGCGCACAAGCAGGAGTCGTCGATGCAGGCCGCCGGCGATCCGGCGAAGTGTGTGACCGGCTGCGGGTTCTACGGGAGCGCGGCGACCAAGAACATGTGCTCCAAATGCTACCTCGGCCACCTAAAGGCCACCGAAGTGGCAGCAGCCCCCGTCGTCGAGGGGAAGATCAAGTCCAACGAGGCCGTCCCTGTGTTGAAGACGCCGGCTAACTTGCATGACTCTGCCGCCGCCGCAGCTGAGGTACCGGCGGCCGAGGCGCCGGCGAAGAAGGCGGCGCCAACCAGGTGCATGACATGCAAGAAGAAGGTCGGGCTGCTGGGGTTCCCCTGCCGCTGCGGCAGCACGCTCTGCTCGCTGCACCGCTACGTGGACGGGCATGCGTACGGCTTCGACTACAAGAAGGCCGAACGAGAGAAGATCGCGCAGCAGAACCCTCTCGTCATGGCGTCCAAGATCGACAACAAGATTTGATGGCGCGGGGAGAAGGAAAACATATGCATAGTTTTAGTTTACTCGATCTTTGCCTTCAGTATCTCTCCTTTTTAGGTCTTTGGCGTCAGGTCTTAGAGTCGATGTTGGTCTTCTTTTTGTAAATACATATTCATACAGATTTGTGTAAATTACGTACCATCATGTTATCCGATTAGTGAGCTATATCAAGGCGTTTGTCATGTTTGTCACAGTCGCAGCGCGCGTACTCGTCATCTACAATCTCGATCTATTGCCTCAGAGCATCTCGGTCTTGCTGTTCTGAGGCTACCGCAAGCCCTACACGGGCTGGTTCGACGACGTATCGCAGCCTTCAAAGCCAAGCTGCCTTCCCTGCTCGGCCACTTCCTCCCCTTGAATGTCTGCATCGTCGCCGACCCGCCCTAGGGCACCTGGAGGTGCACTCGGACAACCAGAGCGTCGAGCTTGTCGTCAGCAAGGTCGATGTTGCTCTGGCGAGCCTTGACTACGGCGATCTGGACACATCGTTGCTTTTTGAAAAGCTTATTCAAAATGTAACCTTTTGGTGTTGTTTTAATGAAAAAAAGATTTAATAAATTAGTAATGTTGCATAGGCAAATAGTGTGGCCTTTAAGTGGTCTTTTAATTTAGGATTTCGTGTTTGAACATTTAATTCACATTTATGATGATGATGATTGTATCCATGCTTTTCAAAGCTGGAATGTTTTCTTTTAACAAATCTCAAGAGTTATATTTCTTTGTCAAATGTTTTCATTTCTTGTGAATTTTGGTTTAATTGAACATTCCGAACTTTTTGCGCGAGAAACCTTTTGTTCATACAATAAAGCTTGATACTTCTACCGCATACAATGCATCGTGAGATAAGGCTGATGAGATGTTTTGTTCCTGTAATGTTGTGTGAGATGTGTTTTAGTTTCTGATCAAAATCATTCTTTTCATAAGCCGATGGTATTTTTTGTTCATGCAATGATGTGTGAGATGTTATTTTTTCTGATCAAATCATTTTTGTAATAGCCAATGAGATGTTCTTGTTTATAATGCTACATGACAAGATAAACTTAACATTTTTATTGGTGACACGCCTTGTGGCTAAGGATAGGAGCAGTCGCTCCGACTTCCCTGCCGATCCTGAGTTTTTATTGGTGACACACCTTATGGTTAACCCTGTGCACCAAACGAGTTGATGGTGTGAGATTGTGGGGAAGGGGTCGAGATATGGAAAATCATACGGTGAGGTGAGTATTTTCTCCCAAACATCTGAGATATAATAAACAACGGCACACCACAAAACACTCCTATCAAGAACTTACTAAAACGAGAATGGGACAAAGAGGAACCGTATCCAATTCAGGGTGGAAGTAGGATGCCGATTTTAAGTATGCACTACAAACCGACCGATGTGGTTGCGCGCCTCTAGTCTATCGAATTCTATATTCACCGAAATTTACAAAGAAAAATCATGTTCATTATAATCCCGAAAAAGAGGAGATTTCCAGAGGTTCCACTGATCTCTACACTTTCAAATCTTCAAACTGTTAATCATTTTTATGTAGCCCATAATAATAAAAAATTGCATTGTGATTTCGCATGATTTTAGGAAGCAACATTGAATGCACCGAACTTTTTTCATATTTTTTAAAAACTTATATTTTTTTAATTTTTAATTAAAGGGATCACTGTACCTTGGGAGCCAAAATAAATACTTCCTCCGATCCAAAAAAAAGTGTCGCAAGTATAGCTATGGATTTGTATTAGGCAAGTTCATTTTTCACGACACTTTTTATGAATCGGAGGGAGTATAATTTTTTAGTTTTAAAATAAGGCCTTGTTTACTTTAAAGGTTTTCTAGGGGATGGGAAGAGTAGGGATGAGAGGGGATTTGGTGAACACCCAATCCCCACAAATCCCAACAAATACTCTTCTCCTACAATACACTAGTATGGACTAGAGTTTTTGTGTTAGGCAAAAATGAGGTGGTTGGTAGGGGATATTTGGGGATTATCCCCTCCCATCCCCTAAAATACACTAGAAGTAAACAAACTACTGAGGATTTTCCGAGATCCAAGATAATCCGCTCTCATCCCGTAAAATACACTCGAGGTAAACAAGGCCTAAAGGATTTCAGAAAAGTGGTGGTCAATGTGGGCAAGTAGTAAATATTATCCCCGTAGATTCCGCGGTTTAGCTTTGGACATTATTATCCCCGCTCCGCGCCACGCTGCGTGGATTCCGATTCCGATGGATTCGCCGTCGGGTCCGTCCTCTATCCTCCTCAGTCTCCGCGGTTCGCCCTATGGCAGCAGCACGAGGTCCATCTACCTCCTCTCTAAGCAGAGGCTGCAGCGGTTACCTTCGCAAGTAACTGGTCGCCGTCGCGTGGCCACGGCGGTTGTGGGCAAGCTCGCGCCGCGGCGGCCGGAGGCTTGCCGTCTGGGGTGGACGGGCGGATTGGCGTGCCGCTGCTCCTACAATCCAGAAAGCGGGATTCCCGGGCCTCCTCCTCCTCCTCCTGGGGAGGTGAGCGCATCAAGAAATGCTGTCAATCTTATTGACAGTAAGAGTTTAGTTGTGAACTGCGATTAATTTTATTTAGTTCCCTTGCGATGATGTTGTGTTGATTGTTGATAAGGGCAGAGCGTGGATGGGCGGCCTGTCCTTGGCCGATGGGATGTGCCATGGAAGTGGCCAACCGTGTCGCTCACAATGGTGGCCTGTGCAGCAAGGTACTGCACCTTTGTCGATTAGTGCTCTGCACTGAACACTCCAGCCACATCATTCTGAAAACATAACTTCCATTTATGTAATCTTGGATCGATTGGACATGAATGCCAATAGTTTTGGTTTTTGAGTTATCGAAATGTCTAAGAAAATCTGCTGAATGTTCTCTAGACAGCTCTCTTGTGGCAGGAAAGGTTGAGCAATCAGTTTTGGAGTATCTAGGCTATCAGGCCGGAGAAGCAACTATTGATGAGAAGGCCGGGGTACTCTTTTTGGAACAATTGTATGGATCTAACTTCTCTTTCCTACGTATGGATGCTGCAACTCAATTCATAGATTGTCTGCTTATAGTGAAGACTGTATATCAGCACTGGATTTACTTGCCTTTTCTTCTCTGCAAGTGCAGTAGCGTGACAGCAGTTGCCATTGCAGTTATATTTGGCATCACCGATACTTTTCGGCCATTCTCGGATGACATATTTCGTTATGGTCAGAGACTGATCTTCGTATTTCCTTTTCAGTAGATTTCTTGTTTGCGTGACAAGAACTTGTTGCTACTTTCTTCTCAAAAATTACCTTGATAAAATAGTAGGATTTTATGTGACGTCATTATGGCATTGATGCTACCTGGTAGCTAATACTTACGCTGATTTTTGGACTATGGTTGTGGATGTTTATTTTCTTGCTCATTTATTGGCCGGTAGTCTATTGATGCAATGCAACTGCATTTGTTAATTTTCAGATTTTAAGGAGCCATTTAAGCTGCAAAATGGTTGGCTTCTGTGGGCTGGAATTGGCCTATTCTTTGCCCTGATTTCCATTGCTTTAGCTGGAGCTGCAATGACCTTTCTGAATGGTGAACACACACAAAGAGAGGTCGACCTAGATTTTTAATGCTTGACTAACTACCCGTATGTTGCCTTATGGAGAACCTTTATAAGTTAACAGTTGATACCTTACATCCTTTATATTTCAACTTTTATGAGGAAAGATAAGAGAATCATTAGCTTTTTTGTTACCTTGGATTGTTTAGTGATCTATAGAAATTATCAAAAATAAGGTTTTGCAATTTGCTTAGTAGTTTATTCATTAGACATGTATTTGGCATCTCTTAGTTTCATGTGTTTAGCATTTTCAATGTGTATCCACCATTCCACCACTGGGAATTTCGTGTTTAGCGAATATGTGCTTGATGTCTGTTTGACGAGACAAGGGCAGCTCACAAGCTGGTTGTGAAGACTCGGATGATGTGTTTGTTGATATATGATATCGATGATATGATAAGCATACAGCGCATTTTCTGAGCGTGACCAAAAATCAATTTGGTTTCATGCCTGAGAGGTCTACCATGGAAGCCATCTTCTTGGTACGACAACTTATGGAGAGATACAGAGAGAAGAAGAAGGATCTTCATATGGTGTTCATTGACTTGGAGAAGGCGTATGATAAGATACCACGGAATGTCATGTGGTGGGCCTTGGAGAAACACAAAGTCCCAACAAAGTACATTACCCTCATTAAGGATATGTATGATAAGTGTTCGAACAAGTGATGGCGACACCGATGACTTTCCAATTAAAATAGGACTGCACCAGGGGTCAGCTTTGAGCCCTTATCTCTTTACTTTGGTGATGGATGAGGTCACAGGGGATATACAAGGAGATATCCCATGGTGTATGCTCTTTGCGGATGATGTGGTGCTAATTGACGATAGTCGGGCGGGGGTTAATAGAAAGTTAGAGTTGTGGAGGCGGACTCTAGAATCGAAAGGTTTTAGGCTTAGTAGAACCAAAACTGAGTACATGAGGTGCAGTTTCAGTACTACTAGGCACGAGGAGGAAGAGGTTAGGCTTGATGGACAGGTGGTACCTGAGAAAGACACCTTCTGATATTTGGGGTCTATGCTCCAGAAGGATGGTGATATCGATGAAGATGTGAGCCATCGAATCAAAGCTGGTTGGATGAAGTGGCGCCAAGCTTCTGGCGTCCTCTATGATAGGAAAGTGCCACAAAAGCTAAAAGGCAAGTTCTATAGGACGGCGATTCGACCTGCGATGTTGTATGGCGCAGAATGTTGGCCGACCAAGAGACGACATATCCAACAGTTAGGTGTAGCGGTGTAGCGGAGATGCGCATGTTGAGATGGATATGTGGCCACACAAGAAAGGACCGGGTTAGGAATGATGATATACGTGAGAGAGTTGGGGTAGCACCAATTGAAGAGAAGGTTGTCCAACACCGTCTAAGATGGTTTGGTCATATAGAACGTAGGCCTCCGGAAGCGCCATTGCATACCGGACGGATAAAGCGGGATGAGAATGTTAAGAGGGGTCGTGGTAGGCCAAACTTGACATGGGAGGAGTCTGTTAAGAGAGATCTGAAGGATTGGAATATCACCAAAGAACTAGCCATGGATAGGACTGCGTGGAAGTTAGCTATCCATGTGCCAGAACCATGATCTGGTTTTGAGATCTTGTGGGTTTCAACTCTAGCCTACCCCAACTTGTTTGGGAAAAAAAGGCTTTGTTGTTGTTGTTGTTGTTGTAAGTTCAGATGATGACTTCCCATGTTAGTGTACTATCTTACATTTCACCTTTTTCTCAAGAAGAAAAAACTTACATCCCAACTGCAGTGATCTTCTTCTTGAACATCTTCTTTCAGACCGACTCACTAGTCCTTCTATTACCGCTGATTGGCTCGTCGAATATAAGGTATTGCTTGTGCTTTTTGTCACAAGTTACATATAGATATAGATCAGGCAAGAGTAGACAAACTTATTTGACTTGTTAACTATTTTCTTTGTTCCTAGCACTGCCTGTCTGCTGGGCATTACTGGGGTTCTTGCACCAATTTTGGAGGAAACTGTGTTTAGAGGATTTCTATTGGTATCGTTGACTATGTGGTAAACATGCATACCATTTTTCTTAGTCCAGAAACTTCCTTTTGAGAGACTTCTTGTGCTTATCCTAGAATTATAACACCACAGATTGGTGCATCCACAATTGTGTACCATAAAGGAGTATATACTTCGTTTCTTATACAGGTTTTCGACTCCAGTATCTGTTCTGATCACTGCTGCGGTGTTTGCCCTCGCTCATCTTACACCAGGAGAGTTTCCCCAACTTTTTGTGCTTGGTAAGTGACTATACTGATAATAACTAGGCATGACACTGCACAATAGCTGCAGTGGACAGAAACCCACTATCACCGGCTCTCAGTATGCTAAATAGCTTTTTTAGAAGAGCATGTTAAAGTTAGGTGTTGCCTAGTATAGAACATAATCACAAAAGGGTAGGCATATATATATTGACATGTAAACTTGTTGTGATACATGATTTAACGGTGTTTTGATGACTATCTTCTCCACCATTGATGTGCACAGGTGTGGCATTGGGGTTCTCGTATTCTCAAACTCGCAATCTTCTTACCCCTATCACAATTCATGCTGTATGGAACAGTGGAGTAATATTGTTGCTAACCATTCTTCAGGTATATATTATATTTCTGTCACCATCTTGTTGTATATGTTATATGCAAGTGGCCCTTTATTACCCTATGCAATGTCGTTACAGTGCACCAGTTTGCTGTGCTCTGTTGTTTAGGTTGCTTTTTGGGGTCTGATTTTTTCCTCCCCCATCCCTTCTGTGTCCTTGATCCTTTTCTGTACATAAATCTTGTCATCTTATACTGATTGGTAGAGCTCCTACCTTTTCTGGAATAAAACCATGGAAGTACTCATAACTAATTTAAGTTCTTTATTATTGTGTTTCAGCTGCAGGGGTACAATATCAAGGAGTTGTTGCAGGCATCTTGAAGATTCATTTGATCAGCTTATTTTTATCTTGCGCTGAATTTTGTATAATATTACAAAATAATAAACACTTAGAACAAAAGTGCACGTTTTAGATTATCCCCTTCTAACCATTCAGAGTTAACTTGTGATCTGGTAATTTCATTTTCTTTTGCAAACGAGCGGTTTGCAATTTAGCTCTCTATTATGTCAAAGGTTAATTACCAGGAAATACTATACTATATATGATGACTTATTTCAAAGCAATAAAAAAAGTTTAGTTGCTATTTCAAGAAAGCATTCATTTAAAAATGAGGGCCTCAATTTGTTTTAATTGGTGCCTATATTTTGTGTAAATGTAGCTAATGGCGAGCTGGAAACCTTATGACTGGCTTGGCTTACAAATATCTCAACTGCAAAGTCATGGCGGCATTTTTCTTTTGAGCATTTTTAAGATGCCCGAACTTACCTCTCTAAAGTTGAGAGGAAGTCAAAATCTGATCCGTCGATTGAACAAGTTTGACAAGGCTAGTTTTGGAAAGCTTGCTAAGGAAACTAGCCACCCACTAATTAAGTACACCAAAAAATAGTAAAGTATCAATCTACCACATCCATCCTTCTCGTTGCACATGCCGGGAGTTCTATCTATCAATCTAACACTCATCTCGATGCTTTAATGAAATGTCCTTTATGGAACGCTCATACAAAAATATTTAACCCTTCCACGCTAACTTATCCCGTGAAAAAACAATTATCACATCTATATTCAATCTAACATGGCTACATGGTAAACATAAACACAAAACAAAAAAAGCACTAGAGAAAAATATAAAAACCTAGTATTGGGATTTTTTGGTTTCATGCTAGATGGAAACTAGAATATGGTGCATATTTGAAAATAGTGATAGTTTAAAAAAAAATGATATCTTATAAACGGAAGTGTTGGATTTTGTCGGCAAAGAACTTAATTTGAGACAATAATTTTGAAGTGTGTCAAAAGAATACCGATAACATAGTACCATGTAAGAAATAATAGTTTGAGAGATGTTGGCTGAACTTTTAATTAAGAATTTCCGCTCGCACAATTCCTTTTGATGAACTCAAAACTTCAAAATAAATAATTAAAAACATTTTGTTTAACATGGTCTATCCATGAGTATATTAACTCAGGTTTGCTTCTTCCCGTCTACACAGTGACAAGTTGTCACTGTGATATTGACCCTTCATGCTCATGTGAATGCAAGCTTACATCTAATAAAGAACATGATGTGTAAGAGTGTCTGGCAAGCTGTGAAATTATTATATTCTGCCTGAAAGGGAATTTATAGTCAAAATGTAGGCTGTTGGTGAAAGTCTACTGGTCAATAGCTATAAATTACTGAAAAATACCCTAATTACGCCTACATGCTTGAGAGCTAAGTATAATACTCCACCTTTTGGAGTTATCAGGCTCTCAATATTTCAAATATCAATGCAAAGAACTGAAGTGACCGTGACATCAAGATGCAACCCCAGGGAGGCTTAATTACTGCATTATTATTGTTTAATCATGAGCTGTAGCTGGTGTCTTACCTGGTGACGCTATTCGTAAGGAAAAAAATAATGCTTGTGATGTTAGATGTAGCTTTCTTAGCAATCCCTTTCCTGTCGCTTTAACAATCTAACGAAAATGCCTACTAGATTTGGAAGAAATAAGAATTGCGGTGGAAAATCATGTCGTCCATGTCATCATGCGCATGGATAAAGATGGCAAGGGTGTGGTTGGTAGCCTGGGTCTCCCCAACATCTGTTTCTCAACTGGGCCAAGCTGAGGTTATACATGTTGGGCTGAGATTTTATTGTGTGTTTGGTAGGTTGTGTGTGTTGAAACAGGCTGACCTGAGATGTTGTTTGTTAGGTTGTATGTGCTGAGACTAGACTCTAGGAATTAGAATTACAAAAGGGTCCAAAGTTTTACACAAAAGTCCTTGAGCAGAATTTTAAAAAGCAATCAGGCCCGTGTGGTGGGCAGGTCGCTGGCGGCGTCCCTGGGCACTCGTGGCCATCCACGGCGCGGCGAGGTTGAGGCGTTGGTCAGCGACGACCCTGGGCGGCGGCTGGTCTACGCTGGGCGGCGGCGGTCGACGCTGGTAGGCGGCGGTCGAAGCTGGTAGACGGCGATGGGCGGCGGCGTGAGCCCTAGACGGCGGCAAGGTGCTCTTGGGTGGAGGGGGCTCGCGTGGGTGGAGGGGGGAAATGAGCTCGCGGGGTAGAGGGGGCTCGCGTGCCGACACTCCGTGGGGCCCACGCGTGGGGATTTTTCCGTATGAGCTCAGCCTAGCCGGGTTGTGAAGCTCGATTTCCACTTCTCAACCGGGCATGGCTGAGAGGCCTTTTTCGCAGGAAGTGGGCATGGCTGAGGAGAGGAAACCGGGTTACCAAACAACCGAAAATTGGGTGAGAGGAGATTTTCTCAGTCGGGCCGGGCTACCAAACACACCCTAAGTGTAAAGATTGCTCCTTGAGTCCTTGTAATAGGATGCTTTTCTACCTACTCGTGAAAGATATATCTCCTCTTTGTTACCGGGCATGCAAAGTTACCTGGAAATGCTGTATAGCTCAACTGAGAGCCGTTGTAGGATTTTTGACTAGCCACTTGTTCTCACTCACGAACAGAATCAAATACATTATTTTTTGTTTCTTTCATTTATTAACATGTTTCCCTTGCTACTGTAAATGTTGCGGCAGTGGTATGTTAGCCATCTCACCTTTCATTTGCCAAAAGTAACTGCCTCTACATGATCTTCAACCGGGAGTTCTAAAGTATACTATAAATTCAGCCAGGTAATCATCAAGTGCTATATACGATGATTGTTCTTATTTGGCCAGAGATTTTGAGAAAAATATATGTTTGGATAATTATGGATGATCCACCTCCTTGCATTGTATCCTTCTTTTGGTCCATGATGTAACCATTATTGAAAGTTAATAACGAAGTGTTTTGCGGTGAAAAAGAAGTCCACAAGGTTTAGACTCATTGGGGAACGCAAAAGTCAAAAACCCAGGTTACATGGAAGCTTCACTGTTCAAGATATCGGCTGATACTCCGATAAACCGGCCGATTTATCGCTTACTAGTGTCCGACCGATAAGATAAATCGGCCGATATCCCGATAAACCGGCCGATTTAATCCTTATCTTGGGTCGACCGATAAGTTCTCGATAAGCGATATCCCGGGCAGCATAGAGCAGAACCGGAATAAAGCAATATATGCTAAAAGAACAGAAACAAACTAAGAGGCTGCACATACATCAGAATGAGAAAAAAAGCCCTCCTGAGCTTCAGCGTATCTATTCAACTTGTGATGCTCAAACGCTTAATATTTAAGGACACATATAACCTCATGGAGTGTTGAACGCGGCAAGAAACAATTGTGCCATGTGGAGTGACCAGCGTGCGGCTAACCAAGCTGACTCGCCGTTGGAGCAAATTGGACCGGCTTTCCACCGTGGCAACTCAAGTGATTAAAATTTAGTCTTCAAAACTGTACTTAGAGTAAGAACCTTCTGTTCCAACACTCACTAGCAGAGTCACCCACGCCACTTAATAAAAAATTGCAGAAATTTTGCACCGGTAAGGCCATCACTATCTAGGGGTAATCAGTTCGTAGGACTCTCTCTCTCACACACACACTAAATTAAATACCAATTATATCCTACTCCGCATTAGTTACCAACCATTACTTACTGCCCAAAATCCCCCGACTTCTCAGAAAAACAGCATATTAATCACATAAAACGGCGAGTTTTGGTTTCAGATATGGAAGGAATATCAACATTTTATTTTGCTAAGAAAGGAATACCAATATTCATTGACGTTCATGAAGACAAAAGTGCTCAAGAAGAGTGAGCAGTATGTTTTAAGTTTTCTTCGTTTATCTAGGATTCTAGGAAAGGCTAAAGATCAAGTGGAAAAAACAATACTAAATCTATAAGGCGAGTGTTGCACTGTTTAAGAATTGTTTTGACAGCCGTACGTGAGTATTCTAAGTGTGAACCGAAAGTGACTGGCAATCCCTTCATGCTGCTCAGCCTGACTTGGTAGAGATACTAATCCAGCATTAAAAAAATCCTAACAGCTTTCAAACAGAGAAGGAACTAAAACTAATTATTAAATGCAGAACAAAATCCTTCAGACCTGTTTGCCTGTGGGACTCATCAAGTGTTTCCGGGTAGCTTGAGCCCCGTATATAAGTACACCTGGTGTGTAAGAGATTTACATCGCAACTGGTTGTCTTCACCTCAACAGCTTCATCCCAAGAAGCCATTCACTAGCTTACCTCACAACCGCTACAAGGATAACTAGACTTTGTAAGTTTGTGACCAGTTGCAAGGCCTTAGGGCTCATACCTTCGAGAGATATGGAGGGCGGAAAGGATGTCAACATGGACAAATCAGATGAGATCCTCCTGCCAGGGTTCCGGTTCCACCCTACCGATGAAGAGCTGGTTAGTTTCTACCTCAAGAAGAAGATCCAGCAAAAGCCTATATCCATTGAGCTCATAAGGCAACTGGACATCTACAAGTTTGATCCATGGGATCTGCCAAGTAAGCTTGAAACCTACATCTTCCTTGTTATATATCCTTTTCGCACGAATATATTGGAATGCAATTGACCTTTGAGTTTTCATAGTTTGTATCTTTAAATTAGTTTGCAATTCAATGAGATGTTAGAAATTAGGATGCCAATACAACATAAGTTGGTTTCATTTATATAGTTAAGTAGGAACAAGGACACTCATCAATCTTCTAGAGGTTCAGTTGAAGGAAATTAGTAGTTACCAATCTTCTTTTCATGACAAGCTAGCCCAGGACGGTTACTCACCTTACTGCAAAAGTCTAACTTCAGTGTCTCTTCAACGACAGAGCTTGCGAGCACCGGAGAGACGGAGTGGTACTTCTACTGCCCAAGGGACCGCAAATACCGCAACAGCGCGAGGCCAAACCGAGTCACAGCAGCTGGGTTCTGGAAAGCCACAGGAACAGATAGGCCGATTTACTCCTCCGAGGGCACCTGGTGCATAGGCCTCAAGAAGTCCCTTGTGTTCTACAAAGGCAGAGCGGCAAGAGGGATGAAAACCGACTGGATGATGCACGAGTTCAGGCTTCCTTCCCTCGCCGATCCATCGCTGCCCAAGAGACCGATCGACAAGAATATCCCGCTCAACGTATGCATTCCATTTCATATTATGTATAGTTATAGAGCTAAATTCCAATGCTTGTATCAAATTCTGAAGTGCACTTTTCGGTTGCCAAAAACAGGATTCTTGGACCATATGCAGGATCTTCAAGAAGACCAGTTCGATGGCGCAACGGGCACTGTCTCACGCTTGGGGGCCTCCATTGGCTGGGGCAACTGAGCAAGATCTCTTCTCTGGAATGCAATCTGTGCAAGCTTCAACAAGTCAGTTCATCACCAGCAAATACGGCTTCCAGGAACAGCAGCAGTTTCAGAAACCCAGCAGCACACAGGATGGCTCTTCATGCAAGGTCATAAGCTTCACCTGCAGTCCAGCTCAGCAAGTCCAGAAAGGTCCCATCACCTTGCCATTCCAGACGCAGCCATCACAGAAGCCCGCGCACACTACGCCACAAAGCTTCGACGCGCAGTTTGGGCAGCCTGAGCAGATCACTGGATTTGTGATTGATTCTTCTGCAGATGTAAATTTCGGTATGAGCTGCAGGAACCAAGAGTCGTCCACACTAAAGCTTGGGAACACCTTCAGCATGAGCAGTGAGTGGGAGGCTCCGGGGAGACCCAACTTCCCATTTGATTTAGGAGAAGACTATTCAGATGACTGGAAGTGCAACATACCTTGGGAATCCTTCCTTAGCCCAACTGTGCCCGCCGAGATGCCGCAGTACTAGATGCCTTCCCCAACAGAGTGAGGGGTGTTTGTCCATATAGTTTAGATGTACAGATACAACGAGCGAGCCACCTTCATCTGTTAGCATTTCTGTTAGCAAAGACACCAGCTATTGTTAGTTCAGTTTTGGGTTACATGTATTGTATATAGTGAGCTAGACCCCTTGTTAACAGCAGAGCTAACAGAGAGAAGGATATGTATACATACCTGAGTGTACTGGTTTTACATTTGAGAGTAATGAACATATGTAGAAGTTACAAATGGACAAGTCAAAAAAAAATTACAAATGGACAGCTTTGTAACCTTGCAATGGATTGAAAAACCCTGAATATGATGCATTCAGCTGATGCTTCACTCCCTCCTCAGCCGCTGACCAGGCTACCACAATCCACCTTCCCGCCAAGGTTGTTGTCGTCTCTGGTGATGGTTTGGCTGGTACCACCTTTGAGACTCTTCGCAAGGTTGTGAGCCGAACCTTTGGGAGGGTTCACAATTCCAGCGAGGTTTGGGGCACCCTCAGCCCTCACTCAGGCTATAAAAAGACCAACTTTGTGAAAGAAACAAAGTTACTCCACCATTCGTCTACTTCCAATTGAAGGTCCATAACCATTGATAACCTTACTAATGTATCAGAGGATGCAATCTAGCTGATTGATGGAGCAGTTGATGTTTGGTGATCAAGCTGATCCACAGGACAGTTTATTTTGTCAGAAAAATGGCATACAAGCGAAACAGCACACAACCGACAAATCACTGATCATTTTCCACAAGTGCAACAAAATTCCCAGGATGCATGAATTTGGGGTATGCAACGAATGAGGAGACTGCAACAAACAAGTCGGCACATTTGACTAACTTACGGTTCAAAGACATGAACACAGTCCACGACAAGTCAACTAGGGGATCAGATGTCCCGATAACAAAAGGTACAAGGATTTGAAACATCCTAAACTCACATGCTAAACATTTCACGAGGCAACTAGATCCTTTCATCGCCACCATCAAAAATACTTTTCACTGTGCACAAAACAGCAGTGAGCAGTGTGCATCCTTTTCAGAGGCGCTCTACTTTGTGGCTATCTTGTCTTTGGTTTTCTGGATTTTCAGGACCTTCTTGACAATCTTCTGCTCTTCGACCAAGAAAGCACGAATGATCCTGCACAGCCATAGCAACTCATGAGATTACAAGATGACGGATTACTGGACTACATACACAGTCCTATTTCTAGCTTACCTCTCCCTAACAGCAGGTCCAGAAAGCACTCCACCATAAGGACGGTTCACAGTCCTGCGGTTCCTAGACAACCTTGACCTCTTGTACTCAGTAGGCCTCAGGTGAGGAATCTACAATTAGAAAGCAACAATATGAACAATCAAGATGAAAAATTCAAATCACTATCACAGAAATTACCGGTACAAGTAACATTTCAAATCAGTACTTACAAAGTAGCAAATGTGAATCAGTGCTTTCAACTATAAAAATTTCTCATCTTGCACTATATTTTCCTACTGATACAACCAAATGAAGCAAATGTGCATACACTTCTGCAATAGATGCACAAGTGCAGTCTAACACATGGTAAAAGCAACACATTGGAAGTGCAACATCAGGCCTAAAAGTAGGGCAGGAAATGATCATGGACCTCAGGACCTGATATGCTGAAAGCATTACCCAGAGCAGATATGTAAAAAAATCGACTCCTAAGCTAGAGTCCTGGCTTAAATAATACACATTTGTGCAGGATGGAAATTCTAGCAGATACAGTTTTGATGGTACAGTTAAACGTCAATCATAGATCTGACCTGAGACAACTATGATAATAAAAAAAAAACAGAATAAAACCAGCAATTATGTCTTCCTAAAATGCAGCAAACAGCATATGAAGGTAAGAATACACAAAATAATGTTTGCTAATCCATGAATAGCAGAAAAAATGGCAATGAAATGACACATAAAAACAATCATTTCCTCAAAAAAGAAAAACAAGTATAGCACGTTTTCACCAAATAATCTAAGCATTGCTCGAATTACCCCACTACATACACTCCACAAAAAGCTGTAAATTGTTCCCAAATAGCATATTTTGACAAAAAGTAGTAACGAAGGCTTTGGGAGAGCACAAGGCTGCACCAACTGTGTTTATAATGACAACTGTGGTACACCCGTCAAAATGAAAATTACACTGAACCCTCCAGATGCCGATAAAAAAATAGATCTAGCACAGCAACAGCAATAGCACTAAACATTGCCATGATGTACCACGCAGGGCCAATTACACTAGGAATGCAAGTAAATCAATACTGAAGCAAAGCAAGTGGTGCATCACTCACTCCCTGGATCTTCTTCCCAGTGACGGGGCACTTGGGCCCGCTAGCCCTCTTCTTGGTGTACTGGTACACAAGCTTCCCACCTGCAATAAGACAAGTCGCGAAATAAGCAAGCAACGCCATGAGCTCAGCAGAAGCAGATCGAGATTCGAGAAAACCACCAAACGAGAAAGTATCGAAGGAAAAGAAGAGAATCGAGCGTACCTGGGGTCTTGACGACCCGGGTCTGGTTCGACTTGGTCGCGTAGCTGTGACGCTTCCGGTAGGTCAGGCGCTGCACCATCTTGCCGCCGCCGCCGATGGTCTTGTCGATAAACCCTAGAGACGCTGGTGGGTGGAAGGGGAAGAGAAATGCAGCCTGGCGCCGATAGGGCTATAAAAATGGTTGGCCTGGAGCTCCACGACTGTTGGACGGCTCAGATTAGCCTGATCCAGCGGTCAGTTGACGGTCTGGTTTGACACGCCGTCCATAGGCTTCGTTGGGCCGTATGGACTTCAGCTTGGGCCCCAAAATTCCCTGTATCCCCTAAAAAAACATAGACCAGCCGCGTCAAAATAATAAATAGATCGAATTTCACTTTTTTATCTCTAGTTGGGCATTTGTCACACTTATTACCCCATTTAGTGTAAAAAATCAGAAAATACATCATATATAATGAACTTTAACATGGTTTTACACGCAGAAAGTCACGTAGAAATCGTAGTTGTCTCGATTCGCCGATATGGCATCGGGAGACGGGGCAACCGGTGTCAACTCACCTCGGTTTATCTTCTTTTCTTTCGAGGATATGCTTATAATTGCTACCAGATATGTTGTTCTTCCAACAAGAAGAAAGTACTTGCCGCGTAAAGAACACTTAGTCAGATATTTGGTATTCACCTAATCCTCGTTGTCAGCTTTCGGGGGAAAAACCTTCCATCACCAACAGATTAGCAACACTATAGATTAGAAAGGTGCTACAAAGTAAAATACAGACATGTTAAATGCAGATGTACCATTTTTTGTGAAACAAATAGCCAAGAAGAACACCAAGAAGGTGAACCAAATGCTCGATACAAGCAATTAATACTAAGTATGTTTTGCTATCCGTTATGCCTCATGCCTCTATTCCTATACTGTAAGCGCGCTAGTAGTTCCCTCGGCATGCAATTTTTATCGCTTCGTACCTTCTCGTCCAACATTGAGTTATACTAGAAGGGTAAGGCGCGCGATGCCGCGCCCAATGTATATTAGAGTATAACATGTCTTTAATACTCCGTACATATAAATAAGTGTATTATATATCTATAAACCTATTTGTTTCTATTTTATCATCTTGATTGTCTAGTAATGGTTTTTTTGCTGTCACAAACCAAATTCACTTCACACAAAACATTATAGGTAAACAAAAAATAGAAGCTACAGATATGTCTTGGTAGGTTTTGAAATAATAAAAGTCACTGGTATTAAATAATACTTGCGCATGCAGACACATTTAACTATCAATGTTGCTTAATACAATTGAGGGAACCGTTTTTGTACCAAAAAGATTCAAAAAACAACAATTACTATTTAAAATTCTAAGTCATTCCCAAAAATTAGAAGAAATACCGTCATACCGTAGATATAATTGTCTTGATTTACCACTACCATGCTGTGAAACAAAACAAAAAAATTATATGGTATTTCTTTGAGAACGTTCTTTAGAAAAATCATAATAGATTGAGAATTAGCAAAAAAACTTGTAGAAGACATCATTGCTGCAACGCTCATCTTCTCGCCCACGCTGCGCATGGGAGAAATCTAGATCCAGGTCTCCCATATCGGACGATGGCGGTATGCGGCGCCAGGAGAGAGAATTGTGTTGAGACGCACGTCCATAACAGTGAGTCTCGACGGCGTAGTGCGGCGGGTTCTCGATGGCGGACCCGTGCTGATGGCCGCACGCAGGAGGGTGGCGTTGTCTCGCGTGGTCGCGACGTCGACGACATGTCAAGCAAGGTCAATGTGTTGATCTCTTAAAAATGGATAGACTGAAGAGGGAGGTAGCAACTTCTAGTGCGTACGCAGACTATGCGTACTTTACTGGACCGGTTTAGGTTTTCGGCTCGCCGTTGGTTGGTTTCGTGAGTCATCTGATTTAGATGACGTGTATTGGTGTGAGGTTAGGGCACTTGGCAGCGATCAGGACCACTCCATAATATTTTTTGGCATTGCGACAGATATCGAGAAAAATGACTTTGACCGATTGATATATTTGTTTTGTGAGACTTAGTTGAATAATATAATAAAAAAGTTGTATGCTCATTTTTATGCCCTGCAAATTCATGTCAGGAGCATAACCTATCTCTAGGATTTTCAACACGAGTGGATGGTAAAAATAGGGGTGTACGGCTAAGTGCATATTAAAAAAAATCTCTCTGTGCGACCGGCCACACAATTGTGCGGAACGCCCTGAGACCAGATACCAGGTAAAAACGTTTTTTTACGACCTGAAACGTGGAACCACAAGCACCAAGCAGTATATATTTTAGGAAAAAATTCACAAACTGAAAGTTTGGCCACAATTAATTAAGATTAGATCTTTATTCTTTTGGAGCTCTACCTTTTTATCATAACTTGACAAGTGGGGACACAATTAAGCAGAGCTATCTATTTGCACAACCTAAAAAGTGGGACCACAATTAAGAAGGTATCTTAATTTTTAATTTTTTTTTAGATAGTTTAAACGTGGGCCACAAACATCAAGAGCTATATACTTTTAGATTTTTATTATTGCAAACTGACAAGTGGGACCACGATCAAGGAGAGGCCTCCATTCCTAGGGAGCTTAGAGTTATATATGTGCGAGTTATTTTCTTTTGGCCCACACAGCAACAAGGGGCCGGAAAGTTTTTTGCTGCGTTGTGATTTCGTGGGCGCTATAAACTGAGGAGGGTACGTAACAACGGGAAGGATGTGCAATCAAATCTTTATAATTGTACTTGATCACCATCTGATCATGGGCATTCCGGCTGTGAGCGGGGCGAAAAATAGCTAGCAGAATTAAAGGGAGAAGTTGTGAGAGTTCGCCTCCACTGGGAAAGATTTTGGCAAGTAAGAATTAATGATAATTAGGAAAAATTGGTAAATAAGATAAGGAGAGAAGTGATGATGCGACATACCCACAGAAATTGATATGGTGTAGGATGTTTAGACGTTGGGAGGGGATGTCTGAGAAGTGATCAAACGATCTGTATGTGTGTGATGACATCTTTTAACTGCAACTTCGATTCATTCATAATAAGTGTCAAAGTTTTAAACTGGTTCACTTATTTTGTATGGAGAGAGCAGTAAAAAATCATTAAAAGCGAACGGCACAACTTCGGGGCTAAGCTTATAAAAGGTATATATAACGGTAGAAAGCTAAATCAAATCAGTAACAACTCGTACCGTACCGTCGGTGCTGGGCCTCGCTTCGCTCCGTTCAAAGATGGATCGCATCACTCTCAACACTAAACACCGAACAACTAAGGACATTGTTGCTCACCTGCACTCCTGCGTGGCTTCCTCCCAATTCCCGGCCGGGTGTCATGGCGAAGGAGACTGTTATAATCGATAAAGAAATAAACGACGAAAAAAAGCAAGATCAACATACGGGGACATGAGATTTTAGCGTGAAAAACCCTCTCAACAAGGAAGAGAAAAAACCACAGACGCACGCACCGAAGATGACGTGAAGCGGCCGACGCGGATGTGCCTTGCGCGTCGCTGCCACAGGCAGTCGTCGGATGTGTACGACAGAGTTTAGCCGAGCTACAGACCGTTGCCTGTTGCTATCAACAGAAAGGCCGTTGAATATAGGGAGGGAGAAGGACGTTAACTAATTTGCCGCTCAGCTCCCATGCCTCGTTAAGTACAGTACTCTACGGTTGTGCGGCAATGGGGCGTCCAACCGAAATGTGACTACTGTTCGCTCGCTCGTGTTTTTCCCATAGACGTGGCCGATCCAGCCACCACTGGGCGTGCTTGCTTGGCCAAGGAATGGTGTCTTAAATATTTGCATCACACGAAACTTAAGGACCTCTTTAATTCGTAGGATAGAAAAGATGCAGAAATAGGAAAACACATAATTAGAATGTCATGTTCAGTTGAATCCTACACAATTTAGACTTTAAAAGAATTTTCCCCAAGTAGTTTGTCAATCATAGGAAAAACAAATAAATTGTAACATGAGATTTGAATTCTATGGATTTTTTTCCAAAAGATTAAGTCCAACAAATCAAACGATGCAAAATTTATAAGGATCAAAATCCTTTAGAATTCTTATGAAATATCTTTTAACTAAAGGAGCTCTAAGGCGGTCTAAAGGCCGACTCCAGCCTCTGGCCGGCATGCTAAGGAGCCAGAGCCCACATTGGGTGGCAGAGGTTGTCAAGTACATAATGCTTACCTCAACTGTTTCACCTATTTCACTCTAATTTACACAACCGAGATAAAATGTATACGAATATATATTTGCATAAACGAGTAGGTTTCATTCCCATGATCGGTAGCGAGTTTCGTGAACCGTAAGTTCTCACTTTTGGACCAAAATTCACACCATTTTTAGATGAAATGAAGTTTGTTTTGACAAGTAGACCATCTGGTTGTTTCCTATAACTTTTGTCTTGTCATGCTTGCAATGCATGAACACATTACAGAAAAACTTGGTCTTTGGAGGAGGAATGAGTCCTTCTCCGTGACCAATGGTCACGACGATGAGTTTTATCAGTATTCTACTCGCTCTGTTCTAAATTAGATGACTTCCGTTTAGCTAAATGTGGATGTATCTAGATATGTTACGTGCACACATCTACATGTAGCTAAATGGAAGTCAACTAAATTGGAACGGAGGGAGTATACTTTAGCGGATTCATTTCTGCGAGAGAATGCGATCTGAACCTAGGAAACCTGAAGATCCGTGCATACATGTAACTATCCTGGGCATCCAAAAATTGTTATTTGATGATCCGCCCACTTATCTACTGCTCGGGTACAAATCTACAATTGAGCACGATGTGCATTGACATTTTAACATTTATTTTTGAAAGCCACACCCTCCATAAATATAAACATAGTACTAGCACTAGCATGAAAATGCACGTGTTGTGCCTATAAACATGTCGCATTCCAGACTTAAAAAGACCGTACTAGTCAGTAGTCACCGATGTGAGTTATATTGCTTTGGCAAGGCTAAGAAAATACAGAATGATTATTGTCAAATTTTCAGATTTGGGGTTGGTTCTTTGCCATTCAAATATTTGGGAATATCCATCCACTGCCAAAAACTTTTGAACAAAGAACAAAAATGATTGAGGATAAATTTGCAAAGAAACTAGGGTGCTAGCAGGCAAGTTGCTCTCATATGGAGATCGACTTTGTTCTGATTAACTCAGTTCTAGCTAGTTTGCCAATGTTTCTATTTTTTTGTTTCCAATGGCGTACGAAAGAGGTTGGATTTTTATCGGTCCAGATTTTTTTGGCAGAGTGACCAACATAAAAGAAAGTACCGTTTATCTAAATGGAATATTATTTGTCGTGACCAAGGCGGTTTGGGTATTGAGCTTTTAGATATTAAAAATAAATTTCTTTTGAGCAAATGGCTTTTTAAGATATTAAATGAAGAGGGTGTTTGGCAGGAATTATTACAAAATAAATATCTAAGTACTAAAACTTTAGCTAAGTGCAACCGCAGCCTTATGACTCTCCTTTTGGAAGGGGTTAATGGCGATCAAGAGTGAATTCTTTTCAAGAGGCTAGTTTATTTTCGGTGATAGGCTCCAGCCTCGGTTTTGGGAGGATACATGTCTTGGAACAAGCCTTTGGCTGTCCAATATCCCTCGTTGTTCGGTATTGTTAGACATAAGAATGTTCTCGTGGCAGATGATTTGTCAAATAATCCTCTAAACATTGAGTTTAGGAGAACATTCACTCAAGACAAATGGAAATCTTGGGTTAAATTGGTAAAGAGATTGATGGGGGTTTCGTTATCCAATGAAGACGATCGGTTCACATGGAGCTTGACTACTGCTGGATTCTTTACTGTCCAATCAATTTATTCGGATATAATGCATGATCATACCTTTTTTTTGCGCAAATATCTTTGGAACTCAAAGTACCTCTTAAGATTAAAAAAATTATGTGGTTCTTACAAAGAAAAGTGATTCTTAATAAGGATAATCTGATTAAAAGAAATTAGAATGGTTGTAAAAAATGTGCTTTTTTCCTGACAGAGGAGTTAGTGGAGCACTTGTTTATCACATGCCCGTTCGTTAGGCATATTTGGCGGCTTATTCATTTAATTTTAGTATCTCTCCTCCTACTAGTGTAGCAAATATATTTGGACACTGGCTTGACGGAGTAGATAAGAAAACCAAAGCATGTATACGCATTGTGTCTGTGCTTTTCTATGGGCTTTGGAATAGTTGGAATGATCGATGTGGTTTTTAACAAGATTAGAGGTGCTCATTTTTTACAGGTTGTACAACAGGCTATATACTGGATCCACTTATCGTCCTACCTCCTCCTTCTGATAGAGCAGCGGGCGCTTACGGAAGCTGGATGTTCCCGTATCATGGCGGTCCTCCGATCTATTTGCTGCCAACATGGGTGGCAACATACTAGAAGATTTCAAAATGTGTCGTCTCCTCGTTATAAACTTTTTCCGTTGGTTGATTCGTGTGGCCACGTTGGCAGACCATTGAGTTGTAATAATCGTAACCATACTATTTTGATACTTTCTTTTTAATATAAAGGTTGTGTGCGTCATCATTTGCAGGCGCCGGGCATTTTACTCCCATTTTGAAAAAAGTAGTCACCGATGTATAACGTGTTGAGTTTGCACCTAAAACAATATCTCTTGCATTACAAATCAGTTTAGCAAGAAAGGACACAAACGAGTAACGATGATGAATGCGAGTACCATCATTAGGTTATTGATTTGGTATTCTGAATGTTGGTATTTTTCTATAAACTTCGTTAAATTTTGGAACGGTTGATTTAAGACAAACATACTATGAGAGTAAAAGGACTGGAGAGAGTACGAGTACTAAAAAAGTTCCTTGTCTAGTTTGCGTCTAACAGTTGAGTACATAATCCTGGTTTTAACAAGAAACAATGTTTAGTAAATCCGCTTTGAAAGGAGAGGAGATCCACTTGGAGGTGGTTTTAAGAAAACTGCAGCAAATTAATGTACAACCTCATTACCACTTGTTACCGATTTAAGGAAAACGTTGATCGGTTCAATGGGGGTACATCTCTGAATGGACTTAAAACGATCGTAGAGGCTGTGCCGTTCTTACAAAGATATTGACTGTATCATGTCCTGGTGTTGATCTTGTTCCGCGACTGCAAACAATATGAGAGTAGGCTGCTGATGTTATTACGGATCTCTTTGTACAGAATTGCCGGAGTACTCTTTAGCGGCAAATAGAAACCTTCCTCGTTGGAAAAACAAACGCTTTTGCTAATTCTCAATCGATTGAGAATTAGCTTAGCGCTCAATCGCACGCAGAGCCGTCCATCCTATGCATCGAGATTCATGCTAGCCTGAGGTCCTTCTTCTTCCTCGCATCCATGGCGGCAAGCCGAGCCGGAGCCGCCGCACCCACGGCTGGCCGCGGCGGAGGCGAGGAGCAAACTTCGGTTGGGGGTGCGGGTTCGCCGGTGCCGGAGAATAAGGGGAGGGGTTTAGAGGCAGGGCCTGGGCGGCGGCGGACCGGGGGAGGAGGAGCTCGGGGCAGGGCGGGGCGGCAAGGCGCCGCGGCAGCGCGCCGGCCGTGGGCAGGGAGGTCGGTGGTTAGGCCGGCGGTGGTTGCGGGGGAGGAGGTGGCCGGAGATGGGGAAGAACACTGACATCATCCGACTGAAAACTACCTTAGTTCTCAGTCGATTGAGAGATAGAGAGACCTATAAACAAACATAAGAGAGGTTTCTGCACGAACTGTCGTGTTTTTGTTCCAGTATGAAGGAACAAAATGTTGTACAATGCGGTATTAATCGCTAAATGTCAATTAACTTCCCTTTCGATACTAATGATGATTGACAACCTACTAATTTAGATCGTACCCAGATGCTGACCAAAATTTCTCTTCAACCAGGCCATCAGACATTACTACACCAATACCTAGCTAACTGTTCCTAATGAATCCTTCAAAAGACATATGAACCGTATCGGTAGCTATAGTCTTTGACACCATGCATCTAAAAAAAAACTATAGCCTTTGACAGATTTGCTCATGTGCCAACATGTAAACAAATAACTCGAGCGAAGCATATCAAGGGAAAACCTACACGTACAAACGTTTTAATAATATGAGAGTATGTACACAAGATAAGCGGCTGCAATTTTGCAAGGAGCTTTTAACGAAGGTTTTTTCTTGCGATGTGGAGATCATGGTAGACCAAAGATAGTGGTTGTTAATTTAAGGAGAATCGTTTTATAAACCAAATTTCAAGGGGAAACATGTTTGGATATCTTAGGAAGACATGGTAATGATCAAATTGTTGCTGCTAGACTCATGTTACTAGCTACAACACCTAATACTTGATTCTACTCTCTCACAACAACATACTACTTTCATTCTATTTTATTATCAAATCTTAGTGATGCTTGTATCTTGGGAAGTGTGGAAGGAAAAAACGCCCAAGTCTTCCGAAACAACTCGTCAACCACCATCATGCTTATCGCAAGGATTAAAAATGAGGCGACTTTGGGTTGTCTTTCGGGCGCAAAGGTCTTAAATAATGTAATGATGCGAGAGTAGAACTTTTGTTTGGGTTTTGAGTTTTGGTCAAGAATAGTCTTGTAATTCTCACTAAAATCTTCTTCCTTAATTAATGCAAAAGACTAATCTTTGACTCGTTTATATAAAGTCTTAGTAATAATCAACTTGAAAGTTTGTTGCTATAGTTTAGATATGGTCTTAGTAACAGATTGTTGGGGACGCTAGTTCCTAGAAAGGCAGTGTTGCTGAAACGAGGGTGCAACATTAATCCACGTGCACCCCTGACCTGCAAGTTAACAGAAGCATGGTTTGCACAAACATGTGCATGCAGCAGCATTACAGTTTCTACTACAATTAAAAACTTACGACAATATTAGATAAGTTTGTACTATGCTACTTCATCTCGTTCAAAAATAGTCCGCTTCGGTTGAACTCTGTCATGGTGACATTGTTGGAGGTAGAGAATTAACCAGGTTGTCTCCTGGAGATTCAACGTCGTGTCAAGAACTGCTGGGCTGCCTCGGTTCTTCGTCTTGGAGCGCCTACGAAGACCATTGCTTCCATGATCAGGCTTGTCGCTTAGAAGCTCTGGAACATGCGCAATTCTAGATTTTTTTGGCATATCTCCAAGATTTCTAACATTATTATCTCGGATATCGAAAAAGAGGCAATAACTTGTTTTGTGGCGGGGGCGAATGTTTGTTAAACTTCATCCTGGGAGAGTAGGTTTTTGTTTACCCTGTTTTTCTTGGTTCCCTCACACGCATGTTTCTGTGTTAGGGTGGGGTTAGCTTCGGCCATGTACTATATATCTCAAACAATCTGTTCTTAATCAATGAAAAAGGCAAGCTTTTAAACATATTTTAGAAAAAAATTGCTGGAGGTATAGAATTAACCATGTCCATCTCCTGGAGGCCCAGTGCCGTGTCTCAACCAAGTCCACAAGAACATACCGTACATGCCCACATGGCCATGTGCCATTTCATTGGGGGAAATCTTGCATAAGCTACAACAGTGCATCTCAGGGACGGAGACGGGGGACGGGCCCCGGCCCCCCCTAACACTATGGATTTGCTAGTAAAATTATATGAACAGTGTTGATTTTGGATACTTTTACTCTAACCGGCCCCCCTAACCTCGGAAATTAAGGGATCCTGCCTCCACCACTGGTGCATCTGTGCATGGCCATCCACATGGGTTGCGATCCAAGTCAAGGGAGACAAGCGCATGCAGGCGTTATGTGCCACTGCTGAGAACATGAGCAAAAGTCCGCGTGAACCGCGTCCATCCAAACCACCGTAACAAAAAGGACAGGAGCTGCCTGCAGGCCGCAGCGGTCGAGGCCACGACCGGGAAGCTTCCATGGCCGAAGCCGCAGGGCCCAAGTCGGCCCGGTCTCGGTTCAGTTACAACCTTTTCGGCCTGGTTCCTGGCCCGCCGCCGGTTTTGTCCGTACGTGTCGCTGTGTCGTCGTCTCTCTCGTGTCACTCACGGAGAAGGAGAGGGGGCTGCGCCTTGGCGTAGACCAGATTCAACGTGGCCGAGAGAGGGGGATCAGGAGAGGAGACTCATCAGGCGAAACGAGACGAGAGAGAGAGTTTATTGGGCTCGCATCGTCACTAACCTTGGCCTGGCCGCTTCCTCTCAGTCAAACGTGCGGCTGTGTGTTGTATCCTGGCCGTGGGGCGCTTATATATACCCCGGAGACGCACCGCCGACCCCGCATCACCTCATCCTTGGACCCTTGTCTCGTTCCATTCCGTCTCCATCGCCTCTCACTGCTTGCTCACTCGCATCCGGGAAAAGAGGAACCTTGAATCTAGCTCATCATCTGAATCCAGGCCAGGTGAGGAGACAGTATGGGGAGGCCACCGTGCTGCGACCAGGCCGGGGTGAAGAAGGGGCCTTGGACGCCGGAGGAGGACCTCATCCTCGTCTCCTACGTCCAGGACCACGGGCCGGGTAACTGGCGCGCCGTGCCCACCAACACCGGTGCGTGCCTCACTTCTCTCTCGTTTCAAGTTTCGTCTTTTCTTTTGGGCGAATTCCTTCCCTGATCTTGGGATCCTGCAGGGCTCATGCGGTGCAGCAAGAGCTGCCGCCTCCGGTGGACCAACTACCTCCGCCCCGGGATCAAGCGCGGCAACTTCACCGACAAGGAGGAGAAGCTCATCGTCCACCTCCAGGCCCTCCTCGGCAACAGGTAATACATCTCACTCTTTCCTTGCTTCGTTTTTCCTAGATTTACTTGCTCGCTTCAGTGATTCACCCCAGCCCTCCAGATTTGTGTGATGAACTTTGCAAAATTATTAAAAGTCTGCGTCTTTCGACTATGTCTGCAATTCTTTGGTTAGGTGGGCGGCGATCGCGTCCTACTTGCCGGAGCGGACGGACAACGACATCAAGAACTACTGGAACACGCACCTCAAGAGGAAGCTTAAGAAGATGACCGAGAACGGCCCGCCGGACGCCGCGGCCGAGCTGAAAGGCAGGGCAGTCGCGCCCAAGGGGCAGTGGGAGCGGCGCTTGCAGACGGACATCCACACCGCGCGGCAGGCGCTCCACGACGCGCTCTCGCTGGACGCCTCAACAACACCCACTGGGCCGCAGCCGCCGGCGCCGTTGAAGGCCATGTACGCGTCCAGCGCCGACAATATCGCACGGCTGCTGGAGGGCTGGATGCGGCCCGGGGAAGGAGGGGGCAAGGCGTCCTCCGGGTCTCGCTCGTCTGTGTCCGGCGAGGGCGCCTGCGCGTCGGTCAGCCACAGTGGCACGGCGCCCACGCCGGAGGGCTCCACTGTGACGAGCAAGACAGAGGACAGCGCCGCGGCGCCGGCCCTCTCCATGCTGGAGAACTGGCTGTTCGATGACGGCATGGGCCATGGCGGTGTGGGGCTCATGGACGTGCCACTCGGGGACCCCAGTCAGTTCTTCTAGCAATCTGGCCTAGAGGAGAAAAGGAAGAACGTCCGGGTGAGGTGACTAAGTTTGAAAGAAAGAAGCCAATAATGCAGTAGATGGATCCTTCGTAATCTAGATCATCAGAAGCTCGTGTCGATCTAGTTCGGTTAATCTATGTTTTGCTTCATTTTGGGGCTTTGATGTTAGGGTTTGGAGTACTAATCATATGTTGACTCTAATCCATGGTGGGTGACTGGATGAAAGGCAACGATTCAGTCCTGAAATGGAGGTGGCAAACGACACAATTGTACATCTTTCAATAACGACAATCTTAATACTACTAGAAGTTCTATGCTATATGTCGTTGTTCTCTATTTTGAATTTGCATCAAGTTTACAATAGATAGTGCTGCTTCCTATCTTGGTGTTGATCCATCTTAATTTGCAACGCACGTACAATATACTTTAGGCTTCGTTCCATTTTAAATGTATGTTCTGTACTTGCCGTATATCTTTAGATGGCACTAATTAGCAAGAAACTTAGCAATAGTTGATCATAGACATAGACATTGGAATAACATGTTCTCGGATTATATTTATATGGTGAACTAATTTTCATGAGAATAACAAAGTGTAGTGATGCATATTGACGGAAATCAGTTTTGGCTCATGGGAGCATATATATGATCCCACTAGCTAAAAGCAGTATTTAAAATGTTAAAAAATTGAAACAAAAATTTCATAAATACATACGGAATTTTATGTTCGTACACAGAGTTTCACAGAAAAATGACATTTTTTGTGGGCCGTGAAAAAAGACAAATCCCGATGCTCCGAAATGACTTTGTACGAGACATTTTTTTGTCCTTTTTGCACAACCCACTAAAAATATCTTTTTCCGTGAAACTTTTTGTGCGTATATAGAATGTCTAGATGTACCTCCGATTTTTCTTTGAACTTTTTTGACATTCTGAAATATATTTAAAAAAAATCATAACGGTGTATCTAGACCCATAAGTGAAAACACCGTGTCCTGCATATTGATGTTGTATTTAGTTTTTTGCTTGGAGGATTAGGGCATATATAGTACTACGTTCTAGTTTTAATCTGAGCAATCGTTGATCGTCTCATCCATTTGATCCTTTGAACACTACACTAGAATTAATATAATATCTTTGCAGAATCATTGATCATACTTCGTATGTACTAATTGTTAAAGTTTATGAGAATTCCAAGACACTACCTTTAGGAATTGGAGATGGAGTTTTTTTACACTACTTTATATTTTTTAATTTTTATGTATTTTTGGTTTTACGTTAGAGATGTAGAAAAGAGTTGTACAAAGGAAAAAAGGAAAATCAATTATATGAAGCATATTAATGACTCCTTTAGTACCAGTACTATTTGGATGTGCATGTCAACTAACCCTTTGTCCCTTATTTTCTTTTGGATCCTTAGTTGTTGATGATTTCACATCCATCAATTTGGCAATAAGTGAGACCATCGATTTGGCTCCAGGGTATATGGAGTCCAGTATTTTTTATAAATATACACAAAAGTTGATTAGAATAAGTTTTTGCATGGATAGGTAGAGACATGTTCTACTTATCTATATTTTTTATTAAATAATACATTAAGTTGTACATTACACAAAGAAGAAACTTTTGTGTACTAAAAAAATGATTTTAGTTTGATCAATGTATTTACGCATTTATGTACATGAAACCTTAATAGTTACATTTGATGAAAATTTGTAGGTAAACACTTCACTCTGATGCACATGTCCAATTGTTTTCAGAATTATATGACGTCTAAAAATAACTTTTCGCCTTTTCTTTGAAGGGCTCCATGTAGCCTATACCACTTGAGTTTTCGACCAATATGCTATGTAGTTCATCAGAGGAATGCAGAAAAAGTGTCAATACATGATCTAAATTTCTATTTGAGATGTTAGGTCTATCTGAGTGGTGGTTGATAGACCGGAGCCTAGAGGCAAAGGGGGTGTTGATGCCTTCCCACTAGTACAGAACGACACATCAGATACCCCTATGGAAACGGCACGAGTTAGGGAACGGAAAATCGCACTTTCCGCGCGGCCGGTGCGTACAAGCCTGAACTGAGCCGCGGCTGGCCCGCCAACATTGACAACAGACATTGCCCTTTCTCCGTCACGCATTATATTGGCAACGGTCATTTAAATGACCCGTTTCCAATAGTTGCCTCTAAGGCAACGGATAGATTTTTCCAACCGTTGAAAATGTTGACACGTGGAGGCTAGCGAAGGGGCAGATGGGGAGCAGACCCGCGAGTATAAATGGCGAGAGGTACCAGCAGCGGTCTCTTTGAAGCCCCAGTCCATTGCCTCCCGTTTTCCAATCTTCGCCAGATCCCCTCCGTCCAAATCCATGGCGAGAGTTACTAGCAGCGGTCGCGGCCGTGGTAGGGGGCGCGACCGTGGACGAGGGCGGCCGTGGTAGGGGGCGCATTGGCAATGCCACGCTGTCGGTGTCGCCCTCACCGTCCGCTGAAGACCTGTCCCCGGAGCTGCGTGGATTCGAGTTCTTGGTTATCCTGTACAAGGGCATCGAGGGGCGCCTGAGGCTCCCGAGGGCGTTCGCGGAGAAGCTCCAAGGCATGGTGCCAAGTAACATGCATCTGAAGATGGAGGACTGCGAGAACGGCAGCTGGGCGGTGAACACGGCCGTGAGTGCCGGGGAGAATTTGTACCTCAGCCAGGGATGGAAGTCTTTCGCCCGAGCGTACAAGCTTGAGCAGGGACACTTTTTGTGCTGCGAGTTCGACGGCGACAACGGGTTCTTCATCAAGATCTTCGACGGTACTTTATGCCGGAGGGAGGCCCTCATGTACAGCGACGACGGCTAGCTAGTAGTAGCATATATGTAATCGTTTACTTCATTATTAATATCAAATCCGTATGTAGTTAAGTCATCTTTATTATTAATATATGTATCCTAGCATATGTAATTTAGAGTATCTGTAAGTAGGTCTACTCTGTCGCAGGTATAAAAGCAATGGAAACGGTTATATAAAATGTCTGTTGCCAATTTGGTACTTATAAATGTACTGCTGGCCCGGCCCAAGCAAGTCATCAGTCTCATTCTCACTCTCTTACTGTCTCTCTTCCAACCCTAGCCGCCGCACGCTGTAGCTTTTAACTCTCCTCACTCTCTCTCATGGCTTCCTCTGCCGGTGCTTCTAGATCCGGCCTAGCGGCAGCCCTTCGTGAGGGCAAGGTCGATCTGGAGGCGGCCATGCGTCACTAGTGATGTAGCGGCGCCACCATCTGGCGCCCTCCTCCTCCGGTGATGCCCGACGTCCTCTGAGCCAGGCCGATCTGGAGGAGGTCATTCATGAGGTGGTGTTGCAGCACATCCGGCGGATCTACCAGCAGAACCACATCTGGAGGAGGAGGTGGCCGATCTGGAGAAGGAAGTGGCCGATCTGGAGGAGGTGGCCGATCTTGAGGTGGTGGCGGATCTGGAGGAGGAGGAGGAGGTGGACGTCGACGGAGGAGGAGGGCGCCAGATCTGTAGGTGGAGGACGACGAGGACGACTACGTACTCCCGCCAGATCTAAAGGTAATACATCTTTTTGTGACCGGCCGTCGTGCCGATGAACTAGGGTTGTTGTCATTGTTCTGTTTAGGTTTTTTTCATAGGACCAGTTAAAACATGACTCCCTCCGATCCGTTTTTTAGTGTCGCTCGAAAAGAGCAGATCTAGCACCAATCAGTAGTGTAAGAAACTCATGTCTGACTTCACTCTTTTGCAAAACAGATGTACATTTCGGTAACACTGCATAAGAATCCGGGTCCTTAGCCAAGGTGCGATTGTCGTCCGACATAATTGTTGTGTACCAACAATTATGCAATGGATTTGTAAGTTTGTTGTTCTGTCTTATGCATCCTTTACGTTATATGTCCTTTATGCTATATGTATACTGAGCTAACATGGACTCATATATTCTCTCTTTCCATTTCAGTGACCACTTTATAAAAGAGGCACGAAAAGCAGGGGACAAACTGGCTAGTTGATAGATTTAGCTAGACATGTAAATGATAGATTTAGAGAGGCATGAAAATGAAGATAAGTGTAATTGGTTATCTTGTGATGCAGTGTATCGGTGACATTTGTTGTACCTTATGAATGAATTTTCTATCATACTTGTGCTTGTGCTGTGAGATTTTAAGTGACCAGTGGCATCTATAAACGTGCAATAATAGGCTTATGAAGAAACCTCACTGCAAACGGGTAAATATGAAAACTCCGTCACTGATGAGCTCGACACTAAGGAAACGAAGGGGCGTGCACAACCGTTGCCAAAAAGAGGCCTCATCGGTGACGGTTTTTTGCCTCCGTTGCCGATAAGGGTCTTCACATCAGCCACGGGGTCGGGGACACGGACCCTTTCTCCGTTTCCGATGGGAGGTTTTGGCCCGTTTCCGATGTGTCGTTCTGTACTAGTGTCCTATCCACCCAAGTGGGAGCCATGCTCACAATTAAGGTGTTTCACCAACAACTTATTGGTAGTCATATATATACCCCTTGGAATCATTCATAATTAATTGACAGCTGGATGTAAATCTCGTGAGATAATTTTCATATCTACCAACATATTGAAAATAGCTGACATACACCAATGATTTTCTCGCGACGATCTTGCACGTACAAGTTGGTATCAGATTGTTTTTGTTTTGCCTTGTATTTTCCCCATCGATTTCAAACATGGATCCTTTATCTTAGATAATGGAAGGAACACTCAGCTCTAGACTCAAAGGTGGTCTAGCCGTATGTACTATCGAAAGAGGTTTTACTCCTGAGTTTGGCCGCATAATCTAAAGAAATGACATGGCGTGCTCTCACATTCATCATGTTTAACGGTACAACCCCTGCTTCGTTGAAAGGATTTATGCAAGAAAGAAAATCCATATATGATTCTAGTTCTATTCAAGAGGGCAGCGTTCATCGAAGAATATATTGATAGCTCAAAGCATATTTGCTTAGTTTCAAATTCAAACGCAAGTCAGTTCCGTCTATCTATACCCCATTTGACCCGTACAAAATTAGTTGACAACTCATTGTGAATCCCCCAGTTGAGTTAATTTGTAAGTCTATCGATATGACGAGGATAGCCGACGTGCGACCGTGATATTTTCTTGCCAATCTTCTTAAATAAAAAATGATGTACCCAGTTCTTTATCTGACTTAATTTTGCCTATCGATTTCCAGCAAAAGATCAACCAAACGGGGGTTTTACTACAAAGTTTGGCAGCATAATCTAATTAGACGACCTAGAAAAGAACAGTGTTGCCTTCTTATTTTCTTCTATCTATAGAAAAGCGTGGTCATTCACTTTGCTCGATTAGTAAGGACTTTTCATGTGTCTTGATATTGTATATCAACATGAAAATTACAAGTTTATGGCCAGCAGACACCTGTTTGTTCTTCCAGAAAAAAATGGTGGCACGAGGAAATCTAATAGCCCTTTGTGGTTTCTTTTTATAGAAGAATTGCTCCTTTGTGAGAATCCCAGAAATTCGCTCCCGACGGGATTCGAACTCTGGTTGTTAGGTTGAGCCACTGCTACCTTTGTCACTGGACCTCTGCCCCGTTCTCATAAATGCATCGTAGCGATATGAATCAGCATATGGTGTACGAAAGGGATTCGAGTGCCCATGTCGCCCACTAATGTAGCAGGAGCCTACTATGTAGGCGTTTGAAGCTTGGACAACCTCAGGTTTTGCGACGTACGGGCTGGCTATGAGCCTATGACTACTAATTAATATGACACCTAACCTAATATACTCCTGCTTCGTTGTTGATGGCGACCATTTGAGGGCCAGGCACAAGGCCATGGAGTCTGACATCGCATTTACGCGGTATTGCCTTCTGCACTTAACACTTGATGTTACTCGATCGATGTGGGAGTACATCCTACTGCAGTACATGCAATACACGTCACTACGGGAATCTGGCGAGACGTCGACGGCCGTAAACCGTCCGCGTAGACCTGAAGACCGTCGGCGTAGCCAAAGCCGACGGTAGCCGTCGGCGTAGCGCCGTCGGTGTTTTGCCCCGTCGGCGTACCCACCCGGCCGTCGGCGTATGCGGACCCGTCGGCGTACGTGGTGGTGGGACCCACAAGACGGCATCCGGCCGTTCCGTCAGCCCCCATATGCCGACGGCATTGCCGTCGGCCTCTACGTGCCACGTGTCGAGCTCCTGCTAGTCGCTGGGGTCGTGTGTCTTCCTGTGCGCCTGGGAGACATCCTACGCCGACGGCAATGCCGTCGGCGTATGGGTGATCATATTTGTTTGGTTTTTGCAGTTTATTGCTGCTGGTTTCTAGCACATTTCGAATACAATTAAAATTGCACATATTTTAAAACATCACAAAACATCATATATATAATCCAAATCATTATACAAACTTCAAATGACTCAAACATAATTCGAATTCATAGCATTCATACAAACACACCCGGAACACCCGAACACATCCTACATCTCCTAACACATCCTACATCTCCTGATCTTCAGCAGGGAGGTCGATGATTCCCCTTCAGCAAGGAGGCCGATGATTCCTTGCCTCGGCTTGATACGGCGTAGCTAGCCGCAAATTGTTTGCCGATCTTTTCACGGTACAATTCTAATATTGGCTGTAGAAATATTCCAGCTCCTCGTCTCACGTCAACCAGCAGCAGCAATATTTAAATCAGCTAACAATAGCACTAGCGCCTTAACTTCCTTTGATCGATTGAACTAGCTAGTACCAGGAAGAAACAGATGAATAGCTAGCTTGGGTTACCGGCAGTAGCTGCAAACCAAGCGGAACAACACGCACACCCGGCGCGGAACAACACGCACACCCGGCCGGAAGTACGTGGACGAGCTCTCCCTGAACTCACGTAGCAGACTAGAGATCAATGGTCTCCAATCCTCACGCCAAGGAACAAACCTCGATGGGTTTTCAACTCACAACAAAGAGAATTGGCCGCCGCCACATCTCGGCGATTTTCTGGATATCTTTAACTCGAAAATAACTTGTCTCCCCCTAAAACAATGACCGGCTGGTCCTATATATAGTGCATGCAAGCACGACCTGATACATACTCTAGTTTAATTGGACTCAAAAGTTGGATCGGTACCAAATCCAGCCCAACAAGCAACCTAGCTAGCTGGCCATTTATATCTCACGCAGGAGCACAAACGAGACCAGAATAATACTAGAGACACACTGACGTAAATAAAACACAACTCGATGCTACTAGGAAATTATTAAGAAACACTAGTACTCTGGAAATAAAATAAGTAGGAAACGTTCGCCACGCTTGGACTTGAAATCAGGTCAGGTTAACTTGAACCTTGCCCACCATTACGTACTTGTTGCAAGGAGTTCTGAACGTAGGCTTTATTTCATCTGCTGGAACAATTTGGACAGGACTTGATCCAGTTGAAATAAATGGCTGTTTCTTCTTGGCGTGGGAAATAACAAGACGTCTAGCAGGTACCACATATTTCTTCAAGGATGAAATATAATTATCTGTAGGCGATGCCGTATCATCCTCCCTCCCTTGAAGGGAAACCGTCCTCGGTTTCAACCTACGGCTTGCAGACTTTTTCTTGAACACCTCCACAGTACACTTGATATTCTTTGCATCTTTGGGAAGAAGAGCGTAGAACTCGCCCTTATGCAGAAATGTGTACCTGTTCGTGCGTCCATGGTGAAGTGCATTGACATCATGCTGCCACGGACGTCCCAATAATAGATGACAAACATGTAATGGTAGAACGTCACACTCCACTTTTTCAACATAGCCATCCACAGAAAAAGGAACTTTCACTCTATGGGTGACCTTCAACTTGCCCGCACCATTTATCCACTGCATATAATATGGCTTCGGGTGCTCCCATGTTGACAAATAAAGAGACTCCACCACATCCTTGCTAATCATGTTGCTTGCACTACCACCATCAACAATCAGCTTGCATACTTCTCCCTTGATGGTACATGCAGTTTGAAAAATGCTCCTCCGCTGTCCCGGTTCAACAATAACCGTATCATCACGCTGCACCTTATGCGCCATCAAACTTGGCACATTAAGTTCAGGCCAACAATCCACGGCATTACCATCATTCTTATCAGTAGCATCTTCTAATGGAGGCATCTCATCTTCAGATTCTGAAATATATGCATTATCAACAAGCAAAATCTTCTTCTGATTCGGACACTCACGCATCATGTGACCTCGTCCCCCACACTTATGACAGATAATATGGCTATGATGAGATGTGCTTGATCCAGTTTGAGAGACCTCCTTAGGTGCAGCAGCCATCTTGCTATGTTCAACACTTGCCGGCTTGTACGAAACAACCGGTTTAGCACTAAACCCACCATCGGCATGAGAAGAACCACGCCGCACACTACTGTAGGTTGGACGACTACCTGCAGCTTGCTTGTCATGAACCCACCGTTCAGCACGCTCAGCTTGGTGAATCAACTCATGAATATCATTGTATTGCATCAAATCAACACGGTCACGAATATCTTCATTCAGCCCCTCAAACAGTCGTACCATGGTTGCCTCCGCAGACTCACGTACCGCTGTCCGTATCATTAATGTTTGCATCTCTTTATAGTACTCATCAACAGTTTTTGCGCCTTGCACAAGACGGCGCAATTTACTATGAAGTTGACGAGTGTAACTAGCTGGCACAAATCTGTCCCTCATGACACGCTTCATGTCAACCCATGTTGCAGCTCGCTCCCCATTGCGGTTCAGTTTATCCCACCAAACAAGAGCATACTCTGTAAATTCCGAGGACGCAACACGAACCTTCTTTTCGTCAGAAAAATTATGGTTGTCAAAAATCTGATTCACACGCATCTCCCACTCTAAATACTTCTCCGGATCAGAACGCCCCGAGAACTCCGGTACGGTGATCTTTATGCGTCCAATACCATCATCCTCCCGAGCAGCTTCACCACCGTGATTGCGCCGATGGGCAGCACCATGACGAACCTCAAGACCTCCTCGCGGTCGGTGTCGTCGCACTACAACAGGACAGATCTTTGGTAACACAGTCTTGTGTTACCACAGGTTCAAAACAGTGTTACAACGGCATGCAGTAACATATTTTGAAATGTGTTCCATTAGGCTGTGTTACTACGAGTTGTCCACTGTCACACATAATAATTGTTACCACATGTAAAAAATTGTGTTACCATCATGTCGTAGTAACACGAATATTATGTGTTACCTGCTGTACTAGTAACACCATTTCTTACCTACGGTAACATAAGTAGTAACATATATTTAAGGATGTAGAACATTGGTGGTAACATATTTTTGAACTATAGTAACACGATTAGTAACATCTTTTTTAGCTTCAGAATGCAATCAGTAACATAATATCCAAATGGTGTAACACAATAATCATTGTTGCCAACTGCCGTAGTAACACAATTGTTTACTTACAGTAACGCCATGAATAACGGATTGGAAGAGAATTACCGTATTTATTTTTTTAGTTAGTAACCACAAAATTATATATATTACATTTATGTCTATACCTTCGTTAATAAAAACAATTTCACATGTTCGACGAATTAATTTATTTGATGCTTAGCAATTTGAAGATGTAAAATAAAATGAAGCATGACACATTCACAAATTTAAAATATCAAGATATCTCACAGACACAACACGGTAGGATAAATATTGCACTTCAATAAATAAATATCAACATTACACCGGTGCAACACTATAAGTCATATCAATTTGACTACAGAAAACACCATCTCAAATAATATTACACCATAGCATATGTATCCGTTCCACCAAAGAAGACACTGTGAATAATGCTACATTTTTGAATCTATCCATGAAAAACTATAATTATTGATAAGTGGAGTTTATTTGCTTCTTCTTCATCATCAAGCCGAAGCTGGAGCTCAACCATCCTTCTTTTGAATCTGCCAAAAACAAATTGGACATATAGCTACAATCAAATATACAGAAATATGATTTAAGAAATTGAAAAAGGATCTTTAATTAACTTACAAAACCTGAAGGCCAAGCAATTAAGAATCCTGAAGAAAAGGCATCACCAACTCTCATGCAACCACCTGCTTGTCTCACTAACTCTTCATTATCCATTATCCAGAATAGATTCATCGATGCGCACAAGTGTGAATTCAGCAACTAACTTGATCCCACCAGCCTTAGTTGCAGGATCAGTACTTCAGATAGTAGCATGTGCAACATTCCGCTTGTTGGGATAGGTTGAAGTCTGAACCAACCTATATTAGGATCAGTATTAGGATTCAACGACAATAATGCTATAATGTGCTGATGTGCATGAACACACATTTATGTAGTTGATCGTTTTTGCTCTTCCAGGATGCTCTTTCATGCATGACAATAATGCTAAAATGCGTGAACATTTCTCATGAAAGCTTGTTTGCTCTTCCAGGTTGGGTTGCCTTATGACAGGGAACAATACATACGTAGATATGGTTGTACCATACAAAAAGGTAAGAAACGACAAGATACGTAGCTGATGTTGAATCTAATATATACAACAGAATCAAACAATCTATAGCTGGAAAGAAAGGCAAGAAATGATAAGGATTATTTACTAATCAATCAACCAATTATTCATGGCAAGAAAACAGGGCATGGCATCCTTATCATTTACTTGCATATAACAGATTGCACAATTTTTTTTAACAAAAATCATTTTGCATATACCAGTTAGCAAGAGGGTAACAAGCTGCTGCTGGGGCCACTAGGGTCGGGCCATAGATACTATCGAAATGGGATGCTAGTTGGGCTGAAAGTTTCAGGATAGCTTATACAAATTTAGGTGTAGTTTATTGCTCAGACTACGGCACAGCTAACACATGTACTTAGTATGCAGAATATATAAAGTAGTAGCCAAAAAAACGGTTATAGAAACACTCATGCCCTTGGTGGATCTTTACCTTGAGCGAAGAAGTGCGCCTTCTTTTTGAGGAAGTTGGGCGTGGATGTTGATTTGTAGTCCCTTGCTGCTCTAGTCTTGAAGAAAGTTGACCCATCTGATCTCTCTTTTAACTCACCTACAAAGGGACAATAAAAGTACATCGAATGATATCATATCCACGAGCTACCAAAACCTGTAACTTCAGAACAAAAAACCACACAAATATTACCCCTGGCACAGAATCAATAACAAGGTGTTTTGGTGATGATGAATTGTGTTGAATCTGTAGCTGATTGACATTATCATGCTCGCCATTCTGGTTCAGTGACACAACAATGATGAGCAAATAAGTTAAAGGTGTGCAGGAGACATACCTCTAAAAAAACTATCTATCTTGATGTAAATGTCATGGGCAACAACCAATACCTGGCTTATCCATATAAGAGCCTGGACAACAGAAATTTACATAGTGCTCATGCATATAGAAATTTACATTTGTAGCAAACCTACTGAACGAATTTAGTTTGAACAATCAACCAAACAATTAAACACTAAGGTACCCTAGTCTAAGTGATCCAACATTTGAGTGAATACATTAACCAATTACTAACGTGAAATCACATAGAAAATAATTATAATCTGCAATCATCTAGAGTAATAAGTAGACATGGAACCAATTTACAGCATGTAGCTATCACGGGAATCACCTGGAAAGAAGGCGAGCGGCTGCTGCGAGCTGGAGAGGAAGGCGGTCCCTGCTTGGGGTCCTCCTTCTAATTCATGGAAGTGCCACCATCATGGGGCTGCTGCCACAACTGCTAGAAAACGTTGTATAATTAATTAAATAGCTCCATCGCCACAGCATCTGAGTATATGACGATTCCATCTAGCTAAATGACAGCACAGACTTACATAACGGTGTAGCACTAGACAACAGATCAGTACAACAAGAGGCAAACAAAAAAAATTAAATGACCTAATAAAGGGGAAAATTTCTTTGGATACTGACTTGACCGTGAATATTTGATCAGCAATCAATTAACAACATATGCAGTAACATTGTTTTCAAAATTTCGACATGTCTAATGGAACATTTACTTGCATATTTCAATTTGCATGATTAGGATTTGACCTGCGCTGAGGATTTGGGAAAGGGCACCGCTTGGACAGCAAGACCTGTAGTAGATCAACGGCCAGCTACCACTTGCACCGGGATGTCGGAGACGCAGACCGGCCGGCGGCCGGCGGCCGGCGCCATCGGCAGCGGACATGCGCTCACCTCCCATGATGCCATAGGTGGGAGATCGAGCGCTCGGGCCGGCGCCGCCACACCGTCAAGCGCGGTTAGGAGACGCGACGGGGGCTGCTGGGGATCGAAGGGAACTAGCGGCGGCTAGGAAACTACGTTGGCGGCTCACTGTCGTGGAGAAGAGAGATGTCCAGAGGAGAGAGGCTGGGGGTGGAGGCTGGGATCTGGGAGCGGAGAGGAGATCCGCTGGAGAGAGATCGAGGGGATGTAGGCGAAGGTATGTGAGATCTCAGAGTAGATAGCGGCAGCGACAGAAAGAGGCGAGGACGCCGGCGTGGGGTGTGGCGGAATTTGAGGAAGGAGGGGATGCGGGAGAAACAGGGTTGGATTTTTATCGGGCTATAAAATGCCCTGCGCGCCGGAAATTTTCTGACGTGCGGGAGGACGAGAAAAGAGCAGCGGGAAGCCTACATAGTTAATGAAAATATTCGTGATCTCGTGTAAACATGCTTAAAAGTAGTTTTAAATTACGAAAATAAATGTACTGTTACAAAATACATTTATAATATATTTCTTGGCCCATATGATGATTCAATCTCCTTCCATTTATTTCTAAACGAGATTTTTTTGTCTTTTCATGGATATAGTAGAACAGAGTTGACAAGTTTAATGAAAACTAGCCGAAAACTAACGAAATTGCTCGCGTGTGGTGAAGGGGCTCGTCGACGATGCCTTCAACGAGGGGAGCGACGTCCGAGAGCATCGTCATCGTCGGCATGAACCGAGGTCGGTGCAGAGTTTTCACCTGGAGCTCACCGAATCCGAAATCGTGTCTTCCCATTTTGCAAAAGTTGTCATGGAACTCACTCCCGTTCACTACCAACTCCCACCACTAGTCCATCCAACCTACGAAGCAACCAAGACGAGGTCCCAAGAGACAAGCGACATTGAAAGGCCACCCTCACCCGATCCCATGTAACCTATGGTTTTCCCCGGAAGTTCCAAGTCCAATGTGTGAAAGCACCATCTCGACGACACCTTCAAGAAGGACACGGCGTCCATGGGCGTCGCAGTCCCTGCCCTGGTAATGCTTTCATCGGTGGTAAGTCACGAGCTCGGTAATAATTATAAATTTCCTCCACTGCTTGTTCCCTCAACAACAAATAAAATGATTGAAGGGGGAAATTATGTATTTATCTTTTGAGAAAAAGCCATGAAATTTATTGGTCAAACTAGAAATCCGTAAAAAATAAAGCAAATATATTGAGATTACTAAGATGATTGCTTACTTCATCTCGAAAGGATTGATGACGTAAGGGAATCCATCGAGGCCATAATCATACTCGGCAATGGGATCAAGAGAAGAAAACTGTCGAAGTTGTCTATTCATGATCCCAACCTCCAAACAAAAATCATATGTCCAATGACAACGTCGAGACTTGAGATCGGCGGAGGCGGACCATATCATCTTTTCAATCTTAGATTTAGGGACTTATTTACAAAAAAGCGAGGACTTTGTTGTGTTTTCAGTTTTTCTTATTTATAATATGTATCCCCACCTCTCTTGTTTTTTTAAAAAGCTAGTCGCTCACAGGGGAAATCATCAAGATCATGGTTACAATTTTTTTAAATCGCTACACGTAACCCAACATCAACCTCACGAAGCTAAAGAGTCCACTAATTGTTAATATCAAATTTGACAATCGTGTTAATAGTCAAAACATTGACAATCGTGTTAGTTTCGACAAATATTGACCATAAACATGCATGTTAGTCCGGACATGGTAAGAGTATTCAAGAGGAGTGTTCAAGATATGACACATGACAAGTTAATAGTCAAATATTGCTAGGGTTTCTCTCCAAGGCCCTTGTCCGACATGACCATGATCTTGATGATTTTCCCTATGTGAACGACTAGCTTTTAAAAAAGAGAGCAGTGAGGTACTTTTATGGCCTCTGGGAGAGGTGGAGCTCGACCCGGGGTTGAGCTAACCATGGTTACCCAGGGCTGGAGAGATTTGGGTCCAAGGGAGTCGGAGGAACATAGGGTAGAGGTTTCGATTCAGACCTAACCACTGTAAGGATGTGCATGACGCGGATGCCGCGAGCGACATCATCACGCCATGAGCTCTCCAGTATTCTCTTGGTAACTAGGCTTCCCCACTGGTATCCTAAGTACATATATGGCCCAATCAAACACATAACACGCGGAGAGATCAAAGGTCGCAACATAAACCTCTTTGAAAACCAAAGGGACGCAAGGTGCTCGACGAAATGAAAGTAGTCCTACTCAAGTCAGAAAATTCCCAATAAATCATAATAGGCTATTTTTGTAGCCTGGAGAAGGTTGGACAAGATTGTACAAGCAGGACAGGCTGCTTCGGCGACGTACTACAATGGAACACCTAGGCATCACGCTGACATGTCAGGATTGGCATCAAGCATGCACCGGACGTTCTAGGAAGAATTAGCAAATAAGAATGGTATCCTTGTGCGCCAAATGGAAAATTTAGTCTAACACATGTTGGTTCTTTTGGCTTTTATGAAAGTTCGTCTAATGAATTTGTCGAAAAAAATTCCCTATCGAGTTTGACTCAGATAATATTTCACATTTTTACAGAATTTGCTACATGGGCAGTTATTCAGGAGTGAAATTAGGAGCTAAAATTTGGTAAAGTAGCAGTTAAGAGCGGAAAACATTAGGATCCGTTTGCTATTTTTAATCTCTACTTTTTGGAGTTTTTTTTAGGGTTGCACGATAGGAGAGAAGATGAGAGAATAGTCCCCAGACCCCGTACCTCGTTCTCCCCAATCATCCGCCGCCGCGCCGCCAACCACCGTCGCTGCTGACCTGCTGTCCGTCCCGCCCCAACACGCCGACCCCGTTCTCGTGCTCGTCCTCGTTAGTCCCCGCGTCTCATCGGGCGTCGCTGCACGAGGAGAGGACTGCACCGTATTGCCGCCGGCCGCCGTTGCCCGCTGGTCTATGTCTCCCTTCCGACCATCCCGCTGAGTCGTTCAGTGTCGCCTGCTCGTCCCCGTCAACCTTCATTTTCCCGTAAGTCCCCAATCGATGGCTCAAACCCTGTATGAGATTAATGAGTTTGTTAGGCTGTTAGATAATTGTATTTAGATGGCTTAAACTGCTGTTAGATTGATGTTGTTGTTAATGTACAGTGTAGATGAAACCGATATGAATGTTCTTGTTGTTCTCTAGATACGTGATAGATGGATACATGAATTAGACTAGCTTCATTTATACGTACAAGGGTTGTTTACTTGAGTAAAATTATGTATTTCTTGCATGTGTCAATGCATTGTTACTGAAGCTCCAAGACGTGTATGATCACTTAGATTGTCATGGCTTTTCAGATGTATATACAGTTTTCGGCTGCCATGGTGAAACGACAGCATACATCTTTTCTAACAAACATGGTAAAACTGCACCATACATCTCAACTAAGAAATGATCATGGTCAAAGTGTAAAGGAACAAAATCTAATATGCGCCGGCTTTTAGAAGCACCCGTTTCTCATTAAGTGTATAGCTAGTGTTGGATTGGAGCAAGTTAATTGCCTCCATATTGCTATGCAACTAAAACCACATTAGGTGTGCAAATTTCTAAAATTCATATGGTTCATGTATGTGTAATTATGAACTCTATTGTCTGAATTCTCCACCTTTCAGTACCCACTCAACTAAAACCACATTAGGTGTGCAAATTTCTAGCCCTTGTGCTTCATTAAGCACTGTTGTATTTATTTTTATTCCTGTAGCATATGTTCATTGTTAACTATAAGATGTTGTAGATATTTTATTCCTGTGTTTCAGGAGTGCACATGCACAAGAAGATGTAGATATTTTTCTAACCATCTATTGTTGGTAGTGCCTGTAAATGGGCATGACATACTTAAATTAGTGTATGTTATTCTCATGTACTCCTTGATCAGGGAATGCTTCTACTTTTTCCAAAACATCTTGCAAACGGAGCTAGCTTTCTTTCATTAATGTTAACAATCTTTTCTGTAGGATGCTGTTTGAACAATATTCATGGCAGTTACTAGGGGTGGGCATATAACCCGAGAACCGAAGGGCCGAACCGTATTAACCTGGACCGAAGCCGAACTAACCGGAACCGATTTATTCGGTACCATGCTCGGTTAGACGATCTCAAAACCCGAATTAGTTTCGGTGACTTCGGTCCAACCCCTCGGTTAACCGAAGTGACCGAGAAACCGACCCCCACTCCCAGCGAGAGATATGCACACAATCTGGCCGCATCACACTCTATTCTCTTCCCCAAAATCAGCAATCGCCTGCCAGATTTTCTCTCCAGAAACTGCGGCACCGACGAGCGATCCTTGCCCTCCCCAAATCACAAGAATCTCGCGTGCTTTCCTTGTTCGATTGATCCCCTGCCTCCTCAAATCCCTATATGAGCTCCCGTTTCCTACCGCCCCGATGCATCAGTTCGTCCCAATCCCTAGCCGCGGGCCACGGCACTGTCCGGCCGAACTCCACACCGGAAGAACGAACGCCGCCGCAAGAAACACCAAGGGATTGGACTGATTTGGCACAGAACGGCCTGCAACGTAAGTTATTTTGTGTTGTTCATTCGATCCAGATCCTAGTTCGTAGTTCTGATGTGTACTGTTCTTGCGTGAGTTGTTTTTGATTGCTCTTATGTACTCTAAATTGTAGATGTCGTCCGAGAGAGAGTCCCAAGCTGTTGTACCCGTGGCCATGGATGTGGAGATGGCCAACGGTGGCGCTGCTGATGGTGATGTGCAAGCAGCAGCTGCAGGTTTGAAGTTCACCTGTCACCGATCCATATATCTTATATGAAACGATTCCTATATTCTATCCTGATCTTGGCTGAGATGTGTGAACAGGATAATTCCCTAAGGAATAACAAACCTACACTAGTATTGTATATACTACGTCTGTACATGTTATATAAAGTAGCTATTTGAATAGAATATTGGAATGACTTGCTGTTTGTATAGGATATATAAAGTATGCGATATGTACAGTAGCTATTTGTATAGATTATATAAAGTATAAAGTATGCTATACGTACAGTAGCTATCCAATGAATTTACTTGTGCGTTGGTGTACTTCGAACCTGCTTGCTGACTTGCTATTTGTACATGTTTTATTTGCTAGATACAGGGAATGGCACTGGTGATGTTGTGCTGGAAGCATCGGAAAGAGGACAGGAGGATGCCGGAAAGGTGAATAGTGCAGATGTTGTGAAGGAGGGTGAGAAGAAGGAAGCTCGAAAGAAGATGGCTGCGAGATCAGAGATGTGGAAGCACTTTGAGAAGGTCTTGGTTGACGGTAAATTGCAGAAGGGAAAGTGCAACTACTGCAAGAACGATATCGCTGCCCACCCCGTTATCAATGGTACATCTGCCTTGGGCAAGCACTTTCGTGCTTGCAAGCATAACCCTCATAAGAATATTCATGATGATAAGCAAGCTGTGCTACATAATAGTGGTGATAGTGTGCATACTTGGAAATTTGACCCTGAAGCTATTAGGGTTGCTTTTATTCGCATGATGATAGAGGATGAACTCCCATTTGCATTTGGTGGAAAGTCGGGGTTTAGAAAGTTCATGTCTGTAGCTTGCCCACGTTTCGTAATTCCATCTAGGAGAACATGCACTAGGGACACAGTTGGCGTATTTTTTGAAGAGAAGGCTAAGCTGAAACTTTTCCTTAGAGAACACTGTGAAAGAGTGTCTCTTACAACTGATTTTGAACATCTCAACAACAAGAAAGCTTCATGACAGTAACTGCCCACTTCATTTTTAAAGAATGGAAACTTCACAAGAAAATCATTAGCTTTTCCAAGGTTAAGGGTCATAAAGGAGATGATATTGGGAAACATTTACAGAAAATCTTGATTGATTGGGGGGTAGAGAAGGTCATGGCAATTACTGTAGATAATGCATCTAGCAATGATGGTGGTATTTCTTACATGAAGAAGGAACTGAATAAAGCTAAGACTAGCATAGCAGGAGGCAAATATCTCCACATGAGGTGTGCTGCCCACATTGTCAACTTAATTGTCACTGATGGTCTCAAAGAAGTTGAATTGTCAATCAAGCGTGCACGTGCAGCTGTTAGATATGTGAAGAACAGCCCAGCAAGGATAACTAAGCAAGAATGTGCTGTTAGCTATGATAAAGTTTTTGCAAGGTACACAGATGAAGATCCATATTTTGCTATTGATCTACTTAGTGATAAAGGTAGGGAGAAAGGTGTTGGAGTTCCAGATGATAATGATTGGGAGAATGCTAGGAAAATGGCAGATTTTCTTGGACATTTTGCTGATCTAACAACTCGCGTTTCTGCCTCACTACATGTGACTGCTAACAGTTTTTTTCATGAGATTGGTGAGGTAAATCTGCTAGTGAAAAGTTGGATGGATAGTGATGATGGTATGCAGAAGGCAATGGCTCAAAGGATGAAAGATAAGTATGATAAGTACTGGGGCAATTGGTTTGAGCCTGATCCCAGCAAAAAAGGGAAAGAAAAGGAGAACATCAACTTGACGATTTTCATTGCAGCATCACTTGATCCAAGGTAACACCTTGGAAGTAGCATATTCTCATATATTTCATTATGGAATGCTTTCTAAATAATGCAACAAACACTAATCATGTCTTTTGTGTTCTGTAATCACAGGTACAAGCTTTCAGAGTACACGCAGTTTGCCATTTTAGAAATGTATGGGGATGACAAAGGCCCTAAGGTGTGGGCTGCAGTCAAGACATGTTTGAGGGATTTGTTTGAAGAATACAGAGTCATGTATGCTCCACGTGTTGAATCAGCTCAAGCTAGTGATTTAGTGGAAGATGAAGCAAGTGGAGGACGTGCAAGATTGATGAAGTCTTTGATTGCCAAGAAGATGAGGTTGAACAGTGGTGGTAGCAGTAGCAACAAGTCCGAGATTGACAAGTTCCTTGCCGAGCAGCCTGAAGATGATAACCCCAAATTTGACATATTAGCATGGTGGAAGGTCAACTCATCTAGGTTTCCAATTTTGGCATGCTTGGCACGTGATGTTCTTGCAATCCCCATCTCCACAGTAGCATCAGAGTCCGCTTTTTCCACTGGTGGTCGTGTTCTTGACGATTTTAGGACATCTTTGACTCCTTTTATGGTTGAAGCTCTTGTGTGCACTCAGGATTGGATTCGACATGACACTCCTATCGACATAGCAGAGAACACCGAAGAATTGGACAAGCTCGAAAAAGGTAACTCAATAACATTAATCTTGCATTGTGTAATGTGTTCATTTGCTGTTATGTAACGCTTGCTGCCACTGCTCTTGTTTTTCAGAGTTAATTGCTGAATATAAGGAGAACAAAGCTAAGTCAACCAAACCGAACACTTCCAAAAAGCCAACTTGATACTTGGTGAGTTTCCCCTTATCAGTTATAGTTTATAACTTGTAAACTTGTAGCAACTCATCTCCAATTCCCCATGTATGATAAGTTTTCATTCTTCAGCCTATAATATAAAATGGTTGGTTGCAGGTTCGAATGGCTGGATGTTGAAGGCCGGACTTGAAGGCATGAAGTAATAAATTTGAAGTTTATAAGATGGGTGTTGAACTGGTTGTCGCTATCACTCTCTGAATCGAGTGGATGCGAGCGCTACTACACCTGTGCGCTTTCTGCAGCTCTTGTTTTATTTTGTCAAATTTAAGTCCAGACAGATTAGTGGCTGTCATCAAACTTGGTGTTATGTTCCTGAGATTTATGTGTGATTGTTTGTGCTAAACTACTGCTCGAGTTTTTGAGTCTGAGTGCAATATTTATGTCCTATTTTGTTATCGTATTATTGCTTCATGATAAAAGATAGGAGAACAGAGTTAATTCTGTCAATTCTGGGTGAGACTAGGAAAATGAGCCCAGCCCATAGGAAAAAGGTGGGAGTGTCTAGCCCAGCCCAACATGGAATTCGGTGTTGTTCGGTCCAAACCGATGACCGAACCGAATGACCGAAGCACCGATCGCTCGGTTAGCAGGATTAGCATTGACCGATCGGTTAGTGTTTTCCCAAACCCGAAATCTCTAAATGACCGAAGTACCGAACCGATCGGTTCGGGGGAACCGAACGCCCAGCCCTAGCAGTTACTTCAGTATCTGAAAGTGAAATTGAATTCACTAACTAAACAATTTGATATGTGATCTTTTCAGTTTTAGATGGTTGCTGCAGATTGACGTTCAAGTGTACAACGAGGAGTTCATTTAATTTTCTAAACATAAGGTTTCCAGATTTGCTGATATGGTGGCTTTTCTAGCTTTTCACCGTTGAACGTGTAGTCTTTGGTTGTGTTTTACATGTGATGGATATATTGCAATATGTATTGTGCAACTTCTTTGGATATGTATCGGAGTATCAGACCTGTTATTACTTAATCCATGGTTGTGTGAAATTCATCTGTAACCAGATGGCATGCAAGGGGAATGATGTACTTCTGTCATGTGACTTGAGTTGTCTCGGTTCGTTATACTATATACGGAGCCCATTTCCTGCTTGGAATATTTTTGTGTGCATGAGACCGTGAGGCGCACTTGAACACCAGTTCGCTCATTGCAGGCATCTGAGAATTGGCAGCTTAGTTCTTTGCTTACCGTTGTTTTTCCCACACTTTCTGTGATGCTAAATAATACACATTGGCCACATGATTATGGAATGCTATGATGTACAAAAAATGTATCAGAATTTATTTTATTAAGACATCTAGAAACTGAAGGCTAGGAAATAAAGGACGACTGAATTACAGTGAAGCAATCAGCATCTGAGGAGAAAGGCCAAGAAAATAAATAACCGCTCTATTGTTAGTTAAGATTATGAATAATGGCACTCTTTTGTTCAACGTTATAGTTTCGTCTATGTTTAAAAAAAAACATACCAATTTAGGTTAGTAAGGTTGTGTATTTACAGCAGAAGTTGAGATAAATTTTGAGATCGACCTCATTAAGATTGGAGCTCGTATACTGCTACAGTACAGGAGTGATACTAAATAAGATAACATGTGCCGTTCTAGATGTAAGTACTGCTAGTCCCGATGGCATTGAGGCATGTCCTCCAAACAAGAGAGGTTGTGAGTTCGAAAGCTAGCTGAATTTCTTGTAGATAGGAAACCGTAATATTTTTTCACCTCATTACTACTTTTTCCTTTTATCAAAAGTCATTTGCTATATATGGCCTGTAACACTCTGTTGTAACTCATACGCATGTGTGACCATACGATGAACCTTTGTAACGCCTACGCAGTAATACACACTTATGTGTTCCTGCAGCCTGACTCTGTAACACATTTTTGGACCATATGTTGTATGTGTTACAACCAGGACCCGTAACACACACCATGTGTTACTGCCAAATTACTCTATAACATATTTTATCATGTGTTACATCATTGTGTTACCAAAACTCTGTTCTCCTGTAGTGTCGGCCTCCACGAGCATCCGACAAATCAGAACCATCACCATCGGAGTTGCCTTGGCTGCGCGCCGGTGACCGGGACTATCGGCGTGGTGCATCCCTTGCCTCGAGACGATGAACAACCGCGGTCAACCTATTAAGCGTCTCGTTAACCACTCGTAAACTGTCATCCCGCTGGCGATCACTTGTCGTCAAATGCTCATTAAGCCTGTCCTCAACGCCCGCAATATCCGCAGACAAATCTTCAACCTTTGCAGGAAGCTTTTTATTGGCGCCTTTGATCGACATCAAGTGAATACGCAAATCTTCTGTGACTTCGGCACCCAAAGGAATTTCCCCTCCATCAATATCAGAGTCCTCATGGTGTGACATCTTGACAAAGTAATAAGATCAGACAAGCAATAGCCGAGAAAAAAAACTGCACCGTGAAAAACCTTGCTCTGATACCAAGATGATACGGCGTAGCTAGCCGCAAATTGTTTGCCGATCTTTTCACGGTACAATTCTAATATTGGCTGTAGAAATATTCCAGCTCCTCGTCTCACGTCAACCAGCAGCAGCAATATTTAAATCAGCTAACAATAGCACTAGCGCCTTAACTTCCTTTGATCGATTGAACTAGCTAGTACCAGGAAGAAACAGATGAATAGCTAGCTTGGGTTACCGGCAGTAGCTGCAAACCAAGCGGAACAACACGCACACCCGGCCGGAAGTACGTGGACGAGCTCTCCCTGAACTCACGTAGCAGACTAGAGATCAATGGTCTCCAATCCTCACGCCAAGGAACAAACCTCGATGGGTTTTCAACTCACAACAAAGAGAATTGGTCGCCGCCACATCTCGGCGATTTTCTGGATATCTTTAACTCGAAAATAACTTGTCTCCCCCTAAAACAATGACCGGCTGGTCCTATATATAGTGCATGCAAGCACGACCTGATACATACTCTAGTTTAATTGGACTCAAAAGTTGGATCGGTACCAAATCCAGCCCAACAAGCAACCTAGCTAGCTGGCCACTTTATATCTCACGCAGGAGCACAAACGAGACCAGAATAATACTAGAGACACACTGACGTAAATAAAACACAACTCGATGCTACTAGGAAATTATTAAGAAACACTAGTACTCTGGAAATAAAATAAGTAGGAAACGTTCGCCACGCTTGGACTTGAAATCAGGTCAGGTTAACTTGAACCTTGCCCACCATTACGTACTTGTTGCAAGGAGTTCTGAACGTAGGCTTTATTTCATCTGCTGGAACAATTTGGACAGGACTTGATCCAGTTGAAATAAATGGCTGTTTCTTCTTGGCGTGGGAAATAACAAGACGTCTAGCAGGTACCACATATTTCTTCAAGGATGAAATATAATTATCTGTAGGCGATGCCGTATCACGGCTCATCTTGGCCAATCACCTGCATTGAGAAAGGGTAAACAACTAAGCATAAAGACATTATCCAATTAAGAAGCATAATAAAATGTAGAAAATAAGAATAAAGATGTAATGCAATTAAGAAGAAGCATGTTGAAAGACTAAGCATGTTGAAAAGTAAATACTACGCATAAGGTCATAAAAGACGCTCACCCGAATCATCAGTCTCATAATTAAGTCTTGGGTTCTCATCATCACTATCAACATCACTATCACTAAGGATGGCAATGGGTAGGGTATGGTGCGGGTAGACCAATACCATACCCATACCGTGTAGTCAATGGGTACAAAATTCTACCCATACCCGTACCCGCGGTATGAAATTTTACCCGTACCCATACCCGACGGATACCCATACCCAGTACCCAACGGGTAGATCAAATAGTACACAAGTTACTCATAATTTTACATTCATCGGTAAATTTTTTGATAAAAGAAAAATATTTATCTCAACTCATATTTGAGCATGTGACAATTATGTCAACTCAAATTGACAATTGATGACAACTTCATATAGATTCACAAACTCACGAGAATAAATGTTGGATCTCCACGGGTAAGGTATATAAACGGGCAGGGTATGGGTATACCCATGGGTATGAAGTTATACCCGTACCCTACCCACGACTTAAACGGGTAGGGTACGGGTACTACCCATGGGTACAAAATTATACCCATACCCTACCCATCGGGTACGGTACCCGCGGGTACCCGTACCCATGGCTAAAATTGCCATCCTTAACTATCACGTGAGTAGTAAGGTGGAACCTCATCGCACGGTGGAGGCTCATCATCGTCATCATGTAACTTGTTGAGCATATCTATGTCCTTTACATCCACCACTAAGTCACCACCTATTTGTGCATTGTCCTCGCGGTCCTGAAGACCTTGTATGCCAAAGTCCCCAAAGGTTTGTTCCTCTTGATAGAAAATCCCCTCGTATGTTTTAGGGTCAATGTTGTTGTAATCGTCTTCGGAGGGCATGGGTAGCTTACCATGTGGCGATACAGGGTAGCAAAGTGGAACTAGCTGCTTGGTTGTGTTAGGGTAGGCCCTAGGAAGTCCCAAGAGAAAGGTATAACCCAACTCTTGACAAGATTCCCTCCGGTTTGTCCGATCCGAGACTTTCACGCTATAAGTCGTGAATCTCGCTAGAGAGAAGCGGATGTGTGTGAAGCAGGTCACACCCCGGAGTGGAATCTTTGCCATCCAAAACCCATATCACACTTTTACACATATGGTATGGCACCCCCTAGCTTGTGGTGGCATCCCGACGCTCCGGACCGCCTCTCCGGCGAAACCCTAGCCCAGCTGGAGAAAAGTCCAACTTATCGTCTACAACCTTGACCTAAGCCGGAAGAGGGTAGCAAAGTGGAATTAGTTACTTGGTTGTGTTAGGGTAGGCCCTAGGAAGTCCCAAGAGAAAGGTATAACCCAACTCTTGACAAGATTCACTCCGGTTTGTCTGATCCGGGACTTTCACGTTATAAGTCGTGAAACTCGCTAGAGAGAAGTGGATGTGTGTGAAGCAGGTCACACCCCGGAGTTGAATCTTTGCCATCCAAAACCCATATCAGACTTTTACACACATGGTATGGCACCCCTACCTTGTGGTGGCATCCCGACGCTCTGGACCGCCTCTCTGGCGAAACCATAGCCCAGCCGGAGAAAAGTCCAACTTATCGTCTACAATCTTGACCGAAGCCGGAAAAGGGTAGCAAAGTGAAACTAGTTGCCAAGGTCATGTTTCATCACAGATACCGCGACGGTTTAGGAAGATTCCTTTAGGTTGACCCCGCGGTGCACGTTTTGCGCGCTATCATTACATGTGGGACCAAAATTTGCTACAATTAATTCAGAAAAATCTAAAAAAAGTAAAACCCGCGCACAACGTCATTTTATGTGACCTTCACACTGAGCTACCACGGACGGAGTTTAATAAGGTGAATAAAAAAATAAAAATAAACTGATAGGTGCCGTCGGCGTATCTCCTGCCTTAACGTCGTCCCAACGTGGCCGTTTTCAGGGGTGCGCGTCGTCAAGTTACGCCGACAGCTAAAGTTTTGCCGACGGCTGCCGTCGGCGTAAATATGACTACGCCGACGGTTTTTGCACGCCGACGGCCTGGTTGCAGGGCAACCGTGTGTCCGTTCATACACCGACGGCCCCGACATTTAGCCGTCGGCGTACATATTGGCCGTCGGCGTCTTGTGGCTTTCCCGTAGTGCGTTCTGCCTCATTTATAATCAATGATAATCAGTGATCTATCATGTGCTTGATTAAATTTCGAAACTAAACCAGCTAAGCTAGCAACGAAATTCTTCCAAAAAGGAAGCCTGAGGAAGATACTGTAAGTGTTGCTGCTCCTGCGGTGCCATGGTGCGAGACAGAGGTACTGGAACTGGCAGTCCCATGGATAAACGTCCAGTCGTCCAGGGTGAGGCGAGATTAAAGAGCAACGAACAAGGAGCTGTGTCACCCTGCCCTTGGAAATACTAGTGGAATTTGGCACGGCGGCACGCCGCGCCCTTGGTGAGAGTTTCTGTTGATCGTTTGTTTCTATTAAACTTGATGTATATTAAGTTAGTAGCCATCCAATTAAGCAGCGGTAACCCGGGAAAAAAAGCAACAACACTGTCATGAAAAACATTTAGCAAACCGCAATCTAAATCAACACCATTCCGTACAATCTCTGTAACTATGTCACCACTAACTATGTATACAGAATGAATATTGAATAAGTGCCTCGATTGTTAGATCCGTTCTTTTCCTTGTAGCTTTCATCTGGCGTGAGGTTTGCATGCCAGTGTTGATTTCACCGCAGTAGCCTTACAGATTCTAAAAAGAAGAAAGAAACCACATGAAAAGTTGGTTACCTTTTCGAAAAAAAAGAAAAGTTAATTAATATTTTAGTAAGTAGGACCTGCAAACCGATGCTTCAAATTGATATTGTCCATGAATTTCCAAAATGTTAGTCAGGACGATCCCTTGCAAAGAAAAAGCGCAAAGGAAACCTGCAAAATATAACAGAGCATATATTACCTCCATATTCTAAATGACAGCGTCATTACTTCACCCTTCCAATGAAAGAAATCTCATATGTGACCAATCACCAATTCCAGCAATTACATTGCTATTACCGTGGACATCAGCTTCCAAACTGGAACAAAGTTTCAACCAGTTCGGTTTAAGCTAATATCAGGACAGAACATCCAAGAATATTTTACTATCAGGATGTGAGAAGCGGTGATTACTGACAAAGGTTCCAATGCAAGAAGCAACAATGAGAGAAAATAAGGATACTGGCCCTTGATCAACGCTAGGTGATTCTTCCCCATAATCGCCTGGTAGGACACTGGACTAACAGTTTCAATATCTAACATATTTTTAATTTTCTTGCAACTCCATAACATATCTCATTTTCTCATTAGTCTTCTTTTAACAGGGCAATACAATACATCCAACCATCAATTATATATGCCAAAGCGCAAGTTCAATCCCCTTCTTGGATCCATTATATCTCCAATATATTGATTAAAGGATACAATGAACAAAATAAGATTATTTATATCTAGACAGCGTCAATCTACTGCTACTTAGCACAAGTGTGCACATGCATAACTCAGAGCATGGAATGCCTTTCTGAGAACAGATCATATTAAAAAAGCCTTCAGCCAGCACACAAATAGAATGCAGAAAAACATGCAGATAATTACCTTGCATTTCTCTTACTCTCTAGACATATCAAGTAATTCAACATCAGATGTGAAGGAAGGGGTCTTCTTCAATTGCATGCATACTCTAAAATCTGCACACAAACATGGATAGAAGCAAATGGAATTAATTGTTAGACGATAAATAGCTCATACAACTTATTTTCAAAAGAAAGATATACCCAAGTAATGAATAAATACCAACCGTAATGCTCGAAGACAAGGCTAATGACACTCACTCATTGGCTGATAGTAGAACTCAAAAAGCCTATAGTTCGAGTAAAGACGTCAACTGACTGCAGGAAACGGAAGCTTCTTCGACTGAAGCAACATATGTTCTGTATAATAAATTTGACCAAGAAGACATGCATCAGTAGAACAGAGATAGAGCTGACCCCTGAGCTGCACCGTCTCCATATGGTCTCGGAGTCGAAGTAATATGAGAGGCCAGTTTCGATCTGTACGACAACCTAGCTGCAACTGCAGGAGGAGCGTTTGAAACAACTTTAAGGAAGAATTCAAAGAGGATACATGATATTTATTATATTATATGCATTGTTTAGCATCATATAACTAAACTGAGTCGGCAATCTACTTCATGTCCATAAAATATATAAATTGATGCATACTCTTGTTTGGCTGCACTATAAGCATACATTCTATGGTATAGTAGTGATAGTACAAACGACGATAAATCACCATGCTCCATTCGTGCATGTAGAAAATCAACGTACATGCCAAATTCATGACATGCACTCCATATAGGTGAAGGCATATTTAAAACTAAACATGAGTTAAAATATAAAGCGGCATGTATGCAATTAGCTCTCATATCGTAAGATATAATCTCCCGTAGAGATTAAAATTAAACCATGCATTCCTTTCATGAAGGTCAATGCATCCACAAAATTAAATGATAAATAAGATCATACCCTATATCACTTGCACTAAACATAATATAGTGCATCTCATCATCATATACCTTGCACATATGATGGCTTAAAAAATATGCTATGTGCATGCATACAGAAATCACATGCATGGTAAACTCGGCTCACATAATGACTAATGAGTTATACCATATAATGCACACATGCTTGCGGAACCAGTCTGGACATAACTCCGTAGCTGTGTGGTGACATGGGGAAAGTACAATTAGCGAATAAGGCAACTAAAACTGCAGGCTTTGAGAGCCAAAGAGATGGACACGTAGTGTTGTTTTTCTAAAATAACATCGGAAATAAATACTAATCAAGTGTCAACACAATCGCCATAGGTAAGTAGTTTACATGTAGACAACAAAATGGAAGACTACTTCGATTTCAGAAGGATAGTAAGTCAAAAAAAGCTATAATTTCAGAGTAATCACATCACCTTCGCAATCATTGCCTCTACTTTTCTTTCTCTAGGTTGAAGGCACTGTAGTTTACATTCAGTCCCGGACTTTTGCCTTGAGACGCTCTTCAATTTTTGTCACTGCAAATTGCACAAGCAACAATGTCAAGGAAATTATATACGTGGCAAGGATTACAAAAAAAAATTCTCACTTTAAATTGCACAAGCAACAATATCATGGAAATTGATATTGAACTATCACATGGAAATTGTATTCAACTATCACATGTGTGTCTGACCAACAGAGACCAGAAATATTGATTTATCTTGCCCCTGTTGGTCAGCCATTCTACTCGCATGGTATGGTACGACTTTAGAACCAACTTTGAAAAGGAGAATCAATAAAAATAAATAAAACATTTGCTGCAAGCATAATAGAACAATTGATAGAAAGGTTAAGTAAATAATACCCCAAAAATCATTATTACTGCCACTATCTTGTTGGTTTCACTGACTGTCGAGTCCATCGATGGTCGCTCAGCAGCAATAACTCATCCTCCACGACATCATGTGCAGCAGATTTTACAAAAAGAAATGAAAATAAATACATGAAATCAGTCTAGTAATTCTCAAGTATAGGAGTGCTTTTCAAGCTGTAGAATCTGCATCAGGCAATCACGTGAGTCCACTATTATACTACAGGGAAAATTCAGCAGCAAAGGTAGGAAAAAAGCCTAGGGAGGGACTGGATAAGAGGAGAAACATTTTCAGCCAAGTTCAGAGAAACATAGAGTATGTTCAGGAATTCTCAGTGAGCAGAAAATGCTATGCCATTTCATATTCGTAAAAAGGGTTGTTCGTATAATTCCTATTTTTTTTTAAGGATGCCTACTGTCCAGATAAAAATGGAAAAAATGTGGCGTCTATCAATCAAGCATGGGGATATGACGAAACGCAACTTTCTATGGGCAGAAAACTGTCGACTTCCCTACTTAGAAACATGAAAGAACTCCAAGCCGAGATGTCCGTGAATAATTTAAGGGCAGCATTTTATAGTGATTACCTCTTTCCTCAGAGAGCCTTGAGCCCCTCTCCCAGGCTGCGGATGTTACAGCTAGTAGGAGGCGCAACAGAGGAGGTGGTTGAGCACGGCGGAGCAGGGGAAGGTCGAGCACGGCGGGTGGAAGCCGAGCACGTCCGCGACCGGCGGCGACCCCGGAAGGACACGGCCGTGGGCGACCATGGCAAGAGGGAGACATGGCAGGGACGGCCCCCACCGCGGCGCGGGCGGCCGGGGTTGGAGGCAGTGCCGGCGGCCATAGGTAGTGCGGCGGCGGCGCAGTCGCCGGCGGTCGGCGGGCTCCTCTCCATTGCCGCCGGAAGAGAAGCGGCGACGTGGAAGTGGTGGCGGCGCGGCGGCCATCCCTGTGGCAGACGGGTGAGGAACTGAGAGGATTTTGCGATTTAGGGTTAGGGTTCGCTTATATGTGGTAAGGACTTAACTGTAATTTTGGACAAACTCAAGGGCCTTTTTGCAAAATGACCGGCGGGCACTGTTGAACACTGTAGTTTCTACAGTGTCCACTGTAGCTGCTACAGTGTGAGGAGCGCGGATAGGCCGCCGTTTTGCCCAACTTTGATATACTTAGTAATGCACGATAGACTTAAATGCTCGCGCTTGCAGATTTTTATAGTTGCCTTTGACCTTTTGCATTACATGCTCAGTCGTGAATTGCAGAGAGCATGGGACTACTGTCAGTTCTGTATTTCTTTCTTTGTTTTCCCGGATCGAGCTGTAAAAAACCCTGAGGCCCGAGGACTCTCGCGCGTGCATGCCATAACACGCATAACCCGACTGTATTATAACTACCACTAGGTGGCTACAACTAAAACACTGTGTTCTTGCTTCTTCTTCCAACTTCTGCTGTTGCTTTAGGCCTGTGAGTGTACGTTGTCGTCTTTGTGCGGGGAGAGCTGCTTTGCAGTTTGCACTTCGAACTGGCTGGGCTTATTAATGGTTCTAGGAGGTCTCTTTTGTTTTCACAGTTCACATGGGACCGGTGCCTAGACAAAGAGTATAATTTTTTTTTTGAAACCGGGCAAGTGGCTTGCCTTTTCATTAATATAGAAGAAGTGAATTGGCCACTTTATAAGGAAAACTGGCCGAAAACCGGATACAACAACGCAACGCACCACGCCGGCCCCAAGGCCACGCTCCACACAAGTCGATGGCCTAACCGCCCAAACGGCCAAGGACGACACCCCTACCCCTCAATGCAACAGCGGAGGCGAAACCCGGAGCCGCCGCTCCGACATCCACGCTGGCCACAGGCCACGCTCCATAGAGGTCGACGTCGAATCCGCCCAAGCAGGAATAGCCGACACCCACGCACCTCAACACGACGCAGCGGAGACGAGATCGGAGCCGCCGCTCCGACATCCACGCCGGACCCAAGGCCGCGCACCACCTAGCCGGAAACGAGAAGATCATCGCCGCTGACCACCAAACATCCCAACGGTTCCCTCTGGCCGGCGAAACATCCAAGACGAGGCCCCAAGGGGAATACGACGCCGAAGCGCTGCCCTCGCCCGATCCACGAAGGATCTGAGGTTTCCCCTGGAAGTTCCCGGGCAGAGGAGTGAGAGCACCGCCACGACGACGCCTTCAAGAAAGAAGTGGCGCCCGGGGTGTCACTGTCGCCTGTCCTGGTCATCGATCAGGGCAAGGTTTTCACCCGGCGGAGAGACACGAACCACCTGCCGACCCATACGGGGACCGACCAGCCTACCATCGCATACCTGCACGTAGACATCGTCAGCCCCGTGCGCCCGACAGTCCACGGCCACAAAAATAGAGCTAGGCGTCGGGGCCTAGGTCCGTCTCGGACTGAGCCACCTCCTAGCTCAGCTCGACGCCACCATCAAGTCCGGGGCCGCCGCCCCGGCGTCCGAGTGCTGTGATGGCGTGAATCACACGTTCGTTGGGAGACCCCAAGAGGAAGGTATGATGCAGTTCAGCAGCAAGTTTTCCTCAGAAAGAAACCAAGGTTATCGAACCAGTAGGAGCAGCAACTCTTCAGAAGGTTGTTGGTGGCTCGCACGGCGCAACACGATCACCAACGTGGAATCTGCACACAACACAATCAAACTACTTTGCCCCAACGAAACAGTGAGGTTGTCAATCTCACGGCTTGCTGAAAACAAAGGATTAAACGTATGGTGTGGAAAATGAGTATTAAATTGCAGAGAATGAAAAAGGAACAGTTTGCAGTTTGTGGTTGTTTAATCAGTGTAAAAGAATGGACCGGGGTCCACAGTTCACTAGTGGTGTCTCTCCATAAAAGATAACTAACATGTTGGGTGAACAAATTACAGCTGGGCAATTGACAAATAGTGAGCGCATGACAATGCATATATATGACATGATGACTACTATGATATTTAATTGGGCATTACGACATAATACATAGACCGTTATCCAACAGCATCTATGACTAATAATCCACCGCCGGGTTGTCATCCGAGTCCCCCGTTGGTATTAAGTTGCAAGCAACGGATAATTGCATTAAGTAAAGTGCGTAATGTAAACAAACACATATGCCGTGGACATAGCATCGTTAGGTTATCCCTAGTGGCAACAGCACATCCACAACCTTAGAACTTTCTGTCACTGTCCCAGTTAAACGGAGGCATGAACCCACTATCTAGCATAAATACTCTCTCTTGGAGTTACAAGCATCTACTTGGCCAAAGCATCTACGAGTAACGGAAAGCATGCAAGATCTTAAATAACATAGATAGATTGATAATCAACTTGACATAGTATTCAATATTCATCGGATCCCAGCAAACACAACATGTAGCATTACAATAATATGATCTTGATCATGTAGGGCAGCTCACAAGATCTAAACATGATGGCACAAAGTGGAGAGACAACCATCTAGCTACTGCTATGGACCCGTAGTCCAAGGATGAACTACTCACGCATCACTCCGGAGGCAGGCATGGCGATGTAGAAGCCTCCGGTGACGATTCCCCTCTCCGGCAGGGTGCCGGGAAGAGGTTCTGAACCCTCCCGAGCTAGGGTTGACGGCGGCGGCGTCTCTGGAACTTTTCGTGGATATTTGCTCAGGTACTTAGGGTTTTCGCGTCGGGGGGAATAAGTAGGCGAAAGGGGGCGGCTGACGACCCCCGAGGGGCCCACACCACCCTAGGGCGCGCAGGGGGGCCCGCGCCCTAGTGGCGTGTGGGGCCCTGGTGGCCTCCTCTGCTGCTCCTTTGGTCCGTCAGGTGTGTTCTGGTAAAATAGGGACCCCGTGTAGTTTCGTCCAATTCCGAGAATATTTCCAGACTAGCTTTTCTGGAATACAAAAACAGCAGAAAACAGGAACTGGCACTTCGGCATCTTGTTAATAGGTTAGTCCCAAAAAATGTATAAAAGTGATATAAAGTAGATGCAAAACATGTAGCAATTGGTATAAAACAAGCATGGAACATCAAAAATTATAGATACGTTTGAGACGTATCAGCATCCCCAAGCTTAGTTCCTACTCGTCCTCGAGTAGGTAAACGATAAAAACAAAATAATTTTTGAGGTGACATGCTACATCATAATCTTGATCATATAATATTGCAAGGCACATGTAAATGAATGAAGTGATCCAAGTCAATGGTCTATAATTTGCTACCAAATAGATAATGAGTAAACAATGAATCACACAAGCTAAACGTTTTCATGAATAGTACTTTCGAGACAAGCATCAAACAGTTTTGCATAAGTGTTAACTCATAAAGCAATAGTTTCTAATAAAAGGTATTTAATCAACACAAAGGAAGAATTAGTTTCAGCATTTGCTTCAACTTTCAACATATTTATCTCATGGATATTGTCAACACAAAGTAGTATAACAAGTCCAATACATTGCATATAACGCATGTTGTAACAAAGTTGACACTAGTGTTTGCTTGTGGAAGACAGAAAGAATAGGAAAACTGACTCAACATAAAAGTAAAAGAAAGGCCCTTCGCAGAGGGAAGCAGGGATTAAATCATGTGCTAGAGCTTTTAGGTTTTTGAAAGCATATAGAGATTGCATAAAATATTTGATACTCCTCCCAACCTTGCTAACACAAGCCATGGCTAACCGAATCCTCGGGTGCCTTCCATCAATCACATACCATGGAGGAGTATCTATTTTTGAGAGGTGTTTGTTAATTGTCAACGAATGGTAGCGGGTGAGAACAGTATTCTACCTGTCGAACGGACTTTTAAGAGCGGCTCCCATGAAGGACGTTATTTCTACCAGCAAGGCAGATCATCCCTCTTTCTCTTTGGTTTACACACATTCAGGTATTTCACTGTTTGTCATTGCTTACTGATGAATCAGGGCAAAAGTGTGAAGAGAATTAATTGGTTAAAGTTGTAATTAATTGGGACTGGGCACCCCGTTGCCAGCTCTTTTTGCAATTATTGGATAAGCGGATGTATATGCCACTAGTCCAGGTGTAAAAGTCCATTCGACAAATAGAATAAAGAATAACCACACTAATTCCTCATGAGCTAGTAAACATTGACACAAAAAGGGAATAATAACATTTTGAATAATTTAAAGGTAGCACATGAAAAATTTACTTGGAGTGGCAAGGAAATACCACATATAGGTAGTTATGGTGGACACAAATGGCATGGATTTTGGCTCAAGGATTTGGATGCACGAGAAGCATTCCCTCTCAGTACAGAGTTTAGGCTAGCAAGGTTATGTAAGCAAACAAGAATATCAACCCGTACACCAAGTTTTATATGACAAACATATTGCAAACGTTATAAGACTTCATACCGTCTTCCTTGTTAACCAAACCCTGTTATTAGAAAATATCTAGACCTTAGAGATACCACCGATGCAAACCAAATTTTCAACAAGCTTTACGGTAGTTCTTCACTAATAGGCTTAACTCATGTGATGCACAATTTAATCATGATCTACTTGTTAACTCAAAACAATTGACAAGCATCAAGTTATCCATTAGTGATCTACAAGATTAAGCAAGTTTTTCCTTATACCAATTACCACATGCAACATTTTCTGAACCAACCAAACACCAATCAATTTATTTCATCAACTCTCCAAACAAATATAAGTGAAGCAAGAGAGTACTTTCTACAAAAGAAAGCTAATAGCTCTGACAAGAGATACATGAAAACAAGAGCTAAAAGCTGAACAGCGCTAGATATGAATACTCAACAAATATAAGTGAAGAATAGGAGTATTCTCATGAAAAAGCGGAGCGTGTCTCTCTCCCAATCAAGAATGCTAGGGTCCAGTCAAGCTTTATTGAAAATAAAAGTGCAATACTGAAAATAAAAGCACACAGACGCTCCAAGAAAAGCACATATGATGTGAAAGAATTAAAATATAGTTTCACTAGAGATGACCTGATAATTTTGACGATGAAGAAGGGGATGCCTTGGGCATCCCCAAGCTTAGACGCTTGAGTCTTCTTGAAATATGCTGGGGAGATCCATGGGAGCCTCCCCAAGCTTAAGCTCTTCACTCTTCTTGATCCTATTATATCATCCTTCTCTCTTGACCCTTGAAAACTTCCGTCACACCAAACTCAAAGTAGATCTCATTAGAGGGTTAGTGCATAATCAAAAATTCACATGTTCTATAAAGACGCAATATGATTTGTTACTTTAAACATTAGCTACAGCCACTGATGTTATGTGAAGCTCTTCCACCCAAAAAAGAATTTCACTCAACACTAGTAAAAGAGAGAATGCAAAATAAAAAGGCATAATCTGTCTAAAACAGAACAGTCCGCAAAGACGAATTTTTTCGAGGCACTTACGACGCTCAGATCGAAAACTCTGAACTAATGAAAGTTTCAGACATTCATAAAGATTACGCACAAAATTTTCAGATTTAATTAACAATCTGGTGATTTTAGGAATTTCGTACAGTGAACAGCAAAAATCTGTTTCTGCGCAGCAATCAAAATTAAGCATCATCTTAACATTAGAGGCTACTCTTGGCACAACAATGCGAGAAAATAAAGATACAAAGGAGTTGCTACAGAAGTAAACACTCCTTGACTCAATAAAAGAAAAATTGCAGAAAAAAAATAATGGGTTGCCTCCCATAAGCGCTTTTCTTTAACGCCTTTTAGCTAGGCACAAAGCATGCATCAAGTATTACCAAGTGAAGAAAGGTCTAATTCATCAAAAGCTTCATCAAGAACAGGGTTTGTCACACTAGGACTTTTCAGTTTACGTAATTCTTGGGAAGAAAATTTAAATAGACCATTATGTGACTCACCCTCAAGCTCATTGAACACGTTATCCGTTTTAAACACACCCGTGGGTTTTGGTTTAGAAATTTTTGGCACATACATAAATTTTTGCTCTCCCACAAAAGCCTTTTGCTTTTAGTTTTAAAAGTAGAACTTATTACATCCATAGCCTCCTCTAATTCACCAATCCTAAGATTTTGATTATCTTGAATAGTACTAGTTTCTAAAACAGCAATTCTTTCATTAATGGTTCCCAGTGATTCATCAACTTTGCTAGTACTATCAAGGAGATTTGGCAAATTTTTCTCTATAGACTCCAATTTCTTTATAACATCTTCCAAGGTGATCTCATTTTTAATGTTACTAACAGGTGGTGTTCCTACTAGCTCTCAATAATATAACTAGCTTCCAACGCAGGGTACCAAGAAAGTTACCTCCGTCAAAGTGTCCAAGACATATCTATACCAGCTAGTTATGCCAACATAAAAATTTCTAAGCAGGATCATAGTGGAATATTTTTTAGTACACCTACGATGAGCATCGCTGATTCTATACCAAGCATCTTTCAAACTTTCTCCACTTTGTTGCTTAAAAGATCGAACCTCAACTTCAGGAACCGAAACATGATGAGCCGAACCAGACATGATAACTAACAGAAAACAAAACTGAAAATAAACTAAATGCAAGTAACTAATTTTTTTGTGTTTTTGATAATTGAAAGCAAACAAGATAAAATAAAATAAACTAAGCAAGACAAAAACAAAGTAAAGAGATTGGAAGCGTGAAACTCCCCTTGCAGAAGACTGCTGTCTCCCCGGCAACGGCGCCAGAAAAAAGAGCTGTTGAGGAGATAGAGAGCTTCCTGAAAACTTCTACTCCCCGGCAACGGCGCCAGAAAAAGAGCTTGATGGTGTGAATCACACGTTCGTTGGGAGACCCCAAGAGGAAGGTATGATGCAGTTCAGCAGCAAGTTTTCCCTCAGAAAGAAACCAAGGTTATCGAACCAGTAGGAGCAGCAACTCTTCAGAAGGTTGTTGGTGCTCGCACGGCGCATCACGATACCAACGTGGAATCTGCACACAACACAATCAAACTACTTTGCCCCAACGAAACAGTGAGGTTGTCAATCTCACCGGCTTGCTGAAAACAAAGGATTAAACGTATGGTGTGGAAAATGAGTATTAAATTGCAGAGAATGAAAAAGGAACAGTTTGTGGTGGTTTTAATCAGTGTAAAAGAATGGACCGGGGTCCACAGTTCACTAGTGGTGTCTCTCCATAAAAGATAACTAACATGTTGGGTGAACAAATTACAGCTGGGCAATTGACAAATAGTGAGCGCATGACAATGCATATATATGACATGATGATTACTATGATATTTAATTGGGCATTACGACATAATACATAGACCGTTATCCAACAGCATCTATGACTAATAATCCACCGCCGGGTTGTCATCCGAGTCCCCCGTTGGTATTAAGTTGCAAGCAACGGATAATTGCATTAAGTAAAGTGCGTAATGTAAACAAACACATATGCCGTGGACATAGCATTGTTAGGTTATCCCTAGTGGCAACAGCACATCCACAACCTTAGAACTTTCTGTCACTCTCCCAGATTACGGAGCATGAACCCACTATCTAGCATAAATACTCTCTCTTGGAGTTACAAGCATCTACTTGGCCAAAGCATCTACGAGTAACGGAAAGCATGCAAGATCTTAAATAACATAGATAGATTGATAATCAACTTGACATAGTATTCAATATTCATCGGATCCCAGCAAACACAACATGTAGCATTACAATAATATGATCTTGATCATGTAGGGCAGCTCACAAGATCTAAACATGATGGCACAAATTGGAGAGACAACCATCTAGCTACTGCTATGGACCCGTAGTCCAAGGATGAACTACTCACGCATCACTCCGGAGGCAGGCATGGCGATGTAGAAGCCTCCGGTGACGATTCCCCTCTCCGGCAGGGTGCCGGGAAGAGGTTCTGGACCCTCCCGAGCTAGGGTTGACGGCGGCGGCGTCTCTGAACTTTTCGTGGATATTGCTCAGTCACTTAGGGTTTTCGCGTCGGGGGGAATAAGTAGGCGAAAGGGCGGCGGCGACGACCCCGAGGGGCCCACACCACCCTAGGGCGCGCAGGGGGGACCCGCGCCCTAGTGGCGTGTGGGGCCCTGGTGGCTCTCCTCTGCTGCTCCTTTGGTCCTTCAGGTGTGTTCTGATAAAATAGGGATCCCCGTGAAGTTTCGTCCAATTCGAGAATATTTCCAGACTAGCTTTTCTGGAATACAAAAACAGCAGAAAACAGGAACTGACACTTCGGCATCTTGTTAATAGGTTAGTCCCAAAAAATGTATAAAAGTGATATAAACTAGATGCAAAACATGTAGCAATCTGTATAAAACAAGCATGGAACATCAAAAATTATAGATACGTTTGAGACGTATCATGCTGCAGGACAACCACACTCCCAACCGCACAAGTGCCGCTGCCCCAAAAGCCGACGCGACGTGCCAGCCAAGGGAGGCCGGACGGGGAGCCTCTACCTCCCGCCGACCGCGCTGCAGCCCCCTCAAGCACCACCGCACATCAGCAAGCCAGCTCCGTGCAGCCACCACCTGCCGCACCTACCACGGCCACGTCGTCGTCGAGCCGTGCCGAGCCCGCTGCAGATGCGCAGCGCCGCCTTCGCACCACATCGCCGCCGCCGCGAGAGAACAGAGCTGCTCTGCGCGTCCACCGCGAGCTCGCCCCGCGCCGCCTTCTGGAGGCCCGAGGCGCCGCCACCGCGGCGAGGCCGGCGGCAGCGGCGGAGGAGGGCCAGGGGAGGAGGACGGCCGGCCGGCGGCGCGGTTAGGGCTCCTCCGTGTCGCTCAAGCGGAGCGACGCGGGGGTCGGGCAGTCCATTGGACAGTTAAAGAGTAGAATATTGTGCGGAGCAATATTGAGCTACTATGTAATGTATGTACTAATGATCAGCTTAATTATGAAGAAGCAAAAATCATGGTTACCAAAGAGTAGAATGGAGCAACATCTTTGACAATCTTCAAACTTCGTGACTCATCATAGCGTGAAATGAGAGAAGAAACGACTGAATGATGAGGCAAAAGAGAAAGAACGGGCTTAAATGCATATGCCTCCCCTAGGCTGTAATCCACATGTGAGCCTACTTATTGGCAGAAATCAGGCCGCAAGCTCCACTCTCCTCCAACGGGCCTCCTGAACAGCTAAAATGTAGGCATGTTTTGTCCATGGTCGCTCCGAACGTTTCTTAATATTGGGGCTAGTTCGGATTGTCTGGACACGCCCGCCAGCTAGGCACCTGACAAGGACGTCCTACTTGGCAGCCACCCACTTCTATTTGTCGGTCCTGATTTCACTCTCTTTCCACCTATGAATCGTCACCGTGCTCCATTTCATCGGCGCCTCCGTCACTTCCTATCCTCATTATGCCGCCTCCGTCATTTCATCGGCCCCACCTTTTCTACGTCTTTTAGCAAGGTCAGGCACAATGGATCCAACCAGTTCATACCGCACCGCCTCCGCTGCCATGAGAACCACAGTTTGAGCTCGCGCTTCTCGTTGGAGACGCTGCTCCCGTCCTTCTCACTGGCCAGATCGTCATTGGCACCTAGTTCCACCTCCGACTCGCCCACACACAAGGTGTTCGGTCATTTGACCAAACATTGGCAAATTTCTTCCAATGACAATGGGTAGTTGCATTGTATGATTGCTGCATTGTTTGATGTGTATAATATGGACAATGAAGATGAGTGTTTTTACCATGAGTATATGGATCAAATTGATGAATTTAGCCAAAACGGAGAGGAGCCGGTCCGTTTTGGGTTGCCCTTGGAAGTACCTGCCCATCGGTAGCATACACCAGTGAAGGTGTATTATCTATTATATAACGGAAAATCTAACTGTAAGGCGCTGCTATCTGTCTTAACTTGACGCAGCTTCGTGAGCCGTCCATTTGCGAACGAACGTACGCACGCAGCCCTCTCCTTCTCCTCCTTATCGCTTCCTTCTTCCCTGGAAGCCACACACGAACACACACCACAACGCACGCACCCGACGCCCTCTCCTTCTTCCTCCTCCAGCCGCGCCCTCCACCTGCGCCTCCCCTCTCCCCGGCCGGCCCTCGCCGGCGCAGCGCCCCACACCGCGCCCCTCCACCCGCGCCTTCTCCTCTCCAGCCCGAGCTCCTCCTGGCCGTGCCGCGCCCTCCTCCTCTCCGCCCTTGCGACGCGGTCCCGCGCCTCCCCGACCGCGGCGCCCGGCGCCGCCTCCACCGCCGGGAGGTTTATTGGTGGAGTTCGAAGAGGAGGCGTTTATTGGTGGGGGCGGGAGCGGGGGTTTGGGGGAAGGTTATGCTGTGGAGCGAGACCGCCGCGGCCATGCTGGTGATTTGCCCGTGGGCTCGGCAACGGAGGTCGATGAAGCGTTCCCTGGAGGTGGGAACGTTGAATCCTCTGTGAACGGTGCGGTTTCGGAGGTTGCGGGAGCTGGAAGCTATTCTCTGCGAGGTTTGGATTCAGCAACGGAGGCGAAAGGGGATGGACTCGACGAGAAGCTTTCAGTTCCGGAGAAGCCCAACTACTTCCAAGGTGAGGACCCGAGCAAAGATGATGTTGACCCGTCAAATCTAGGCAATGCTTCTGCTTCCCATGGGGCAGCAGCGCCATTGGAGAAATTGGATACAACAAACTCTGCCAAAGCTGTCAATATATCCATGGAAGCTTCAGTTCCTGCAGTGGGGACAGAAGACGAATTTCTGCACCGTGGCCCTGTGGAAGAAAATGGTGATTCCTCTGTACAAGGTGCCTATGCTTCGCGCAAGCAGGGCAATGGGAAATCTCAAACCATTCAGCTGCAGGGAACAACTCGGGAGAAGCTCCGGTCAATCCGAGTAAGCAAGATGTCGATATGGTTCAGGAACCGGTTCGGAGAAAAATGGATTTGGCGAGAAGCAACACAACAAAGTGTGATGTTTATGATGGGAGGTGGGTGTTACCTTGTCGCCGGGGAGCTACGGTCATGGGCGTTAAGGTGTTGAGCTTGCTCAGATGTCCGTGTGATGATCTCTGGATAAGTACTAGTGTTTCTATGCATTCAACTGGAGATGTTCTAGCCAGTGGCTTTGATTGTGGTGGTGAATTGGTTCTATCCCTCGACAGATGATGTGCTTGTGGTGCCTCTCTCGGTCACTTGTGCTAACTGAAGAATTATTCAGTTGGGTCATTTAGCACTTGCTTGTTTCTGTCATCTCAACTCGGAGAGAGAGTTACCCACCCTGTACTGGTAAAGTTACCCAACCAGTATTGATAAAGTTATCAACTCATACTGATAAAGTTACCAACCTAATACTTATAAAGTTACCCACCCAATACTGATATAGTTACCTACCTAGTACTGATGGAGTTACCCACCCTGTACTGGTAAAGTTACCAACCTAGTACTAATAAATTTACCCACCATGTACTGATAAAGTTACCAACCAGTACTGATAAAGTTACCAATCTAATACTTATAAAGTTACCCACCCAATACTGATGAAGTTACCCACCCAGTACATATGAAGTTATCCATATGTTCGTGATATAGTTATCCACCAGGAAATCCATGTAGTTAACATGTCCTCCAAATGATAGTTACGAACGCAATGCTCATCTTTTTTATGTGTAGTTTCACTATGAAATCAACAGTTATCATCCTAATACTTATACACGATAAATTTACCATCTCAAAGTGATGTGGTACCTTTAAATCTCGTAAAAATCTAAACGAACAACAAAAAATGGTTCTATTTCGACCCGAAAACTAATCACTAATATGGGGTAACTTACGTATTCAAGGCAGGGTAACTTATATGTTACGGGGGTGGTAACTTTTAGGCAAAAAAAAAGTCGTCGGAACATATCGACATGGGATCTAGTTTTGAAGATCTCGTCGCGACTAGTCCAACGGTGAAAACGGATCATAAATCGGATAAACGGTTTGAGCTATGAAACATTTTAAATTTTTGGATTTCGCAATTAATGCGTGATGATGTCAGCAGATTCGTCTTTTAGTGCATGCATGCAAAACATGATTGTTTCTCACACACGCACACACGCGAGATGACTTGAGAGTGTGTACATATTAGCTAAATGGAATTATCCTAACGCCTTACGGTTATGCCAAATATAAGGCGCCTTACACATAGTCGTTCCCATTATATAATTAAAACACAAGATAACTAACGGTGGAGATTAGCTAGAAATAATCAAGTCATAGACAACGGCCAAGATTTACTTTTCGTCACATCCGGCCGGTGTCGATTTCAATACGCGCATATAAGGTGTCCATCTCCCGCACGTCTAACAGAAAACAGAGTCCCTCTTCAAATCGTAAAAGGAAAGAAAAAAACGCTAACGAGACCCATGTACCCCGTTAATAAATGGTCCAGATTAACCAATCGCATCTACCGACAAAAGAGCATGTTTTGGTGGCCGTCGCACGTCCAGATTAATCAATCGTATCTACCCATGCCATCGCACATCTTACGTGGGGGCGTCTATTTTTGTGGCTTCTTCCTCCGGCGATGCCCAGCTTCTCTGTTTCCTACTAATTAGCGGGGCGTCTGATTGATTTTGCGTGTTTCATCATGTGCAGATCGACAAAGAAACAGTCGTTTACCGCGGAAAGGAGCGGCCGGCTGCGCGGTCAGCGGCGTGCATAACTAACAAATTGAATAATCATGCTGCAAGATGCACGGCGTCCAGATGGAACCCGCCGTCACGCCAAATTCCGGGGCAAGCTGCCTCCGATCGTACACGGCATCTTCAAGGTTGTTACGTAATCTGTACGTGGATTAATTCAAGTGCTCCAATATAGGTTCGTGGATTCCAACCTGCGGCATCCACTGCCGGACATGATGATCGGCGATCAGATCGATCAATGTTGCCGGCCATGATGACTAACAGATCGACACATGACATGGCGGCAGCGTCAGGGTTCTAGCCGTGCGACCGTTCTCACAGAAGGCGTCGCTCACGCGCAGGGATGAGCTGATTGATCCTTTCAGAGGGCGAAGTTCAGGTAAGAATGTACGTCGATGATCCACCAATCATATATACCATCCAATTGATTATTAAGCTGCCGTTCATAAAATCTATCAGCCATGCATGCAAGCAAAGCATCAGGTATCATCTTTATTCCCATATGTTCGTGTCATGCATGGTCTCTAATCTCTGGCGTGTGAGCATTGTTTTTTATTATAACACCCCTCATCTATGTTCCTTCATAAACTAATCAATATCATCTGCGCAGTCTCTAATCAATCTGAGACTCTATCCCAAGGTCGCCTCCAAATCTACTGATATCACTTCCATATGGGCTATGGCACGTAGGTTGCACTTAAAGCTAGCAAGGTCTTTTTTTTCTGCTGGTAAATTCGGTTAGTTGCGATTCTGCTGCCCAGTGTAGGTTAGTGCGTCGAGGCTTATTCCGATCAATGTTTCATATATTCAAGATTAAAACACTGATGATTTTGTCTTCTTTTCAGGAATTTTAGCTCCCTTGGATCTAATTATATATGCCACATATGTACACATCTGTCCACAACCATGATAATCTTCTTCCAGCATGTAAGTTTTTACAAGATTTCTGTAGTATATTCGTGATGAGTACACGAACGCGGAGGATATATAAATTAATGATGCAATTCATAAAAGTGATTTAGATGTTGTTGCTCAATTTTTGTTTCTATCTCGGTACAAATTACAAAATATTAGAAATAAATTAACCCCCGCAATGGTTAGGCCGACCAGCATATGCAATATATTGCAACTTAAGAGTTTCTATACAGACAAGGCCGTCCTAAGAGCAGGAGTCAGATGCACGGAGTTTGTATATACAAGAAGATGACACGAATCTCTAGAAAAATGAAATTAAACTATGTTTACATCCAATTTGAAGTACATTGCCTGATGATTTTATTACTGAAGCTGCACATGCATGCACACGTGTTGATGTCCATGTATAGCAGTTTAAGTCGGCATTTTTCCGTGACAAGGTTTCCCTTGGGGAAGGAAGATGTATTCAAGAAATATATCGCACTAACAATTATGATTAGGTTTACCGACTTATGTCAATATATATTTTTCTTTCAAAGTCCACAGTGGCCGGCTATTTTTTCCAAGAGAAATATTCAAGTAATTTTAATCTCATGAATTAAGACTTTGGATAGAATGCTAGAGCTCACAAGGTCAGAACTAGAGTTTGTGTACACAAGAAGATGAAGTGCACGCGGTAAATTATATATGTATCTGATGTTTTTTTCCTTCTAGGGACGATGCGTTGGTTTTGATGTCCAGGAAATTGAGTAAAGGTAGTAGATTTGTTTCACAATCTTTCACCAGGATTCTTAAAGTATACAAACTCATTTAAAAAAAACAAATAATTGACTTTGAACTATACAAAAAATAATAATTTACAGTATTAAGCAATTCAACTTAAGCTAACACTTTTCATAAAGTTGGAAAAGACTTTCAAATGCCCGGGTAAGATCACGTGATTAATAGTGAAATAGAGTCTAAAATTTATGGTTTGTTCATCATGAAGAATATCATTAATTCTATATAATAAATAGATACCTCATACCCCTTAAGCGTCAAGTGCGTGATATATGCATACAAAGACATAAAGATTACTCTATAGTTGTGTATTTACAATATTTACGATAGGTAGATGTGGATATTGTAACTTCATATGTACGATAGTTTGTGGAATAAACAATAAAATTATCCGGTTGTGTATTTACAATATTTACGATAGTTTTATCACCAGGATGGAAGCATGCAAAAAGTAACGAAGCTCTACAACTACATACTTACTTTATTTAAATATATTTACACTTCTTATTTCCCTTCGCTTTTCTAAAAGATTGTATCAAGAAGAAAAATAATATATTAGATATCAAGGTTGAAATAATATCATTGCTAGCCGCGCAATTGCGCGGCCCCTAGGAAGTATCCATCCCTAGTAAGTTATTAGCAACAGAGCCTTTCTTCCCTAACTCGTGCCGTTATTAGTAATATGTTTAGTAAAAGCATGTTACGGAGCCATCCCTGGCTTTATATAGCAACGGCACGAGTTAGGCGACGGAAAATCGCGACATCCCCGCGTTCCCGCACTGGGCCATAAGGCAGGCCCACAGCAAAGGCAATGGGTGAATAGGGAATACTTGTTGGCAACAGAGTTATTTTTACCTCCGTTACCGATATGGGATCATCGCACACGGACATTCTCATAATCTCCATTGCCATCAGAAGCAGCCCGACAGCCCGCTAACGTTGCCTATAAGAACCCTACGCCCTTCACTCTCACTGTCTCACTTTCAACCCTAGCCGCCGCGCAGTCTCCTCTCTCTCCACTGTCTCGCATGGCTTCCTCTGCCGGCGTTGGTAGATCCGACCATCACTACCGTGGCCACGGCGGCGGCCGCAGCCGCCTGATGGCCTTTCACGTAGTTACCCCACAACGGCGCCAGAAAACGGTCTTGACGGCCCTTCGTGTGGTTACCTGCCTGAAAAGTAAATGGGTTAGGTTGAGACTCCAAGTGCAGAGTGTATGTAGTAGTGGAAGACAGTTTTCCCCACGAGGGGTGACTCGAGGGTTTAATACCGAACTCTCGGGGAACCAGTATTTCAGGTGTTATCTCCTTATCCTTCTCTTGAGAACCTGCAACAAAATAAATTGTTTTGTGCCCTCAACCTCACCAAGTGATTGTCAAGCACAAGGTGTGAGAATGATAATAAAATAAATATGCAAACAGTAGTAAATATGCAATGATGGTAAAATAAATATGCAAGGATGATGGTAGTAATGATAAATGATATTTTTGGGTTTTTTATGATGAATGCAAGATGTAAAAGTGTTTTTGTATTTTCGGATTTAATAATGGCAGCAAACAAAAGTGGTGATAAAAGTGTTGGAAATGTGTTTCTTATGATTAAAAATGGACCGGGGTTCATGGTTTCACAAATGCACTCTCTCTTGATAACGTGGTAGACAATAGAACACTAAAATTAACATGTAAGATGGCAAGACATGGTTTGACAAGTTATTAATAATATGGGCATCACGTCCTAACATAGAGATCTCAAGTATAAGTTGTTCTCTCTCTTATGCTCCACCAAGATGCGAACTAAATCATAACACCTTAGTAATTAAGATAAATCAGAGCATAGCAATAAGTTCAATGACATGAAGTTAAAATAAGAACATGCTAGATCTAGTCATGGAGATAGTGGCCAAGGTCACATCCACTCTCCGGTAGCATGGTATTTTTGTTTATCCCTAGTGAGGCAACAAAGTAAGGTAGAAAATCCAAGTGGATCGCAGAACTTTCTCTCACGTTCACTGCACTAGCCACCCCCCGTTACTCCAACTAATGCACACGTTCCCCCTCACATGCTCTCATAAACATGCTTGATCATGACAAGTAAATAAGAACGGGGTACATAATATGCATCTACTTTCATAACTGAAACAAAACCATTACAATCTCAAACATGTATTAACTCATAATAAAGATCCACCACAAAGGAATTACATAGATGACCGTAATCATGTTCAGCAGTTTATACGGTACTATTAGTGAAGCTCATAGAGAGGAGAGATACATAAGTTACTTCCACAAACCCATAGTCCAGGGATGGACTACTCCCTCTTCATCATGGTGTCGGTGGAGATGTTGTTGGAGGGGAAGGAGACCACACCGGCAGCGCCCCGCCGGAGTTTTCCCCCTCTAATCTTCAGCTCCAGGTCTCTGTTTCGTGGTTTCTGTGTTTCGGCGGCGCTCTCTTTCGCGAAAGCCCTGGGGGGTCTATATATAGTCGTTTTTAGGTCAAGACGAAGCTTCGGGAAGAAAGATCGACGGCAGCGGAGGCCCGAGGGCAATTTGGTGGGTCCCACGCGGTCAGGGAATCTGGCCGTGTGGGCCCACCCCTTTCGGCCTTCTGGTCTCCGTTTATTCGATTCCTTTGCGCCTACGTTTCGTTCCTTCCAAAAAAGTGATCTGATGGCTACGTGTTGGTGAACCCCAAGAGGAAGGTTATGATGTAGACAGCAGAAGTTTTCCCTTGAATAATCTACCCAAGGTTATCAATCCAGTAGGACTTGACGATCTATCGGAAGGTTGTTGATGTTGACTCCCCCTGGCGCTAGGGAGCTTGCACCAACGTGGAATCTGCACAGACACAAACCAGAACTTTGCCCAACACGAAACAGAGAGGTTGTCAATCTCTCCGGTCTTGCAGAAACAAAGAGTTAAACGTATGGTGTGGAAAACAGCAGGAAAAACAGCAAGTAACAGGAAACAGATGATTGCAGCAGGTTGTGTAAACAGTATGAGGAAATTGGACCAGGGTCCACAGTTCACTAGTGGTGTCTCTCTCAGAACAGATAACTAGCATGTTGGGTAAACAAATTACAGCTGGGCAATTGACAAATAGAGAGGGCATAACAATGCAATACATGCCAAGATGTCTACTATGAAATCTAGTTGGGCATTACAACAAAGTACATAGACCGTTATTCCAACCGCATCTATGCCTAAATAATCCACCTTCAAGGCAGCATCCGCATCCATTCAGTATTAAGTTGCTAACAACAGATTATTGCATGAAGTAAAGTGTGTAATGTAATCAATACAAGTGCCCTTGGACACTGCACCAATGTTTTATCCCTAGTAGCAACAGCACATCTACCATCTTAGACCTTTCTGTCACTGATCCAGATATCTAGAGACTGAACCCACTATCGAGCATAAATACCCCCTCTTGGAGTCACAAGCATCTACTTGGCCAAAGCATCTACTAGCAACGGAGAGCATGCAAGATCAAGAGCACATAGATAAACAACTTGAATAAACATGGTATCAATATTCATCGGATCCCAGCAAACACAACATCTAGCATTACAATAAGATGATCTTGATCATGTTAGGCAGCTCACAAGATCTAAACATGGAGGCACAAGGTAGAGAGACAACCATCTAGCTACTGCTATGGACCCGTAGTCCAGGGGTGGACTACTCACGCATCACTCCGGAGGCAGGCATGGTGATGTAGAGCCCTCCGGTGATGATCTCCCCTCCGGCAGGGTGCCGGGAAGAGCTTCAGAACTCCTCCGATCTGAGATTGACGATGACGGCCGCGACGGAACTTTTCGTGGAATATGATCGACCGTAATAGGGTTTTCGCGTCGCGGAGAATATATAGGCGAAGAGGCGGCGTCGGTGGCCGAGGGGGGCCACCACGCCATAGGGGGGCGCGGGCCCACCCTGGGCCGCGCCCTAGTGTGGCGTGGCCCCCTGGTGGGTCTGCTCCGACTCCCCTTTGGACTCCGTGATCTCCTCGTGATATTATTGACGATGTCTTTTGTTTCGTCCAATTCCGAGAATATTTCCTTAATAGATTTTCTGAAACCAAAAACAGCAGAAAACAGGGAACTGGCACTGTGGCATCTTGTTAATAGGTTAGTCCCAGAAAATGCATAAAAATGATATAAAGTGTAACCAAAACATGTAGCAATTGATATAATAACAGCATGGAACATCAAAAATTATAGATACGTTTGAGACGTATCAAGCATCCCCAAGCTTAGTTCCTGCTCGTCCTCGAGTAGGTAAACGATAAAAACAGATAATTTTTGAAGTGACATGCTACCAACACAATCTTTGATCAAATAACAATGTAATGCACATGATCTGAATGAAGTGATCCAAGCCAATGGTCTATAGTTTGCAAGCAAGTAAATAAAGAGTAAACATAAGTGATCACACAAGTGCAAACTTTCATGAATAATACTATAAAACATTTAGAGATATAATAGTCTAACATAATAGTTAGTTCACAGCAGCAATAATTCTCAACATGAAAGTGTTTGTATCAACACAAAGGAAGATAATAGCTTCAGCTTTTGCTTCAACTTTCAACATGTATATCATATAGATAATGTCAATGCAAAGAATATGATCAACCAAACACAAAGTTATGTAAAAACTGTTATACTGGAGTTGACAATGATGTTTGCTTAAGTAGACAGAAAGAAGTGGGAAAACTGACTCAACATAAAAGTAAAAGAATGGCCCTTCGCAGAGGGAAGCAGGGATTAACATCATGTGCTAGAGCTGTAGTTCCCGAAGGCATATAGAGAGCATAAAATATTGTTTTGTAAGGTAATGGTGTATACAGGTGTCAACAAATCAAATAGCAGGTACTTGTCATCTTCCATGGCTAACTAACTTTTAGAGCGGTTCCGAGAGTTTTTAGGACTGCACTTGTAACAAGCACTTATTGGTGACACTCCTCCCAACCATTTACTTTCCACAAACCATGGCTAACCGAATCCTCGGGTGCCCACCAACATTCACCATGGAGGAGTGTCTATTTATTTATTTATTTATAGGGTGGACTAACCAGCTCTTTAATGCAAAATAAAAGGTGGAGAAGCAGATGAAGCTGCCAATCCTTGTAAATTAATTAGCATGGAAGATGACAAATCTCACTACTACGTCCTTATGAGCTTTTCAAGTAGTGACACAAAAAGGATAATTGTTTTGAGTAGTTAGTAGATAGCACATGAAGAAATTTACTTGGAATGGTGAAAACACCACATAATAGGTAGGTATGGTGGACACAGGTGGCATGGATTTGGCTCAAGGTTTTGGATGTACAAGAAGCATTCCCTCTTAGTACAGAGTTTAGGCTAGCAAGGTTATTATAAGCAAACATCATTATCAACTGGAATAGCAAGAGTGTACATAAAACACAAGGTTTGACGAACCATAGACTCCCACTGTCTTCCTTGTTAACACATAGCCTTCATCCAAAAATTATCTAGACTACTATGGACTTCCAATTATGCAACAGATTATTATAGCAGAAAATCCTTATAGTAGTTCTTCATTAATAGCCATTACTTACATGATGCACAAGCTTAAACATTAATTACTTGACAGCTCAAAACAATTGGCAAGCATCAAATTACTCAAGACAACGATCTAAAAAGATTCATGTAAGCATTTTATACCACTACCACATGCATAGCATTTTTCTGGTCCAACCAAACACCAATCAACTTATTTGACAACTCTCCAAACAGATATAAGTGAAGCAAGAGAGTACTTTCTTCAAAAGAAACTGAAAGCTCTAACAAGAGATGTATGAAAAACTGAGAGCTAACAGCAATAACAGCAACTAGACAGGAATACTCAACAAGTATAAGTGAAGCACAAGAGTATTCTAATGAAAAAGTGGAGCGTGTCTCTCTCCCAAACATGAATACTAGGATCCAACAAGTATAGCACAGCAAACAAAACAAAACAAACTGAAAACAAAAACACACTGACGCTCCAAGGAAGAGTACACTAGTATGAAGCAATAAAAATATAGCACCATTAGAGATGACCTGATAATTTGTAGATGAAGAAGGGGATGCCTTGGGCATCCCCAAGCTTAGATGCTTGAGTCTTCTTGAAATATGCTGGGGAGGTAAGCCTCCCCAAGCTTAAGCTCTTCACTCTTCTTGATCATGTAATATCATTCTCCTCTATCAACACTTGAAAACTTCCTTCACACCAAAACTTAACAGCTTTTCTCATTAGCAGGTTAGTGCACTAAAAGATAATACTTCAAAGTTCTAGCAAAGACAAAACTCACAAGCCAACTATTTTAAACATTAGCCACTGTTACTAGGCTCAAGTGGGCACTTTTACACGAAAAGAAACCACTTAAAAACTTGTAAAAGAGAGAATGCAAAATAAAAGACAGAATCTGTCAAACCAGAACAGTCTGTAATGACGAATTTTTTCGAGGCACTTACGATGCTCAGATGAAAACTTTTGAAATAATGAAAGTTGCGTAACATCATCAGGAACATGCACAAAAAGTTTCAGCATTTTTCGATTTTTTCTGATTTTCTACTGAATTAAACGGTGACGAACAGCAATCTGTCCCAATGCAGTCCCGAAAATAAAACCAACTTTGCATTAGTAACTCTCCTTGGCACAACAAAACAGCAAATAAAGATACAAAGGAGTTGCTACAGAGGTAAACAAGCATCCTTGACTCAAGAAAACAAAAATAAAACAGCAAATAAAAACATGGGTTATCTCCCAGAAGTGCTTTTCTTTAATGCCTTTGAGCTAGGCATGAAGAGATGCATCAAGTATTGTCAAGACCAGAAAATCCAAAACCATAATTTGTCTTGACACTAGTATCATGTGAGTATTTCATCTTCTTCCTAGGGAAGTGTTCCATACCTTTCTTGAGTGGGAATTGAAATTTTATATTCCCCTCTCTCATATCAATAACAGCACCAACAGTTCTCAGAAAAGGTCTTCCCAAAACAATAGGACAAGAAGGATTGCATTCAATATCCAAAACCACAAAATCAACAGGGACAAGATTGTTATTAACCATTATCAAAACATCATCAACTTTTCCTAAAGGTTTCTTCATAGAAGAATCAGCAAAGTGAACATCCAAATGACATTTTTCCAAAGGTGCAAGCTTGAGAATATCATATAAATTTTTAGGCATAACCGAAATACAAGAACCAAGGTCACACAAAGCATTGCATTCAAACTCACTCAGTTTCATTTTAATAACAGGTTCCCAATTATCATCTAACTTCCTAGGGATAGAAGCTTCAAGTTTTAATTTTTCTTCCCTAGCATGCATGAGAGCTTTGATAATATGTTCAGTAAAAGCCATATTTATTTTACTAGCATTAGGACTCTTAGCTAGCTTTTGCAAGAACATGATGACTTCAGTTATGTTACAATTTTCGAAATTGAAGTTGTTGTCATCAAAAACAATGGAGCAATTATCACCAACACCTCTAAAAATTTCAGCACTTTTACTAGGAACAAAAGTAGTGCTATCAGGCAATTTAAACTTTTTGTAGAGGTAGTAGAGACATTTCCAACACTTATTATCTTTTCACTAACAGTAGGGGGCGCATTAGCATGTGAGGCATCATTTGTTTCATTAGTAAAAATAGTGCAAACTCTAACAACACTATTTTGTTCAGCAATTTCAGCTTCTCTTTCTTCTCTCTCCCATCTTTCATGAAGTTCAGCAAGCATCCTAATGTTATTATCAATTTTAATTTGGATAGCATTGAGTGTTTTACTCTCTCTAATATCACTAGGAATAGCTTTTATTTTCAGCATTTCAACATCATGAGCAAGACTATCAACTTTAGCAGCAAGAGTATCAATTTTTCCTAGCTTTTCCTCAACAGTTTTATTAAAAGTAGTTTGTGTGCTAATAAATGTGACACCCCTCCCTGGCACATATCACCAGAGAGGCAGTCGTCCCGTGCGCCATCCCAAGATGACTGGCCGCACGTCACAACAGTGTAACATAATGGACATCATTACACGATCAGGCACATCAGTGCTACAAATGGTTTACAAGGCCATCAAGGAATGACGAAATATCAATCCCAGCATGGCACGATACAGAGTTTTTAACTGGCAGCGGAAGACATATGAGAGGCTACGGCTTGGAGCGGCTCCACTCCACAGGTTCTGGCTGGGCTACTGATCCTAGCACGCTCTTGCTTCGAATCCTTCCTAAGGTGGGAGATGAATCCTCGACAAAACCTGGCCACAATCACAAGGCCCGTGAGTACATTTGTATGCACTCAGCAAGAATCGCCACTTACTACAAACATTCCAACAATCATGCAGCAAGATATACGTTGGATATAAAATCCTACAACATGGCAAGGTGTAATCTAGATACATGATATAAAAGTAGCATGGCGTTGACAACCAAACATGTCATAAGCAAGCAATAGGGTTATCACCAGTACAGAGTCCAAGCCAGGTGGGGTTGGATCGTATACCGGCAATCAAACAAAGAGATTACCTGTGACGAGTAAACGAGTACACCGGTTGGAGTACGGTATGAAATGCTCCCACTTAATGGCTAAGTTGTGCAACACACGCAAAAATACTTTTCTTACTCGAAATAGTCCCAATCAAAGTTTGTATTAATTTTACAAGCGGGTATATGCGTCTGGGTTCACATATACCACTTCTGTTTTTATGTGATCTGTCATTTCTTCAAAACTTTTCAACTGAAGAAAAGGGCATGATATTCTGTCACACGTCAACCAAGTGGTTAACAAGGGAATCAGAACACCAAGTTTTATTACGGCTGATTCGACATCAACCAGAAAACAGACAACAAACTTGCATTACAAGCTAACACAAGAAAAACAAACAACCTCGCTGATTCTCACCTACCACATACAAGCGCCGCTCAGGCTAACTAAACATGGGTTCTACTCTGCTTGATGGCCTCCGGTAGTTGGTGGAGTGTGGCCGAGACGAAGAGTGGTGTCCACATCTCCATCTCCCGCGGGGTGGGGAATTGCAGGCACGCCTTCGGGTACCGCATCCCATGCTTCGATGAACTGGTGAACTGTAGTTGTTGCGTCTGCTGGGATGGCCTGGAGACTGGGTCCTGGCGCATCGCCCGGGATTGGGAGTTTCTGGCTCCGATCTTGTAGGAGGGAGGAAAGGTTCCTCAACTCCGTAAGCTGTAGGCTAACGTGGATAAGGTTGCGCCTGGTGGCCACGAGTTCTTCCAACAGGGAATCGCAAAGCATCGACATCGCAACTCCGTAGGCGACGCTGCTAATAATGGCAGGGTCGGCTTCTTCGTTGGCGGAGGTTTGGATCAGCTCTGCACCAGGCAGGGGCCTGGCTGGGAAAAAGCGGAACGCTCGACTTTGCGCTATCGCCGGCTCTGAGTGCCGGAGACGAGCGAGGCCTTCCCAGGCTGCTTTCTGGATGGTTTGACTCAGAGTAGGCATGTTCCTTCCACGGATCACGTAGGGCTTCTTTGGGCCTGAAGGGTAGGGACTGATGTGTACGTCTACTCGAAAGTCACCCCCAGGAAATGGGACTGAACTTTTGAACACAACATAATGAGGGCGAACATGGCAACCGAGGAGATCACAGACTTTCCTAAGGACTAGTGGAAAGCCGAGGTGTTCATCGGCCGTGGTTTCTAGGAGGAAGGTGGGCATCACCGGCGGTTCACTCGGGGCTTTGGAACTGGAGCAAGACATGAGAGCAAGGTTTCTCTGCGGGATTCTACTTCGATGGGGTTGGGTTGCCAAGGATAGCAGGCGAGGGTGGGGATAAATGGCAGCTAGGACTGGAGTCTCATATATACTGGGTTGTGTCGGCTCCTTCTCTTGGAAGAAACCGGCGACCCTCTCTCAGGGAATGGGACAAGTCCTACTGTACCTTACTGTGGACCGACACCAGCCATGCCGGTTAGGCGGAGATGGGTTAAATCCATCGGGCTCACTGTCGGGCAAAAGTAAGGTGGGGCTTTCCATGCTAGGGTAGTCTACAGCCAGCCTGGTGCTTGATACCACCTTTGTGACACCCCTCCCTGGCACATATACCAGAGAGGCAGTCGTCCCGTGCGCCATCCCAAGATGACTGGCCGCACGTCACAACAGTGTAACATAATGGACATCATTACACGATCAGGCACATCAGTGCTACAAATGGTTTACAAGGCCATCAAGGAATGATGAAATATCAATCCCAGCATGGCACGATACAGAGTTTTTAACTGGCAGCGGAAGACATATGAGAGGCTACGGCTTGGAGCGGCTCCACTCCACAGGTTCTGGCTGGGCTACTGATCCTAGCACGCTCTTGCTTCAAATCCTTCCTAAGGTGGGAGATGAATCCTCGACAAAACCTGGCCACAATCACAAGGCCCGTGAGTACATTTGTATGCACTCAGCAAGAATCGCCACTTACTACAAACATTCCAACAATCATGCAGCAAGATATACGTTGGATATAAAATCCTACAACATGGCAAGGTGTAATCTAGATACATGATATAAAAGTAGCACGGCGTTGACAACCAAACATGTCATAAGCAAGCAATAGGGTTATCACCAGTACAGAGTCCAAGCCAGGTGGGGTTGGATCGTATACCGGCAATCAAACAAAGAGATTACCTGTGACGAGTAAACGAGTACACCGGTTGGTACCAAATCTTATAATTGCTCCTGTCAACACAATCAGGCTTCCAAGCCTCTAGCCAACTCTGGCTATCAATCCAGCCAACTCTGGCTATCTCCCGGGCATGCACGGTTGATGTTGGCTCTGGCCTAACTATAGGCTTCCAACGCATCACACCGCCATCCCATTCACCTCACAAGTAACATTCCCTGCATCATCTTATTGTTCATTTAGTGAGATCAGGTCGTTCATTAATTCTTTCAAACAAATCTTAAGTTTAACCTCCTGACACGACAAAGACACACAGCGTGACCGACACTGAACTGTTGTTCCATATCCCAGGAACGGGGCTAGCTTGCTAGGTTGAGTCTCTCGAGAGTTTGCTTTCCCACCTATCAGAATGCACCCTACTCAGCCGACGCTCCAGGTTTCTCACGCCCAAAGTCGTACTAAGCAAAATACACTCACATGACGGTCCACTTGCTAAGACACTCTCCTGCACCACCCTATGCGCGTGGCACAACGGCAAGTAAATCCGGCACATCCCCCGGCGCGACCGGGTATGCCTAGCTCCGGACTCCCTATCACAGTCGAACCCGTGCCTGTCGACCTCTACCCTCGGACAGCGCAACCGAACGACTGCGCCTAATGGATGGCACAAAAGGGGCTCAACAACCTACTAGGTCATGGTCCTCCCATGAGACGACGATGGTTCTGCTTTCAAAGTTCAGATTAGTGGCACCATGGACTGACCCTATCGTTGTTTGGAGGGGTGTTTTATTTTAATCCAGTTTCATCACAGCAAGTCCCAAAACAGAGGGTTAGTCCAGCAAATAATCATGATATCAATATCATACATTACCAAACAACAAGGCATTAGCAACATAATAAAGATCAACTACAAAGTATAGTTTAGTTGGTTTGCGTCGACCGGATGACTATCGCGGCGATTCCGCCGACAAGCGCCACCACAGATCAACTAGTTGATTAGCGTCCACCGGGTGACTATCGTGGCGATTCCGCCAACAAGCGCCATCACAGATCGACGTTAATGTTTTAGTGAGACGGCGGCGGTATCCCCAGTCCATTGTCTCGAGAATGATGTGTGTCTGATAAATATTAACAATACATAATATTTCAAGCAATAGTTTAGTTGGTTTGCGGAGTCTGTTACGCATCCGATCCTCCACGCGCAAGTCTTTGGCGGCGTTACCGTCCGACCGTTGACCAGGAAGTGGGGATTCGGGCATATAGTCTCCAAAATGAACCGAAAAGCAATCATAAGAAAGAAAGCATCCATTCCACTCGAGATTACCTCGACGTGGTGTCAGCAATCTTGGCAAAAAGAACCAAATGGAAAGTCAGCTCCCAAGCGTCGCAGTCCGGGTGGTCTACGCCAACCATATTTGACGGAGGGATAAGAAGCAAATAACTCTTTTGGCAAATGCCCCCAACTCCGAGGATCATAAGACGACATTCGTCCGCTCCTCACCTCGGTGAAGAAGAAGAAGCAAACAAAGCCCCGCAAGCGCGAGACGCACAGTTGTAATATTTCCCCCATTCCTTTGACTGAGGCGGTTTCCCCGGCCATTGTCTCGGGAACGGGAGTGATGCACAGATAAGCAATTATAAAGTAATGCGACAATTTAAAATGCAACATGATACACGCAACAATACAAGGCTCATATGAAATACGGACAACAAACAGACATGCAACAATAGTAGTAGACAGACATAACAATATAACAGTAGACAGACATAACACCCGACATGGTATTAAGCAAATAAACAAACAAACAAACAAACATTGAGGGACTGATCATAGCAAGTGGTTAGCTTGCCTTCGAAGACGGGGATCCATTGGGCTTGGAGAGGTCGGGTTGGTTCCGCGGCGTAGGGCAGCGATAGCCCCGTTCCACGGACTCCGGAATGCACGTACAAAAGGGCACCCCATAGAACTATTTTGGAATGAGATGATATCAGTACCACCGGAAAGAGCTCGTCGAGACAAAGATTTAGAAATTTGAATCACCGAAAACGGACTTACGGTTCAAAAGTTGTGGGCATTTGAAAATCCGTCCAGCAGGAAAAGAAAAGAGTTTCGCGAAAAAAAAAAACTGCCCGGGCCGTAAATGGGCCGCTACTGCGCGCCACAGTGCTGCGTTTGGCTGGGCCACTGGTGGGCCGCGATTTGCTGCTGCTGCTGTGCTGTACTGGGCCAAAGAAAACGGTTCGATCCAAGGAAAAAAAGAAACGAAGACACAGGATCGATCGTTGCCTCTTCTTCCTCCCTGCTCCACGTACTGGAAGGAGCAGGAGCTCGCCGGGGACGGCCGGAGAGGACGCCGGGAGGCCGGCCGGCGGTGGGAATGGACCCGGGGCGGCGTCCCAAGGCCAGGGGAGGAGGAACCGGAGGCGGGGGTCGCCTCCCCCGAGCTTGCCCGAGCTCGCGGGTGCCCGGCCATGGTGGCTAACTTTTTGTGGAGAAATTTGTGTGGCTCTTCCTCACTCTTGGAAACTGAATGGAGAGTGGATGAGGAGAGGAGAGGATTGTGAATGGCTAGGTCTTGCTGGGCTGCTTGGAGGTGGCCATATATAGAGGGAGAGGAGGAGAGGTAGGTGGAAGGTAGTTTGGGTTTTAATGGAGCTTTGAGGTCATGGCTTACCTCACCTCCGTCTACAGGGGAGAAGAGGATGAGGATGAGGTGCTGGAAGAGTAGTAGGTCACAGGGGATCCACTGGAGCATAGAGGTTAGGGCTAGGTTAAGCAAAACAAGAGTTCTAAGCAAGTTTGAAAATCTGTCCGAAGGTGTTCGATGAAATGCCCGAATGAACTTTTCGATTCTACAAAATTCCAGAAAAATTCCACTGGCTAGGTTTGGATGCTAGGAGATGGTCCACTGAGTTTGAGCTCAAGTGATTGCTTCCAAATAAGGTTTTGGGTAAAAGTCCGAAAAGGATCATAAAGAGGGAATCGTCGGCATTAGGGTTTTAAGCCGGGGTTTAGCATCTTGTGGTTGGGCTAAGGATCTCATGGTTGTATCAGAGGAGAAGGTGATGGTCTATCACCCTCCATGTAGAAATATCTTGCACAAAAGGTAGGTTGGCATGGTTCTAAAAGTGGGTGAGAAATTAATGGTGTGGTATTTGATTCCTACCAACAAATGAGGGGGAGAGATTGTATTGGATGGAATAAATATAACACTTAATTGGGCTGGTTGGGTATTTACCCCATGTGCATAATTCACATGGTTCTTATCCCAAAAGGTGGCCATGCATGAGAAATATCCCATGGCTAATTTTGGATTAAAATATGAGTGGTAGATGAGTGGCTCAAAATAATCATGTGATATTTTGGGTGTAGATCACGGTATGACAATTATCTCCTAGTTTTGAGGAGTGCTTGAGAGACATAGGTTGGGAAAAACAATTCCCGGATCAACACTTGCACTAAAATATTCATCCGGGGTTTTCTGGAAATATTGCATAGAGAAGTATGCAACAATTTTGTCTCGGGAGATTAATAAGTGGATAAGTAATATTGGAATATTTGGTGGGGTTCTCCAGGCTAGGAACATGTGGTTCACGAGGTAGGTGGAATATTAGAATTTTCAGAACCCAATATTTAGGCTACGAGGTTTTTAGGAAAAACAAATTCCAGCGGAGGTTTTCAAAATGGCAAGGAAATCACCGGAGACTCTCTAGAATTATTTGAGAGAAAAAGAACATGAGGGCATCATCTAGCATCAGAGGGCAAAATAATTTTAAGATACGAGGGAAAAGTTTTTCGGGTGTGAGAAAACACCACTAAAATTAGGGACGAAATTTTGGGGTGTTACAATAAAATCCTTAAGCATGACTTCAAGATCAGAGGGCACACTTCTATTGTTACTGTAGGAATTGCCATAAGAATTGCCATAAGAGTTGCTACCATTAGCAGGATATGGCCTATAATTGTTGCTACCAAAATTATTCCTATAGTCATTGTTGTTGAAGTTGTTATTTTTAATGAAGTTTACATCAACATTTTTCTCATCATGAGCAACCAAAGAAGCAAGAGGAATATTATTTGGATCCACAACACCATGTCCATTCGAAAGCATAGTCATAATAGCATCAACTTTAACACTCAAGGAGGAAATTTACTCAACAGAATTTACCTTCTTACCAGTTGGAGCTCTTTCAGTGTGCCATTCAGAATAATTTACCATCATATCATCAAGAAGCTTTGTAGCAGCACCCAAAGTGATGGACATAAAGGTCCCTCCAGCAGCCGAGTCCAGCAAATTCCTTGAAGAAAAATTTAGTCCTGCATAAAAGGTTTGGATGATCATCCAAGTAGTCAGTCCATGAGTGGGACAGTTTTTAACCAAAGACTTCATTCTTTCCCAAGCTTGGGCAACATGCTCATTATCAAGTTGCCTAAAGTTCATAATACCACTTCTCAAGGAGATAATTTTAGCAGGAGGATAATATTTTCCAATGAAAGCATCTTTGCGTTTAGTCCAGGAATCAATACTATTTCTAGACAAAGATAGCAACCAATCTTTAGCTCTTCCTCTTAAAGAGAAAGGAAACAATTTCAGCTTAGTAATATCACTCTCTACCTCCTTATACTTTTGCATATCACAGAGTTCAACAAAGTTGTTTAAGTGGGCAGCAGCATCATCAGTACTAACACCAGAAAATTGCTCTTTCATAACCAGATTTAACAGTGCAGGCTTAATCTCATAAAATTCTGCTTTAGAAGCAGGTGGAGCAATGGGTGTACAGATAAAATCATTGTTGTTTGTGCTAGTAAAGTCACACAACTTAGTATTTTCAGGATTACTCATTTTAGCAAGACTAAAACAAGCAGCAGGGCAACTTGAAATTAAAAACTAGATGCAGGAATTTAATTTTTTTGGGTTTTTGATTTTTAACAGCAAGCAAAACAAAACTAAAACAAGACAAAAACAAAGTAAAGAGATTGGAACTGAGAGACTCCCGTTTCCAATAGCCTCCAAGTCCCCGGCAACCGCGCCAGAAAACAGCTTGATGGCTACGTGTTGGTGAACCCCAAGAGGAAGGTTATGATGTAGACAGCAGAAGTTTTCCCTTGAATAATCTACCCAAGGTTATCAATCCAGTAGGACTTGACGATCTATCGGAAGGTTGTTGATGTTGACCCCCCCTGGCGCTAGGGAGCTTGCACCAACGTGGAATCTACACAGACACAAACCAGAACTTTGCCCAACACGAAACAGAGAGGTTGTCAATCTCTCCGGTCTTGCAGAAACAAAGAGTTAAACGTATGGTGTGGAAAACAGCAGGAAAAACAGCAAGTAACAGGAAACAGATGATTGCAGCAGGTTGTGTAAACAGTATGAGGAAATTGGACCAGGGTCCACAGTTCACTAGTGGTGTCTCTCTCAGAACAGATAACTAGCATGTTGGGTAAACAAATTACAGCTGGGCAATTGGCAAATAGAGAGGGCATAACAATGCAATACATGCCAAGATGTCTACTATGAAATCTAGTTGGGCATTACAACAAAGTACATAGACCGTTATTCCAACCGCATCTATGCCTAAATAATCCACCTTCAAGGCAGCATCCGCATCCTGTTCAGTATTAAGTTGCTAACAACAGATTATTGCATGAAGTAAAGTGTGTAATGTAATCAATACAAGTGCCCTTGGACACTGCACCAATGTTTTATCCCTAGTAGCAACAGCACATCTACCATCTTAGACCTTTCCGTCACTGATCCAGATATCTAGAGACTGAACCCACTATCGAGCATAAATACCCCCTCTTGGAGTCACAAGCATCTATTTGGCCAAAGCATCTACTAGCAACGGAGAGCATGCAAGATCAAGAGCACATAGATAAACAACTTGAATAAACATGGTATCAATATTCATCGGATCCCAGCAAACACAACATCTAGCATTACAATAAGATGATCTTGATCATGTTAGGCAGCTCACAAGATCTAAACATGGAGGCACAAGGTAGAGAGACAACCATCTAGCTACTGCTATGGACCCGTAGTCCAGGGGTGGACTACTCACGCATCACTCCGGAGGCAGGCATGGTGGTGTAGAGCCCTCTGGTGAGGATCTCCCCTCCGGCAGGGTGCCGGGAAGAGCTTCAGAACTCCTCCGATCTGAGATTGACGATGACGGCCGCGACGGAACTTTTTGTGGAATATGATCGACCGTAATAGGGTTTTCGCGTCGCGGAGAATATATAGGCGAAGAGGCGGCGTCGGTGGCCGAGGGGGGCCACCACGCCATAGGGGGGCGCGGGCCCACCCTGGGCCGCGCCCTAGTGTGGCGTGGCCCCCTGGTGGGTCTGCTCCGACTCCCCTTTGGACTCCGTGATCCCCTCGTGATATTATTGACGATGTCTTTTGTTTCGTCCAATTCCGAGAATATTTCCTTAATAGATTTTCTGAAACCAAAAACAGCAGAAAACAGGGAACTGGCACTGTGGCATCTTGTTAATAGGTCAGTCCCAGAAAATGCATAAAAATGATATAAAGTGTAACCAAAACATGTAGCAATTGATATAATATCAGCATGGAACATCAAAAATTATAGATACGTTTGAGACGTATCATGATCCCCGTAAAATCTCAGGTCATTTGGACGTCGTTTGGGTCCCTGAAACATCAAAATATAGAAAAAGGGGTTTTCTGACAGCGCAGGGTTAATTCCAGAAAAATGAGGAAGTTGTTAATTATCCCCAAAACTCAATATAAATTATGAATATAACCCTTATATGATGCAAATAACATGGAATAACATGTAATAAAATGTAAAGTTCATGTATGCATTTTACATGCATCACCGCCCCACCCTCTGGGTCTTCACGCAACACCAGTGTCTGCTGGTGTTGCAGGACGAGCGTGCGGAAGGCTCGGGCGCTCCGTCCCTTTCCGGCCGCAGCCACTCAATTGGCCGCCATTGTAGCTGGCTCCAGATCCGCCAGGCGCTCAACCATCCGTCTTCCTCCATGTCCTTGTCCTCATCCTCCGATGACGAGGAATAGGAGGAGGATCGTGATCTGCAGATCGCTTGCAGTCTCTCCCGCGCCGATTTCGTGCGCCAGGACGCCAGCGTCATCAGGGCGAGGCCGATCTGGAGGCGGCGGTCCTCCTCTCCGAGGCCTCAAACCAGGTCGAACGCGCTGAGGAGGAGCCCCCAATCCCGTTGTGGGTTGTGCCCCGGATCGTTGTTGAAAGGCTCCTGATTTCTGCCTCGCAGGATTCCGATAGTGGAAGGTGAACCAAACCTTTGTGGTGCGGTTCATCGGAGAAGAAGGTGAAACCTTTGTGGTTGTTGAACCATTGTGTTGGTTCACACCTCTCCAACAAGACGTACTCCCCTAAAAAGGAGGAACTCGGGAATACATCCTCGGCTCCGCGTGCCTCGGTTATTTCTATACCCGAGCTCTTTACTTATGCACTTTACATTGTGATAGCCTTCGTGCTTGAAGTATTCTATATTTCTATCACCTTGTTGCTTGTCTTGCTTAGCATAAGTTGTTGGTGCACATAGGTGAGCCTAGTTTATTTAGGTTGTTGGCTTGTTAATTTAAACACCTAGTTTTATTCCGCAATTATCAAGCCTAAACCGAAAAAGTTTTAATCGCCTATTCACCCCCCCTCTAGGTGACATCCTTGCCCTTTCAATTGGTATCAGAGCCTGGGCTCTCTTTTTGGGCTTTACCGCCTAGAGAGTAAAGATGTCGTATAGAGAATTAGTGCACGATCCCACTCTTATATTCAATGGCACAAATTATGATGTTTGGAAAATTCGCATGCTTAACCTTCTTAGGGACATAAACCCAAATTTTAAGAGAATTGTAGATATGGGTTTTTCTCCTCCAAAGGATTCCCAAAAGTTATCTTTAGAGGATGAGGAAAACTCTTATCTCGATACTCGTGTATCTAATTGTCTTATGTGTGTTTTGAGCGATGTAGTTCTTGCATCAATCATGCTTTTTCGGAACGCTCATGAGCTATGGACCAAGCTTCAAGATAAATATGAAGTGTCCAATATTATTGAGGATGATTGTTCTCCCTCCACCTCCGGCCGTGATGAGTTCACATCTTCTTCCGCTTCACCAACATGTGTTTTGACACAAGGTAATGATATGGTGAGTGGTGATAGAAATTGCTTTGTTGATGGTGAATATTCTATTGACTATACTTCATCTCTATCTCATTGCAATGATCTATCTTTGGACTTAAACACTTCTTGCACTCCAAATGTTTTACATGCTAGTGTTGCTAGTCCTCGCATATCATGTAATAGTTGCTCAACTAAACCTCATGATGATATGTGTCCTATGTCTTGTTGCCATGAAAATAATTCTTCCATATCCTCTAGTATTTGTGTGGCTAACAATATAGAGGAATTCCAACATTTGTTGGAACAAGACATGGGTCTCAATGGTGCTTCAAGTAATTCTTCATCATCAACGTCCATTACCCACTTTTGCCTTATGGCTAGAGATTCAAAGGTATCTCCACCTTTGGAAACCTCTACATCTTGTGATGATGTGGATGAGGATTCTCATGGAGCACTTATGGATGTTGAATCCATAACAAAGAAGGGTGAGATGGTATTTGGTGCTATCCCCAAAGGTAGCAAAGTTATCCCTCCTCTAAGTGAAATAATTGTTTATGCTATTAAGAGTAGGGAAATCATTGAGGACTTGGAAACTCAATTTCTCGAGAAATGTCAAATTGAGAGAGAGGATGCCGATGAAAAGGCATCCTTATTGAATGCCCTTGAGGAAGAGCAAGAGCTTCGAGTGTCTCTTGAGGAGAAACTTGAATCTCTTGATGAATCAAATGATCTTATTATTGCTAAAATTATTAAGGAAAGAGATCATGCTATTGCTAAATATAAAGTGTTTAAAAAGGAAAAAGTTGAATTTGGTGTTGGCAATGCTAGACTAATTGAGGATATAGAGAGACTTAACAAAACCCACAAGGCTTTAGAAAGTGAGCACTCTCTCCTTAGCAAGTCTCATGATCAACTCCAAACTCAACTATCTAAAAGTGATGAGCTTGCCAAGTTGTCTTCTTCCATTTCTAATGTTAATGATGCTTGTGCTACTAACTCCACTTCTTGTGAAGCATCTATTTTGAAGTAGAATGTTGAGCTAAGGGCTCAACTTGAGTTGATATCTAGCAAGTATAGGAAATTGGAAGAAAGTCATGAAAAGCTATCTAGCTCTAATGATGATCTTCTAGCATCCTATGCTAGGCTAATGTTAGCTCATGAGGCTATCAATACAAAGGTAACATCTTGTGATCCTCATGTGGACAAAGGCATAACTTCGACTCTTAATGCTATATTGTCTTGTGCTAGTCCTAGTAATTCATCCACTCACAATGTCGCTACATCTTGTGATGAATTACTCTCTATACCTTGTTGCTCTAACAATGAAGCATCTACTTCCTCTAGTGTTTGTGTTGATACTAACCATGTAGAGGAATTAAATGAGCTCAAGGCCCAAGTCACTTCTTTGAAGAAAGACTTGGAAAAGCGTCATGTTGGGGATTCTACACTTGACAATATGTTGAGTGTTCAAAGACGCCCCAATGACAAGAGTGGACTTGGATTCAACTCCAATATCAAGAACAAGTCCAAGTTCAACAAGAAGAACGAGGTCCAAGAACAAGTCAAGGATTCGGCCAAGATTGTTTGCTTCAAGTGCAAAGTTAAAGGGCTCCATGTTAGATCTTGCCCTTTGAAGAAGAAGGCTCTTAGTGAGAAGCAACAAGGGAAGAAGCCTCAAATTCAAACTCAAGTTCCTCAAGTTGAAGAACGGCCTCTTCCCAAGAAGAATCAAGCTACCCCTCCTCAAGTCAAGACTCCAACTAAGAAGAGAGGAGGAAGTAGATGTTGCTACCTATGTCGTGAGAAGGGTCATGTTGCTTCTTCATGCACAAATGGTACCTTAACCAACCCCATTATTACTGATGATGATTATTCTCTTCGGAAGGATAAGGTTGGCAATGTGTTTGCTAAATATGTTGGTACTCAAAGTGGTGTCAAGAAAAGAACCATTTGGGTTGCCAAACCTATTGTGACTAACCTCTTAGGACCCAACTTGGTTGGGGTCCTGATACGTCTCCAACGTATCCATAATTTATGCTGTTCCATGCTTATATTATACCATTTGCTACATGTTTTATATACACTTCGTATCACTTTTATGCATTTTCTGGGACTAACCTATTAACAAGATGCCACAGTGCCAGTTCCCGTGATGGTTCTGGAAAAATAGGGACCTGGCCTTTTGTTTCGTGCAATTCCGAGAATATTTCCAGAAGTAACTTTCTGAAACCAAAAACAGCAGAAAACAGGGAACTGGCACTGTGGCATCTTGTTAATAGGTTAGTCCCAGAAAATGCATAAAAGTGATACGAAGTGTATATAAAACATGTAGCAAATGGTATAATATAAGCATGGAACAGCAGAAATTATGGATACGTTGGAGACGTATCAAGCATCCCCAAGCTTAGTTCTACTCGTCCTCGAGTAGGTAAAACGATAACAACAAATAATTTCTGAGGAGACATGCTTTCACACAATCTTGATCAATATATTGCAAGGCTCATGTCATGAATGAAGTGACTCAAAGCAATGATCTATAGTTTGCTAACAAATAGATAAAGAGTAAACAATGAATCATATAAGCAAAAACTTTTCATGAATAGTACTTTCAAGACAAGCATCAAAAAGTTTTGCATAAGAGGTAACTCATAAAGCAATAGATTCAAAGTAAAAGGCATTGAAGCAACACAAAGGATGATTAAGTTTCAGCATTTGCTTTCAACTTGTAACATGTATATCTCATGGATAGTTGTCAACATAAAGCAATATAACAAGTGCAATAAGTAAATATGTAAGAATCAATGCACACAAAGTTGACACAAGTGTTTGCTTCTAAGATAGAAAGGAGTAGGTAAACTGACTCAACATAAAGTAAAAGATAGGCCCTTCGCAGAGGGAAGCAGGGATTAAATCATGTGCTAGAGCTTTTTAAGTTTTCGAAAGCATATAGAGAGCACAAAATAAGTATTTGAGAGGTGTTTGTTGTTGTCAACGAATGGTAGTGGGCACTCTAACCCCCTTGTCAACCAGACTTTCAAGAGCGGCTCCCATGAAGGACGTTATTCTACCAGCAAGGTAGATCATCCCTCTTCTCTTTTGTTTACACATGTATTTTAGTTTCTTTATAGATGACACTCCTCCCAACCTTTTGCTTACACAAGCCATGGCTAACCGAATCCTCGGGTGCCTTCCAACATTCACATACCATGGAGGAGTGTCTATTGCAAAATTAAGTTGCTTACTGATAAATCAGGGCAAAACATGTGAAGAGAATTATTAATGAAAGTTGTAATTAATTGGGGCTGGGCACCCCGTTGCCAGCTCTTTTTGCAAATTATTGGATAAGCGGATGTATATGCCACTAGTCCAGGTTGAAAGTCTGTCAGAAGTAAATGACAAGATTGAAAGATAAAACACCACATACTTCCTCATGAGCTATAAAACATTGACACAAATAAGGAGTAATAAAGTTTTGAATAGTTTAAAGGTAGCACATGAAATATTTACTTGGAATGGCAGGAAATACCACATAGTAGGTAGGTATGGTGGACACAAATGGCATGGGTTTTGGCTCAAGTTTTGGATGCACGAGAAGCATTCCCTCTCAGTACAGAGTTTAGGCTAGCAAGGTTGTTTGAAGCAAACACAAGTATAAACCGGTACAGCAAGAATCACATAAAAACATATTGCAAGTATTATAAGACTCTACACTGTCTTCCTTGTTGCTCAAACATTTTACCAGAAAATATCTAGACCTTAGAGAGAACAAATATGCATCCCAAGTCTCAACAAGCTCTACGGTAGTTCTCCACTACTAGGCTTTAACTACATGATGCAAGAGCTTAAACATGATCTACTTGAGAGCTCAAAACAATTGCAAAGCATCAAATCAAAACAAGACAATGATCTACAAGAATGCATATGTCTTTTCCAATACCAACTACTACATGTAGCATTTTCTTTCTTCCAAACAAACACCAATAATTTATTAAACATAAACTCTCCAAATGATAATATAATGCAGCAAGAGAGTATTTATAAACAAGTGCTAACAGCTCGAAGAGATGCATGAAAAACAGGAGCTAAAAGCACTGCAGTAGCTAGTTAAGAATACTCAACAAATATAAGTGAAGAACATGAGTATTCACATGAAAAAGCGGAGCGTGTCTCTCTCCCACACAAGGATTGCTAGGATCCGAATTTATTCAAACAAAAACAAAAATAAAAACACACAGACGCTAAAGCGCATAAGATGTGAAAGAATTAAAATATAGTTTCACTAGAGATGACCTGATAAGTTTGTTGATGAAGAAGGGGATGCCTTGGGCATCCCCAAGCTTAGACGCTTGAGTCTCTCTGAATATGGTTGGGATGAACCACGGGGGCATCCCCAAGCTTAGGCTTTTCACTCTTCTTGATCACATAATATCACCCTTCTCGCTTGATCCTTGAAAACTTCCTTCACACCAAACTCAAGACAGTTCTCATTAGAGGGTTAGTGCATAATCAAAAATTCTCATATTCTGTAATGATACAATCAATCCCAAAGCTTCTGGACATTAGCTACAGCCACCAATGCTTTGTGGAGCAAAGAAATCCACACAAACACAGTAAAAGAGCGAATGCAAAACAAAAGGCAGAATCTGTCAAAAACAGAACAGTCTGGAATGACGAATTTTTTCGAGGCACTTAAGTTGCTCAGATGGATCTGGCCTAAAATAATGAAAGTTGCGTACATATCTCAGGAATATGCGTGATTTTTTCAGAATTTTTGAATTTTCTACAGGGAGATAAGCTCAAATCCGTGACAGCTAAAAATCTGTCACTGCGCAGAAATCCAAATCTTGCATCAACTTTCAATATAGAACTTTACTTGGCACAACATTGCGATAAAATAAAGATACAAAGGAGTTGCTACAGAAGTAACAAAATCCTTGACTCAAAGAAAACAAAAATAACAGCAAATAAAAACGATGGGTTGTCTCCCATAAGCGCTTTTCTTTAACGCCTTTCAGCTAGGCGCAGAAAGTGAAAATCAAGTGTTGTCAAGAGAAGAAGCATCAACATCATAACTTGCTCTAACAATAGAGTCAAAAGGTAACTTCATTCTCTTCCTAGGGAAGTGTTCCATACCTTTCTTGAGAGGAAATTGGTACCTTATATTACCTTCTTTCATATCAATGATGGCACCAACAGTTCGAAGAAAAGGTCTTCCCAAAACAATAGGACAAGATGCATTGCATTCAATATCCATAACAATAAAATCAACGGGGACAAGGTTATTTTTACGTAATAAAAACATCATTAACTCGCCCCAAAGGTTTCTTCATAGCATTATCAGCGAGAAAAACATCCAAATAACAATGTTCCAAAGGTGGCAAATCAAGAATATCATAAAGCTTCTTGGGCAAAACGAAACACTTGCACCAAGATCACACAAGGCATTGCAATAAAAATCATTCACCTTTACCTTAATGATGGGTTCCCAACCATCTTCTAATTTCCTAGGAATAGAAGCTTTAAGTTTCAACTTCTCCTCCCTAGCTTGCAAAAGAGCATTTGTAATATGCTTTGTAAAAGCCAAATTAATAGTGCTAGCATTGGGACTTCTAGCTAATTTTTGCAAGAACATAATAACTTCAGAGATGTTACAATCATCAAAATCAAAATCATTATTGTCAATGGTGGTGGAACCATTGTCTCCAATAGTTTGAAAAATTTCAGCACTTTTATCAGAAAAAGTTTCAGCAGTTTTAGGCAATTTCAAACGCTTTGCAGAAGTAGTAGAGACATTACAACACCAATAACATTACCATCAATAGTAGGAGGCTTACTAGCATGTGAAACATTAGCATTACTAGTGGTGGTGATAGTACAAACTCTAACTATACTATTCTCTTTTTCAAGTTCTTCCTCTTTTTCCCACCTAGCATGCAATTCAGCCAACATCCTAATATTATTATCAATTCGAACTTGGATGGCATTTGCTGTAGCAAATGACTCATCAAGACCTTCAGGTTTCGCTGCCATGTTATTAATCAAAGAGGACTGAGCTTCAGACATAGATGAAATACGGTTTTCAGCAATGGAAATCTTAGTTTGCAAACCTGAAATCTCACTATTTATATTTTCGAGTTGCTGTCCTATATTCTTCAACATGGCAGTTTGTTCATTCATAGCTTTTGTAAACAATTGATTTTGCTCAAATTGTGATTGCATAAAGCTTTTAGTTGATCTCTCAATTTCTATCATCCTTTCCTCACTAGGCATAAAAGATCTAGCATTAAAATAACCATTACCACTTGAAGGAAAAAGCCTAGAGTTGTTGCTACCAAAATTATTCCTATAAGCATTGTTGTTGAAGTTGTTGTTTTTAATGAAGTTTACATCAACATGCTCTTCTTGAGCAACCAATGAAGCTAAAGGAATATTATTAGGATCAACATGAGATCTACCATTCACAAGCATAGACATAATAGCATCAATCTTATCACTCAAAGAGGAGGTTTCTTCAACAGAATTTACCTTCTTACCTTGAGGAGCTCTTTCGGTGTGCCATTCGGAATAGTTGATCATCATATCATCAAGTAGCTTTGTTGCTGCACCTAAAGTGATGGACATAAAGGTTCCTCCAGAGGCTGAATCCAATAAGTTCCTTGAGGAAAAATTTAATCCTGCATAAAAGGTTTGGATGATCATCCAAGTAGTCAGTCCATGAGTGGGACAATTCTTCACCAAAGATTTCATTCTTTCCCAAGCTTGAGCAACATGTTCATTATCAAGTTGTTTAAAATTCATAATGCTACTTCTCAAGGATATAATCTTAGCAGGAGGATAATATTTCCCTATGAAAGCATCTTTGCATTTTGTCCAAGAATTAATACTATTTCTAGGCAAAGAAAGCAACCATTCTTTAGCTCTTCCTCTCAAGGAGAAAGGAAAAAGTTTCAGTTTTATAATATCCCCATCCATATCCTTATACTTTTGCATTTCACAAAGTTCAACAAAGTTATTAAGATGGGCAGCAGCATCATCAGTACTAACACCAGAAAATTGCTCTTTCATAACAAGATTTAATAGAGCAGGTTTAATTTCATAAAATTCTGCTGTAGAAGCAGGTGGAGCAATAGGAGTGCATATGAAATCATTGTTGTTTGTGCTAGTGAAGTCACACAACTTAGTGTTCTCAGGAGTATTCATTTTGAAAAACAAAATAAACTGAATTAAACAAGTAACTAATTTTTTTGTGTTTTTGATATAGAGAAAGCAAACAAAACAAAATAAAAATAAACTAGGCAAGACAAGTAACTTTTTTTTGTGTTTTTGATATAGAGAAAGCAAACAAAACAAAATAAAAATAAACTAAGCAAGACAAATAACAAAGTAAAGAGATTGGGTGTGAGAGACTCCCCTTGCAGAAGCAATTCTGTTTTCCCCGGCAACGGCGCCAGAAAACGTTGTTGGTGGCTCTAGGTTAATAGTGCCAGAAACAATTGCTTGTACGTCACACGTCAGTTGGGAACCCCAAGAGGAAGGAATGATGAGTGCAGCAGTAAGTTTTCCCTCAGTATGAAACCAAGGTTTAATCGGACCAGTAGGAAAACGAGGTTTGCTACGAAGGTGTTGGTGGAGGAGTGTAGTGCGGCGCAACACCAGGGATTCCGGTGCCAACGTGGAGGTTTGCTTTGATTGTGTTGTGCAGGTTCCCACGCGGTGTTTTCCCCCTCTAATCTTCAGCTCCAGGTCTCTGTTTCGTGGTTTCTGTGTTTCGGCGGCGCTCTCTTTCGCGAAAGCCCTGGGGGTCTATATATAGTCATTTTTAGGTCAAGACGAAGCTTCGGGAAGAAAGATCGACGGCAGCGGAGGCCCGAGGGCAATTCGGTGGGTCCCACGCGGTCAGGGAATCTGGCCATGTGGGCCCACCCCTTTCGGCCTTCTGGTCTCCGTTTCTTCGATTCCTTTGCGCCTACGTTTCGTTCCTTCCAAAAAAGTGATCCCCGTAAAATCTCAGGTCATTTGGACGTCGTTTGGGTCCCTGAAACATCAAAAAGTAGAAAAAGGGGTTTTCTGACAGCGCAGGGTTAATTCCAGAAAAATGGGGAAGTTGTTAATTATCCCCAAAACTCAATATAAATCATGAATATAACCCTTATATGATGCAAATAACATGGAATAACATGTAATAAAATGTAAAGTTCATGTATGCATTTTACATGCATCACCGCCCCACCCTCTGGGTCTTCACGCAACACCAGTGTCTGCTGGTGTTGCAGGACGAGCGTGCGGAAGGCTCGGGCGCTCCGTCCCTTTCCGGCCGCAGCCGCTCAACTGGCTGCCATTGTAGCTGGATCCAGATCCGCCAGGCGCTCAACCATCCGTCTTCCTCCATGTCCATGTCCTTGTCCTCGTCCTCCGACGACGAGGAATAGGAGGAGGATCGTGATCTGCAGATCGCTTGCAGTCTCTCCCGCGCCGATTTCGTGCGCCAGGACGCCCAGCGTCATCAGGGCGAGGCCGATCTGGAGGCGGCGGTCCTCCTCTCCGAGGCCTCAAACCAGGTCGAACACGCTGAGGAGGAGGTCTTCCAGTTTGACCTCCGGGCCGCCGTAGCCCTCTCTTTGGTCCCCGGCGAGGGCAAGGGGCTCGAGGAGGAGGCGCTGCCAGGGGAGGCCGGCGGCGACGCTAAGTGAGCCCGCCTCGCCTAATGTAAGACCCAAGTTTAGTAGATTAGGTTTTTTTATTTTGCACATATTTTTGCTTGTTTCGGAAGATTAGCTCTGTTAGTTGTCAGTAGTTAATTGTTTAGACATAGATTTGCTCTGTTTTTAGAAAGCATTGTTTAGATATAGATTTTAGCTCTGTTCTAGTTGTAAGTAGTTAATTGTTTAGACATAGATCTGCTCTGTTTTTAGTAAGCATTGTTTAGATATAGATCTACTCTGTTTTTAGTAAGCATTGTGTAGATATAGATTTTACCTCTTTTCTAGTTGTAAGTAGTTAATTGTTTAGACATAGATCTGCTCTGTTTTTAGTAAGCATTGTTTAGATATAGATTTTAGCTCTGTTCTACTTGTAAGTGAAACTGCATGTGTTGCCCCATGCATGGTTTTGGTAATTAATGACAATCCTTATGGACTAATGTTTGCATTGAGATGTACTTGTAGATCTTGTCCATAGAAAAAGATTGGAGTTCATGTGTTGGACTCTAGAAGATTACATGATGATCAATGCTCTATTCAAGGGTTTATATGAAGAATGGTCATCTAGAGTTGAGCTTATTGCCAGCATGGCTTGGAAAAGAAGATTGAGTGAACTTCATGTTTATCTCCAAGCCATCATCTATATCAAGAGAAGAATATGAAGCGCAAGTGGATACATGAAGACGGAACTTAGCGAGGCTCTCCCATAATGGAGTATGGGGGAGCATTTGGAGAAGTCTTCATCAAGCATGTACTAGCAAGAACAATCAAGAAAGGTGTTCCAACTTGAGAGAGTCAAGATCGTCATCATCAAGCTCAAATGGAATGCGCAAGGCAAAGGTATGATCTTGATAGGTTTTCTATTTTACCGGTCTCATGATGTTAGTGAGAGACCGGGTTATAGGATAGACGGCGTCCTATCAAGAGGGCTCTCAAATGAGTAACTTGATCGCATCTTTGTTGAGAGCTCAAACCTTTGCATAGTCGGCATTTCATCTTTCTTGGTTCTTATTTGGCTTTTATCCATGTGAGGATTTAGAGCTTGTGTTCATCTCCATACCAAGCTTTAATTCATAAAAAACAGATTTTAATTGAATATCTTGTGGTGTTTTTGATGTTGGAGGTTTTACCGGTTTGTCTTTTCTAAGAGAGGTCAAACTCTCCACTTGTGGTTTCCTCCTCACATGATGGACTATGATGTGTATATTCATAATCTTGTTGTGCTTGTGAGTATCTTTCAAACAAGCCTAAGATCATACAAAACGGAGTCAGGATGAGAAACATATTACGGTTTTGGTTTGGAGGTTTTATCGGTTGTTCTTTCATCGAGAGGTCTAATGTTTCCCCATTTGGTTTTATCCTCCATTTTCGGACTATGATGTTTCTCTGCATGATCTTGTAAAGCTCTTCGTTAAGATTCCAACGAGCCAAAGATCATCGAAAATGGAGTTCGGATGCTCAAGATATCTTAGTTTTCGTGTTCGGTGTTGCTGCAGTTTTTTCCTGGCCGGAGTCTCCGGTCCCAGACCGGAGTCTCTGGTCTGCGCGTTTCGTTTTTCGCTCCTCAGGACGGCAGCCTTGGGTGGGGGGTCCGGAGTGACCCCGGAGTGACCCCGGAGTCTGGGGGGCCGGAGTCTCCGGTCTAAGCAGTTTTCCTGCAACGGCTCTTTTTTTGGGAGACCTATAAAGGCCCCTTCTTCCCCAAAGAGCCCAAGTTTTCGACAGCTCGTTTTTCCCCCTCTCTCTCCTCCATTGTTGACCTTGGAAAGCTTGCCCCTCTCCCAATTCCTCCCATGATTCTTGCATATCTTTGAGGGTTTGAAAGAGGAGATCTAGATCTACATTTCCACCAATCCATCTCTCCTCTAAGTGAGGGGAACCTAGTAGATCGATCTTGGAGTTCTTGGTGTTTCTCCTACTTTGTTCTTCCTCTCTTCTCCCCCCATAAGCATTAGTTGCTTGTGGTGGGATTTGAGAGTGAAGGATTTGAGCACTTGTGCTCTTGCCTTTTGCATTTGGTGCATCGGTGTGCTCTCCACGAGATTCGTGGAAGTTGAAAGCTTGTGAACTTGTTACTCTTGGGTCTTTGGACCCTAGACGCCCGTGTGGTGGTTGAGACCCTTGTGTGGTCACTTGTAGCTGTTCGGGAGCCCCCAATCCCGTTGTGGGTTGTGCCCCGGATCGTTGTTGAAAGGCTCCGGATTTCCGCCTCGAAGGATTCCGATAGTGGAAGGTGAACCAAACCTTTGTGGTGCGGTTCATCGGAGAAGAAGGTGAAACCTTTGTGGTTGTTGAACCATTGTGTTGGTTCACACCTCTCCAACGAGACGTACTCCCTAAAAAGGAGGAACTCGGGAATACATCCTCGTCTCCGCGTGCCTCGGTTATTTCTATACCCGAGCTCTTTACTTATGCACTTTACATTGTGATAGCCTTCGTGCTTGAAGTATTCTATATTGCTATCACCTTGTTGCTTGTCTTGCTTAGCATAAGTTGTTGGTGCACATAGGTGAGCCTAGTTTATTTAGGTTGTTGGCTTGTTAATTTAAACACTAGTTTTATTCCGCAATTATCAAGCCTAAACCGGAAAAGTTTTAATCGCCTATTCACCCCCCCCCCTCTAGGCGACATCCTTGTCCTTTCAATTGGTATCAGAGCCTGGGCTCTCTTTTTGGGCTTTACCGCCTAGAGAGTAAAGATGTCGTATAGAGAATTAGTGCACGATCCCACTCTTATATTCGATGGCACAAATTATGATGTTTGGAAAATTCGCATGCTTAACCTTCTTAGGGACATAAACCCAAATTTAAGAGAATTGTAGATATGGGTTTTTCTCTCCAAAGGATTCCCAAAATTATCTTTAGAGGATGAGGAAAACTCGTATCTCGATACTCGTGTAGTTCTTGCATCAATCATGCCTTTTCGGAACGCTCATGAGCTATGGACCAAGCTTCAAGATAAATATGAAGTGTCCAATATTATTGAGGATGATTGTTCTCCCTCCACCTCCGGCCGTGATGAGTTCACATCTTCTTCCACTTCACCAACATGTGTTTTGACACAAGGTAATGATATGGTGAGTGGTGATAGAAATTGCTTTGTTGATGGTGAATATTCTATTGACTATACTTCATCTCTATCTCATTGCAATGATCTATCTTTGGACTTAAACACTTCTAGCACTCCAAATGTTTTACATGCTAGTGTTGCTAGTCCTTGCATATCATGTAATAGTTGTTTAACTAAATCTCATGATGATATGCTTCATGTCTTGTTGCCATGAAAACAATACTTCCATATCCTCTATTTTGTGTGGCTAACAATGTAGAGGAATCCAACATTTGTTGGAACAAGACGTGGATCTCAATGGTGCTTCAAGTATTCTTCATCATCAACGCCATTACTCATTTTTGCCTTATGGCTAAGGATTCAAAGGTTCTCCACCTTTGGAACCTCTACATCTTGTGATGATGTGGATGAGGATTCTCATGGAGCGCTTATGGATGTTGAATCCATAACAAAGAAGGGTGAGATGGTATTTGGTGCTCTCCCCAAAGGTAGCAAAGCTATCCCTCCTCTAAGTGAAATCATTGTTTATGCTATTAAGAGTAGGGAAATCATTGAGGACTTGGAAACTCAATTTCTCGAGAAATGTCAAATTGAGAGAGAGGATGCCGATGAAAAGGCATCCTTAATGAATGCCCTTGAGGAAGAGCAAGAGCTTCGAGTGTCTCTTGAGGAGAAACTTGAATCTCTTGATGAATCAAATGATCTTATTATTGCTAAAATCATTAAGGAAAGAGATCATGCTATTGCTAAATATAAAGTGCTTAAAAAGGAAAAAGTTGAATTTGGTGTTGGCAATGCTAGACTAATTGAGGATATAGAGAGACTTGACAAAGCCCACAAGGCTTTAGAAAGTGAACACTCTCTCCTTATCAAGTCTCATGATCAACTCCAAACTCAACTATCTAAAATGATGAGCTTGCCAAGTTGTCTTCTTCCATTTCTAATGTTAATGATGCTTGTGCTACTAACTCCACTTCTTGTGAAGCATCTATTTTGAAGGAGAATGTTGAGCTAAGGGCTCAACTTGAGTTGCTAACTAGCAAGTATAGGAAATTGGAAGAAAGTCATGAAAAGCTATCTAGCTCTAATGATGATCTTCTAGCATCCTATGCTAGGCTAAAGTTAGCTCATGAGGCTATCATACAAAGGTAACATCTTGTGAGCCTCATGTGGACAAAGGCACAACTTCGACTAAAATGCTATTGCCATGTGCTAGTCCTAGTAATTCATCCACTCACAATGTTGCTACATCTTGTGATGAATTACTTTCTATGCCTTGTTGCTCTAACAATGAAGCTCTACTTCCTCTAGTGTTTGTGTTGATACTAACCATGTAGAGGAATTAAATGAGCTCAAGGCCCAAGTCACTTCTTTGAAGAAAGACTTGGAAAAGCGTCATGTTGGGGATTCTACACTTGACAATATGTTGAGTGTTCAAAGACGCCCCAATGACAAGAGTGGACTTGGATTCAACTCCAATATCAAGAACAAGTCCAAGTTCAACAAGAAGAAAAGGGCCAAGAACAAGTAAAGATTCGGCCAAGATTGTTTGCTTCAAGTGCAAAGTTGAAGGGCACCATGTTAGATCTTGCCCTTTGAAGAAGAAGGCTCTTAGTGAGAAGCAACAAGGGAAGAAGCCTCAAGTTCAAACTCAAGTTCCTCAAGTTGAAGAACGGCCTCTTCCCAAGAAGAATCAAGCTACCCCTCCTCAAGTCAAGACTCCAACTAAGAAGAGAGGAGGAAGTAGATGTTGCTACCTATGCCGTGAGAAGGGTCACGTTGCTTCTTCATGCACAAATGGTACCTTATCCAACCCCATTATTATTGATGATGATTATTCTCTTCGGAAGGATAAGGTTGGCAATGTGTTTGCCAAATATGTTGGTACTCAAAGTGGTGTCAAGAAAAGAACCATTTGGGTTGCCAAACCTATTGTGACTAACCTCTTAGGACCCAACTTGGTTGGGGACCAACAAGCTAAAACTTGATCAATAGGTGTTGTTGGAGGGCATTGGAGACTTGGCTACATTATGAAGAATTAAGGGATCTTCATCAATTATATTCTCAAGTCAAGTCATTTGGATTATATTGTTCTATCTCATATCCAATGTTCCTCCTTGCGGTAACTTTTATTTAAATCATATATACATTGAAAGTTGCTTGCACCCTTGCATGTGTTAGGTTTTGTACCTTGCTAGTGTTGTATGTGTTGTGCTCTCTACTTACTTATCTTGAGTAATCAAGTATGTGTATGTTGGTTTGCACACCATTTACTTGTGTTGAGCCTTATTGCTTTTATTTGATATCTTATCTTGTTGGCTCTCTTTTTGAGAGATTAATGGACTATCCATTTTGGGGAGTGATATGCTTCGTGCACTTCACAATCCTAAAATTGTGTATACATGAGGAATACCACTTAGTGTTGACATATTAATATTATCTATTCTCTATGTGGTATGTCATCTCATGAGAAATTCAAATTCTATAATGTCCATTAATTTCTCGAGTTGGTTTTGTTTGCCTCTTGTTTTAAAATAAATGGATTATCACATTATGGGGGAGTAATAAGCTATGTGCATATTACAAGCCTAGAAAATGTGAACATGTGAGGTATTGCCACCTAGAATTGATTTGTTATTAATCTTATTCCTATGTGGCATGTTGCTCAAACAAGTTCCATTTGGTAAAATGATTTTGTTTAATCACTCTTTTGGATCTTGTTTGCGATGGACATTCTTGGTACGGTTTTCCCCAAATATGTTCGCATATCCTTTTGGGAAATCGATTGCTTCAAGCTACTCTTTGTAGTGGCTTTGCATGATCGCGTGAATACTTGAAGCTATCAAGAATATCTATCTATTTAAGCTTTGGCCTTTAAATCTTCTCTTTTGCCATATGCTTATTTGTTGTGAAATTGGTCTTCAATATCATTCCTATATACCACCGAGAAATATCTCTATATACTCCTTGTCCTGACAAGTGATACTCATATTGTGGTGAAATTTGTAGACCATCTTCACTTTGGCTTTGCTTTGAATTGCCTTATTTTATTGCCAAGGATTTGTTTGATCTAAATCCTCTTGTCTTCCTTGTATCTTTTGGATCTTGTTGCTCTACTCAAAATTTGTTTTATGTCTCTTCTTTAGGAAAAGCAATGATCCAATCTTGTGCATTTACATTCAAAAGTCATACTTCTTGATAATGCACTATTCTTGGGAAGCTATCCTACATTGAGTAGAACATCATTCTTTAAATTGGTTTTGCATCTTATTGCTTTCCTTGAACATGACTAGTGTTTGAATAATATGTATGGAGAGTGATGATCCCATTTGTGTGCATTTTGTATTCAAATGCAAGATCATAAATAATGCACAAATCTTGGGGGAGCAATCCTATATGCTTTTGAACATTAGTTGTCTTCAATTGGTTTTGATCCCGATGACGTGTCTCTTTGGAAGACAAACATTTCTCGTCTTGGTACTTTGTGCCATCATGAGAAGTGTAGAGGGTTTGGTTTATTCCTTGATGATATTTTCATCAATTGGTATCTTACTTTCATTTGGCATCTTTTCAAAGTGGTATCTTCAATCATGTGTTGATTTGGTCTTTGATATAATTTGGGCATTTTTTTTCTTGTCACACTTGTGTGCTTTCTTGGTTTAATTGGTGTTTTGTCCAAATTGTATCTCATTTGGTTCTTGAAAGTCTTGTGCATGCATATTTACTATGTATATCTTATGGCATGCTTACTTTCGTTGATCCAATATATAGGATAAACTCCATCAAATCCTAAATGGCTAAGATGTGCATGAAATTCAATTTCATATCAATATGCACATATTTATGTGGAGTTTGTCCTATGTATTGTAGTTGCTCTAACTACTTTGGGCCCAATAGTTTGGGACCATGTTGTACTTGAATTTGTTTTAGGTACATCGGAGATGCATTGGAAGCTTGTCTCATTTACAAGGAAGGTGTTATCACCATGTGCTTATTGGAGCCAAGCTCGGATGATCGTGAACTCTTATCTTCTACATCACCAATGCTATCTCGGTAACAAGTATCTACCTCATGCATTCAACCTTGTGTAGGTTGTTCTTGGCATGAATTTCTCTTGTTGCAATTCATTTGGTTCTTGCAAAACAACTTTGTTGCAAATGTGGGCAAGCCGGGATGATTACATATCAAGGGGAATATATATAATCATTTTCATGATTCATCAATCCCATATATGTTAATCTAGCACTTTCTACTCTATGTCTCACATATGCAATATTGATGCTTTTCAAAATCATTTGCCTCTTGCGATACTTGTTATCTTTCTCGGAGCATCCCACTATCTTTTTTCCCTTGTGGATATTTTTGATGCTATGATGAGATTGTGTTGGAAGTTCATCTATATCCTTCTAAGATAAAATTGAGCTTTGTGCTATGCTTTTAAGCAATGATCTTATTGGTATATATATGACTTCCACTTGGATATCATGTTCTTCACCGGTATCTATTTGTGTGTGCATGTTTCTTTGTGGACTTATATCTTCATGATTGATGTCTACTTAGAAACTTATACACATGAGAGTAGTTACATCTTTAATTGGTATTCCAATTTTTAGTGACCACCTTTTATTGCTTTTTGATTCTTGGTGGTTTCTAAAAGGCACAAGCTTTTTTTCATTTGGTATATTTTGCATCTTAATAAGCTTGTGGACCTATTTGCTACTCTTGTGTTTGTGTTCAAAATTATCTAGGAGGGAGTGAGGATTCCATGTTGTGCACACTATATTGAAATACAAATCCTTATTGTGCACGTACCTTGGGGAGTTCCCTCTTGATTGTTAGAACACTTGGTTGATCTTATCATAATATCTTCTTATGTTCTATTGGTTTTTCGGATCCTTTGATTGGTTACTTCTTTTGTCGAAGTATCTTTCAATTTGATTTTCTTTTGCAATCTTTGGATCCTCAATATAGTTTGATCTCCTTCCCAACTATTCGTCATTGGATATGTGCATTTGATTTCACTCATATTATGAGAAATGCACACATTATGGGGGAGCTCTTACTATATTGGCCTTCTAAATTTTTCCTCCCATTTCGGCAATCGATGCCAATGGGGGAGAAGTTTAGAGGGTTTAAGGGAATTTGGTTTTATGCTTTAGTTTTGTTCTTAAGCATTTGCCTTTCATGCTCTTGCATCCTTGCTCTTTGTGTTGCATGGTTGCTTAATTCATTATATAAACCCTCGTAAAAGGGATTGTCATCAATTACCAAAATGGGGGAGATTGAAAGTGCATGTGTTGCCCCATGCGTGGTTTTGGTAATTAATGACAATCCTTATGGACTAATGTTTGCATTGAGATGTACTTGTAGATCTTGTCCATAGGAAAAGATTGGAGTTCATGTGTTGGACTCTAGAAGATTACATGATGACAATGCTCTATCAAGGGTTTATATGAAGAATGGTCATCTAGAGTTGAGCTTATTGCAAGCATGGCTTGGAAAAGAAGATTGAGTGAACTTCATGTTTATCTCCAAGCCATCATCTATATCAAGAGAAGAATATGAAGCGCAAGTGGATACATGAAGACGGAACTTAGAGGCTCTCCCATAATGGAGTATGGGGGAGCATTTGGAGAAGTCTTCATCAAGCATGTACTAGCAAGAACAATCAAGAAAGGTGTTCCAACTTGAGAGAGTCAAGATCGTCATCATCAAGCTCAAGTGGAATGCGCAAGGCAAAGGTATGATCTTGATAGGTTTTCTATTTTACCGGTCTCATGGTGTTAGTGAGAGACCGGGTTATAGGATAGACGGCGTACTATCAAGAGGGGCTCTCAAGTGAGTAACTTGATCGCATCTTTGTGGAGAGCTCAAACCTTTGCATACTCGGCATTTCATCTTTCTTGGTTCTTATTTGGCTTTTATCCATGTGAGGATTTAGAGCTTGTGTTCATCTCCATACCAAGCTTTAATTCATCAAAAACGTATTTCATTTGAATATCTTGTGGTGTTTTTGATGTTGGAGGTTTTACCGGTTTGTCTTTTCTAAGAGAGGTCAAATGATGGACTATGATGTGTATATTCATAATCTTGTTGTGCTTGTGAGTATCTTTCAAACAAGTCTAAGATCATACAAAACGGAGTCCGGATGAGAAACATATTACGGTTTTGGTTTGGAGGTTTTATCGGTTGTTCTTTCATCGAGAGGTCTAATGTTTCCCCATTTGGTTTTATCCTCCATTTTTGGACTATGATGTTTCTCTGCATGATCTTGTAAAGCTCTTCGTTAAGATTCCAACGAGCCAAAGATCATCGAAAACGGAGTTCGGATGCTCAAGATATCTTAGTTTTCGTGTTCGGTGTTGCTGCAGTTTTTTCCTGGCCGGAGTCTCCGGTCTGCGCGTTTCGTTTTTCGCTCCTCAGGACGGCAGCCTCGGTGGGGAGTCCGGAGTGACCCCGGAGTCTCCGGGGGGCCGGAGTCTCCGGTCTAAGAGACCGGAGTCTCCGGTCTAAGCAGTTTTCCTGCAACGGCTCTTTTTTTGGGAGACCTATAAAAGGCCCCTTCTTCCCCAAAGAGCCCAAGTTTTCCACAGCTCGTTTTTCCCCCTCTCTCTCCTCCATTGTTGACCTTGGAAAGCTTGCCCCTCTCCCAATTCCTCCCATGATTCTTGCATATCTTTGAGGGTTTTGAGAGAGGAGATCTAGATCTACATTTCCACCAATCCATCTCTCCTCTAAGTGAGGGGAACCTAGTAGATCTTGATCTTGGAGTTCTTGGTGTTTCTCCTACTTTGTTCTTCCTCTCTTCTCCCCCCATAAGCATTAGTTGCTTGTGGTGAGATTTGAGAGTGAAGGATTTGAGCACTTGTGCTCTTGCCTTTTGCATTTGGTGCATCGGTGTGCTCTCCACGAAGATTCGTGGAAGTTGAATGCTTGTGAACTTGTTACTCTTGGGTCTTTGGACCCTAGACGCACGTGTGGTGGTTGAGACCCTTGTGTGGTCACTTGTAGCTGTTCGGGAGCCCCCAATCCCGTTGTGGGTTGTGCCCCGGATCGTTGTTGAAAGGCTCCGGATTTCCGACTCGAAGGATTCTGATAGTGGAAGGTGAACCAAACCTTTGTGGTGCGGTTCATCGGAGAAGAAGGTGAAACCTTTGTGGTTGTTGAACCATTGCGTTGGAAGTTGAAAGCCGGTTTTCCTGATTTTTTTCGGTTTTGTCCTTTTTCCTGGTGGTTTTCTATTTCGTTTTTGGTTTTTTTGTTTTTTAAATGTCCAGATTTTGAAAATGGTTCATGGTTTAAAAAATGGTTCATTTCCTTTTCCTGTTTGGTTTTTCTGTTTCGTTTTTCAAGTTTTGTTTTTTTAATTTCCAGATTTTTGGAAATGGTTCAAGATTTTGAAAAATGTTAAAAAAAAATTAAAAAAGATTTTGAAAATGGTTCATGATTTTGAAAAGTTTCAAATTTTAAAAATGTTCAGATTTTGAAAATGGTTCATGAACATTTTTTCAAATTCATGAACCATTTTTCAAATTCATGAACTTTGTTGAAATTAAAGAAATTTGAAATTCACGAACCATTTTCAAATTCATGAACTGTTTCGAAATCATGAACATATTTTCAAATTGGTGAACCAATTTTCAAATTCATGGACTTTTTTGAAATTCGGGGAATTTGAAATTCATGAACCATTTTCAAATTCATGAACCGTTTTCAAAATCATGAACCAATTTTGAAATTCATGATTTAAAAAAAATTATGACCATTTTTTAAATCTGGGAACTTTTTTATTTCACAAATTTTCTCATATTTCAAATTCATGAACCATTTTTCATATTTGAAACACGTTCAAATTTAAAATATTCAGATTTTCGAAATGTTTCAGATTTTAAAAACTGTTCAGATTTGAAAAACTGGAGCTACTCGTAACTACTAAGGCCCCCTTCTTTTCAGCTTCTACAATAGATTCTAGCCTAAAATCTACAAAAGCCCAAAAGATGGGTCCAGATTCTGTCCAGCTTATTTCCACCGAGAATCTGGTTTCCTTCCTATACCGAGAAGCCGGTCCTGGGCCGATTCTGAGCTGATTCCCGCGATTCCCACCAGTGAAACGAAAGGGCATCCAGCTGTAGACATGTCGTTGCTTGTATTTACGGTCAAATGCCACCACACAGGATAAGGAAAAAAAAAGAACCGCTCGCATCCTCCCCATCGCTTGCTCCTTGGCCAGAACCGAAGAAAAGGCACGGGTTCCTCCGCCTCCCCGTCGCAGCCGCCCCCCCCCCCCCCCCGCCATCGCCCTCCGCCTCCCCGCCGGTCCGCCGCCGACGGCCGGATCCCCGCCGGTCCTCCGCCGACGGCTGGATCCCGCCGCCCCAACCTCCATGCCATCCGCCACGCCCGCCGCCGACGAACCGACGCCAGGCCTCCCACACGAGCTCGTCTCCCTCCCCCCAACCGGCGACCTTGAGCTCGAGGTCGTCCTCCCCATGTCTTCTTCCCTGCTGCAGCGTATGCTAATTTGTTTCTGTTGATTTCAATTTCAGTGAAGTTCGATGTAAATGATACAAGTTTATTGACAGTGTATGATTTTAATTTCATTGTTAAGTTGATCCAGTGTATGCTAATTTGATTGTTAGTAAATGAATTTCAGTTTAATTCAATTACGGTGTATACTTGTGTCATGGTCAGATGTGTTCAATGGTTTGTGTTCAAATTCAGATGTGTACTGCTAGTAATTGTGTCATGGTTAGATGAGTTCGAATTTAGGGGCTTTATAGACATTTCATAATTCAACAATCAAACAAGCCAAATTTACAAAAGCCAAAAAGAAGGGTAGGAACCTGATTCTAGGAGATTTTCCCCACCGCAGCTTCTTTCCACAATTTTCCAAAAGCTAGCTTATCTAGAATCACAAGCTGAAAAGAAGGGGGCCTAAATCATGCAAGCTAGCTTATAGTCGGAAGCAAGCGTACCGAAATTTCGTTCGCACGGAAGCAGTACAGCGTCCACCAAACGTACATGGGCCGAGCCCAAACACAAACACCACAGTGTAGGGGGTACGCGTACGTTGCATACCCAGTGCTAGAGGCGCGGAATAGGAGCTCCCAGCAAACCGTGGGTTTTCTGCATGACGATGGTTTTTGTTTGTTTGTAGAAAAGCAGCGTGAATGGTTTTTGCGCTTCCTCCTGATGTCATTATTTTCCCTGTCCATTTCTTTTTCCTTTCTTGATTTCATTCCCTATTTTTTCGTTTTATTTTCCCTTTTAGGTTTCAAATTTTGAATTTGCCAATTACTCACTCCGTTTTTAAATATAAGATATTTTAGATATTGCACATGTTGTCCACACATACGTACTAAAATAAGTGAATATAGACATTAAAACATGTCTAGATACATGTACATACATGTGAATGTGAAAAAAGATACATCTTATATTTAAAAACGGAGGAGTACTTCATTCTCAGGCTGTGCAAGAGTGAACTTTGTATTTTTTTTCATTCTTTTCGATTTATTTTTTCTTATGGTTCATGTCTTAAGACACATTATTTTCCACTCGTCTTGGGATATTTTTATTCTAGAAATTATAAATTCTCAATTGTTTCACTTTGTCTGAATATTTGTGTTCCTCGTGTAGTGCTGATTTATTCCACGAGTGTTTGAACCGGAACCAAATTTATGTTTTGACTTATAGCGAGTATTTGTTATGAGAGATCACCGAACCAAGGTCGGCTCCAAGGTCCTTGGCGCCGAACTCATCGAGCACCTAAGTGACAAATCGTCTTGGTGCCGACCTGCACCCTTTCGGCTCCTTCCGCGCGCCGACCTGAGGGATCGGATTTTGAAATAGTTACGCTGAGGGATCAGACGTGACATTACTTTCGTAAAAGAGCCAAATTAGGTAAAAAATACTGTTTCGGGGCTCCCACCACATCTCATATGTCCAAGAAATTACACATTGTTTCATGCGAATAATCTCTTGTATGCCTTCTCTCCATCACCATGTCAGCCTCCATAACTTTTGTCAAGTCGTCCAGGTGTGCATCTGTGGCTGCCCAATTCGGTATTGCTTACGATACCAACAACGCGTGCCATACTTTCATGTGATACATTTGTCGGATCTTGTTAGCAATATGAACATGGAATTATGATCACGGAAAGTCTTTCTGCTGCAACTTTTTTCTGAACATGAACGGGCCCAAAGGACCCAGATGCTACTCATTAGCATCGCTGCGTTACAAATTACATAAATATCCACAAGAAAATAAAATGGCAGTCAAGACCATCCCTTTTATAGTAAGGACCCTGGAAAGGTAAAGAGGAAAGCAATCGAGTCCAATAGACCCTTCTTCACCGCAGCGCAACGACAAACTCGATGGTCGGAGCAGCCATACTAGCACGGGGTCGAACCACTTGGGCCATCACTTCTGGAAACTCTCTCACTAGAGTTGAAGATCCTCCCAACCGGAGGAAGAACATACCGGAAACGCGGCTGAGGAGGGTCGCCCTTCGACCATGTGAAGCAGCGGCAGGACGGTCATGTCGTCGGATCATCCGCAGCTGAGTGACTCCAAGTGATTTGAGCAGCATGTCAGATAGATCGAAGCCAAAGCCTCCTTCTTCCCCTCCCCTCCTTCACCTCCCTGATGACTGGAGCAGGTTAGAAGAACAGCATAGCCCGCATCAACATCACCAGCAGGACCCTTCGAGCTTATTAGTGGGGAGGCAGCAAATATCTCTCCCCCACCCTCGGCTACGACCACCCGAGCGCCACAGAGAGGAGAACGAAATCCACCAGGAGCCAGATGCAGCTCGGTTGCATCGGGATCCAGCAACCCCTCAACATCAAGCCATACTCCACGCTAGGAAAAAACAATCTACGACTCTAGCTATGTACAGGAAGGGGTCGGTCTCCCCTCCCCCCCCCCCCCCCCCCCCCCCCCCCCCAATAGCCGGGGAAGCCGCGGGGGAGAAAAGGGAGAGGTGCGGAGGTTGCACGGGGAGCTCTCCGGCGTAGGAGGAAGAAGAAAGAGGTGGGGGGGGGGGGGGGGGGGGGGAGGAAATGCTGTGTCATTTCTTCAGCAACGCACAAGAGAGCACGCCTTTTTATATATAGAAGGAGAATACAATGTTTACAATAACTCACAACACACACAAAGCGGTCAAAAGACCGGAATGGATGCGAACATTCTCACAAAAAACACACTGTCTGCCACATAGTTACCTCGGCCTTGATGGCATCAAGCGCACTCGCCTCAGTACCCTATGGTTTCTCTCAAGCTAAATCGAGCGCATGACGGGAAGCACAAGCGATATGATCGTTGGCGACCGGCCAATGCAACGTCATCGTCATCCACCAGCCTCCAACTTGTCCGTGGCCGAAGGCGCAAGCTCAGGGCGCCCAAGCCCAGAGAAAACTTCGATTAGGCTTTTTTTTTACAGGGTGATGGTTTGTTTGATTGTTTCATAGCCAGACAAAGTTCCATTACGCCGGGGACAGTGCTAGAATGGGACCATGGACGTATCACAGCCTCACTTGACCTTTCTTAGGTTTCAGATCGACCTTTACTTTTGCCCGGGCTGCTCTTGCGCATGTACGCTGTTGCCCCTATAAATAGGAGTCTAGAAGCAAATGTTGCTCAGATGTACGATGTCAGTGGTTTAAATATCTTATTAAATTGCCATCTGTACCCAATCCTTAGATCTGCACTTCACGGATGTGTTGGCGACAATAAGTAGAGTCTAGTGCACTTTATACGTACCCGCTCGTGGTTAATCAAGATGTATTCTTAACGAGGCAATGCACTAGTTCAGGACAAGGAGATGCAAATACTCAAAATACACGAGTCAATTCTTACAAAGCAAAAAATATAGAACCTTCAAAGAAAAACAGAACATATCAAGTCAGGTTTAATTCATATGGAACCTGGAACATAACTGTGCTTTTTTTATGAAGACAATAGTCTAAAACAAACACAAGGCTGGATAACCAGTAACAAACAACCTATTAAACACTCACACAAAAAAAAACCACCGTCTTCCACCTCTTGGCGCCGGCCATGATCTCATCAAGCAGGCGCTCCCCAATCTTGACCTTGTTGTTGAACACCTGGTTGTTCCGATCAACCTAAATGGATCGGAAGGCAAGGAGCATAAGAGAGCAGTTGGACAACGCAAGCAACCAAAACTCCAACCTGACCACCCGACACTAGTACAGATCGGGCAATTTAAAACCCCGCGATCGCAGACGGGAGCTGGCGCCTGTTGGAGATATGCCCTAGAGACAATAATATTTAGTATTATTTTATCTCCAAGTTTATTATTAATAGTTTATATCTTTATGCTACAACTGCATTGGATACTTGAATGGCGAATTAAAAGTATTCAAGAGGAAAACCTCCGATGCATGTGTAGAGATATGAACAAGTAAAAGCGTTCATATTCTTGTCTCTAAGACTATCCTATCTTGTTACCTGATGATCGTGTTTTTCTGATCATGGACTTTGTATAAGTCATGTAACTATAGGAGTTTATTATCGGAATGATAATAGTACTGAACCGACCCATCCTATGATCTTGCTATGAGACAATATCGTCAAGATGAAGAATAGCAAAGATCATACAGAGTTTTCATTAGTTAGTTCCTATACCTTGAGAACATCTAGTGACCTCTTATTCGACACTCACGTTTTGATTGTCATCTAACGTTTGGCCGTAACTGGGGACCATAACGATGACTATTGGGTTTGAACTAGAATGAGTAATGGAACTGAGATTGTTCAAGAAGGGTACTTACTCCTCCAGGCGATGGAGAGATACATCCTCTAGGCCATCTCAAGTATAATCATGTCACCCCCATCGTCTGGCCAGACACAGTGTGATTTATCACAGGACATTGATAATACGGTATGAGAAAAGAGAATGATATTGGTACGAGTTTCATATGTGTTATGATCAAAGGGTTTTGATCACACTAGATCACATTTGTCTCACACTCTAGATATCATTGATATCGTGTATGTAAGGGGATTAGCGTAATGAGAAACATAAAGAGGTTCTGTCGTTCACTCGGTAATGCATAGGAGCCAGTACAGACGTCTAGGTCCCAATGCTGGTTATTGTCTGGTAAGCTCACAGGCATGTCTATGTGTTACAGCGAACCTTTCGGGTCACACACTTAAGCTGCGAGTCAATCTTTTATTGAGAGAATAAGGATGTAGTGTGCAAACCAAAAGAACAAGGTGGGCTCGGTGTTCTGAACCTGAGAATACAGAACACAAAGCACTGTTGATGAAAAACTTACACAAATTCTACAACAGGATGGATATACCCTGGGTTAAGCTTATATGGAATGCCCATTACAGCAACAATGTGATCCCACATGCTTTTAATAGAAAGGGCTCTTTTTGGTGGAAATATTGTATGGCTCTCTTTGAACAATACAAGGACCTAACTATCTGCTCTCCAAAAGATGGTAAAACAATTCTTCTATGGAAGGACAATTGGGGGGACTCAGTAAGGGAAGATAAATATCCTCACTTATTCTCATTTGCTTCAAATGAAAATATATCTCTTCGGAAGGCCTGGAATGATTTGAATGAGGACATATACAACATGTTCCAGCTACCCCTTTCTACTATTGCCCATGAGCAACTTCTGGAACTTAGAGAAGAATTAATGTCCATTCAACTGAATGAAGAACATGACAAATGGAATTTATCAGGATCAGATGCTAGATATTCTACGAGGAAAATACATAGAGCAATCATGGGAGAACATCAACCTCTCCAGGCAATCCTGGATATATGGAAAACCTCAGCTTACCAAGACACAAGTTTTTTGTGCTTCTAATATATGGCAGGCTAAACACCAAAGAGATGATGAAGAAGAAAAACTTCCATGTTGAATTCACGGATTGTGTTCTTTGTGATACTTGTCCAGAAGAAACACTTCATCACTTATTCTTCGAATGCAGCTTCAGCCAGAGTTTTTGGTGGGCTTTGAATGGAACACTGATTATGACATAAATGAGATGATCCAGGAAGCACAGACAAGATATTCCATTAACTTCTTGATGGAAATAATGATCACTGGATGCTGGAGTATTTGGGAGCAAAGAAATGATGATATTTTTCGTGGAATTGAACCATCTGTAGACAGATGTGTTGTTAGATTTAAATCCTTTCTAACCTTATCCATGCATAGAGCTAGGCCTAGTCTTAAGGATGGTATGCAATCATGGCTAGACACATTATGAATAACTGATGTACATGTACCATGTAAATATGTGATCTGGCAATAGAAAATGGAAAATGGAACAGTAGGGGATTTCCCCTACTGCACTGCGCTTCAAAAAAAAAGATGTAGTATTAGTGGTCATGAGATAGTGTCGGAGTAGCTCCGATATCACCGGGACTTGTTCCAGTGAAGGTATAGAGAAAGAGAAGGCAGACATTCTATGTCTCGGGATAATAGGAAGTGTTTCTGTTATTGTCGGATTTATTCCGAGGGTGTTTTATGTAAGTGGAAATATTTGTCCAGAGTATTTTGTCTGCAGACACTCGGTGTCCCAGATCATATAAAACACTTAAAAGTGTTATATATGATAGGTAATTAATTCGGGAAATATTCTGTAAAAGGAAATATTCAAATCAGAATTAATTAGACAAAATATTATTTAATTAAATATTGATTTATTTAATTGATAAATAATTATTGGAAAAATATTAAGCCCAATAATAAGTGACTTCCACATGGGCCCGAGGGCCCACGTGACAGCCGCACCACGGCTAGGCGGTGGCGGACGCGGCGACGTGGCGGCCAGGCGGGCCGAGCGGGCAACGCGGCGGCCAGGCGGGCCGTGCAGGCGTACGCGGGCACGGGTGGGCGCAGGCGCGGGCGGGCGGGCGCGGGCAGGCGGGCGGCCGACCGGGTTCCACTCGGAACCGGTTCGGTCGGGCCCCACCCGGGCCGGTCGATGCAAGGAAGGAGAGGGAGAGGTGAGTTGGAGCTCCCCCTCCCAAACTGAATTGGGCTAGGGGACCTTCCCCTTGCACAAGCACCCCTCCCCTTTGGCCACCTATATAAACACCACTAACCCCATGGGTTGAGATGAATCAAGCAATGCATAAGTTTCTCTCTCTAGATATTGTGTAATTAGAGGATGCTCTAACTAGACGGCGCTCTAATTAGACATTGTTCTAATCTCTCTCTCTAGTAGATCTCATGTGTTGAGAATTAGATCTCTCTAATCTCATATTGCTCTAATCAACTTTGATTAGATCAACCACCAAAACTACGCCGCAAGGCAGTCTCTCTTCCTCGGTTGCAAGTAACTCTGGACGGCGAAACGCTGACGGATTGGCATGGTGTACGTGTGGATACTGCTAGAGCGGGGCTGTGTGAGTAGTCCCTCGACGACAAGAATCGAAAGGCAATCTCATCTCCCGACGTGGACGTGAGATTCTTCATCAGGGTTCACCGACATCTACTTCGACTACAACAAGATCTTCCGCAACGGTTGTAGTAAGTTTTTTGGATCTAGCATTATTGGGTGCTGCATATCTTCATAGTATAGATCTTGGGCTGTTGCGTAATATGCTAAGCGAAATTTTTAAGTTTCCGTTGCGCAACCCAGCAGCGCCCGTGTGCGTTATCACCTATCGCTTACCCTTCGAGAATAAAAAGGCCCGCAGAGCCTTCGATGTCCATATATTCGCATAAGCTTTTGTGTTTTTAACCGTGTGCTGCATATCGCATACGATCGGGTCATGTTGAACGTGTGCATAGTGCTCACCATCGCACACCATTTATTTGCAAAAGTCGTGTGAAATCGAACCGTATGTCTATACAAAGTTATCTTTATATATATTATGTGAAGTGTAATTTCAAGCGACAAGTGTTTCAATTCGATCGTAAAATACAATTACGGCCCAGTAAATATTGGCATTTCTTTCTTTCCCGCATCCTTTTCCCGCCGTTTTGCCGCATTCCCGCCTCCTCACCGCCCCGCGCTCGTTGAAAGGACAATGATGTCGCCTAGAGGGGGGGGGGGGGTGAATAGGCGAATTAAAACTTTTCCGGTTTAGACTTGATAATTGCGGAATAAAACTAGGTGTTTAAATTAACATGCCAACAACCTAAATATACTAGGCTCACCTATGTGCACCAACAACTTATGCTAAGCAAGACAAGCAACAAAAGTGATAGCAAGATATAATACTTCAAGCAAGAAGGCTATCACAATGTAAAGGGCATAAGTAAAGATCTCGGGTATAGAAATAACCGAGGCACGCGGAGACGAGGATGTATTACCGAGTTCCTCCTTTTTAGGGGAGTACGTCTCGTTGGAGGGGTGTGATTTTCAAACTCAAGACGCCACAAATGGTCTCACCCTATTCTCCGATGAACCTTGCCCAAAAGCTCGGTTCACCTTCCACTATCGGAATCCTTCAAGGCGGAAACCGGAGCCTTTACAACAATCTTGAGGCACAACCCACAAAAGGATTGGGAGCTCCCAAGTGGCCACAGAAGGCCTCAACCGCCACCAAATGCGTCTAGGGTCCAACGACCCAAGAGTAACAAGCTCACAAACTTTCACTTCCACGAATCCTCGTGGTGAGCACAAACCGATGCACAAAAGTAATGGCAAGAGCACAAGTGCTCAAATCCTTCACTCTCGAATCCCACCAAAAGCAACTAATGCTTATGGGAGGAGAAGAGATGAAGAACAAAGAAGAACTCAACAAATGGAACTCCAAGATCTAGATCCAAAGGGTTCCCCTCACTTAGAGGAGAGATGGATTGGTGGAAATGTGGATCTAGATCTCCTCTCTCTTTTCCCTCTAATTTGAGGCAAGAATCATGCAGGAATAGAGAGAAATCAAAGCTTCAAGAGGTCAACAATGGGGGGAAATTTCGTGCTTAGAAGCTATTGACACATTGGGGGAAGAAAGGGCCCTTTTATAGGTCCCCAGAAAAAGCGCCGTTGCACCCAGAGAAAACAGGATAATCCGGTTCAATTTGGGATAGGATAATCCGGTTTAATAGGATAATCCGGTTCAGTTTGGGATAGGATAATCCGATTCAATAGGATAATCTGATTCAGTTTGGGATAGGATAATCCGATTCAATAGGATAATCCGATCCTTTTTAGGAAAATCTGAAAGCAAATATCCGGTTAACTCCAGTAGGCTTTGCGTCCTGGTCCTTAGCCGTTTTCAGCTCGAGAACTTGGGGGCCGGATATTCCGGTCCAAAGCAAACCCGGAATATCCGGTTTTCTGAAAATTGACAGAAATAGCAAAACGAAAACTGCAATATCTTTTTCATCCGGACTCCGATTTCGATGATCTTGGGCTCGTTGGAATCGCAACGAAGAGCCCTTCAAGATTATGCAGAGAAACATCATAGTCCATCATGTGAGAAGGAAGCCACAAGGAGAGAGTTTGACCTCTCTTAGAAAAGGCAAACCGGTAAAGCCTCCAACATAAAAAACGCAACAAGATATGCATATGAAATCCGTTTTTGATGAACTAGAGCTTGGTATGAAGATGAACACAATCTCTAAATTCTCACATGGATCAAAGCCAAATAAGAATCAAGAAAGATGATATGCCAAGTATGCAAGGGTTTGAGCTCTCCACAATGATGCGATCAAGTTACTCAATTGAGAGTCCCTCTTGATAGTACGCCGTCTATCCTATAACCCAGTCTCCTACTAACACCATGAGACCGGTAAAAAAGAAACCTTATCAAGATCATTACTTTGCCTTGAACATTTCACTTGAGCTAGATGGTGACGATCTTGACTCTCTCAAGTTGGAACACCTTTCTTGATTGTGCTTGCTAGCACATGTTTGATGAAGACTTCTCCGAATACTCCCCCATACTCCGTTATGGGAGAGCCTCGCTTAGCTCCATCTTCATGTATCCACTTGCACTTCCTCTTCTTCTCTTGATATAGATGACGGCTTGGAGATAAAAAAAATGAATGTTCACTCAATCTTCTTTTCCAAGCCATGCTTGCAATAAGCACAACTCTAGATGACCATTCTTCATATAAACCCATTGGATAGAACCTTTGTCGTCATATAATCTTCTTCTTTCAATCTTGATACCAACACATGGTGTTCAAGCATTGCCAATGGACAAGCCCTACAAGGATAGCTCAATGCAACCATTAGTCCATAGAGATTGTCATTAATTACCAAAACCACACATGAGGGCTTATTTTGGTAATTGATGACAATCTCTTTTGAGAGGGTTTATAATATGGAATTTAACGAACAAGGAGCGGTTGCACTAACATTAAATACTACAAAAGTATGTGATGTTAGTCCAACCACATATATAGTGCAAACTCTCCCACAATCTACGCACGTGTGTATGAACATGAATTCATTACATATATTGTCAACCATTACCGGTGGTGGGGTTTCCACTATATACAAAACCAAGCAACGAATGGAAAGGAAAATACTTAAGAACCAATCAAAGTACAAAGCCGAATTCCATTAACCCTCCAAAACTTCTCCCCCATTGGCAACAATTGCCGAAATGGGCAAAAAGCTTCGGAAGACCAACATAGTGAGAGTTCCTCCACGAGTTTAGCTTTTCTCATAAAAATGAGTATAATCAAGAGGACATTTCCACCGATCAATAATGGGAGGAAATCAAACTATATAGAGAGTCCAAAGATTGCAAAAAAATAGCAAAGGGAATGATACCTCAACAAAAGAGGCAAGCAAACAAAGGATCCGAAACACCAATTGGACACAAGAAGATTTTATGATAAGATCAACCAAGTGTTCTAAACATCAAGAGAGAGCTCCCCAAGGTACATGCACAAAATAGGATTTGCATTGCAATATGGTGTGCACAACATGGAATCCTCACTCCCTCCTAGACAATTTTAGAACACAAACAAGTGCAAGAGAGAATTTTTAGAATACCAATTAAAGATGTAACTACTCTCATGTGTATTAGTTTCTAAGTAGACATCAATCATGAAGATATAAGTCCACAAGGAAACATGCACACACAAAATAGATACTACGGTGAAGAACATGATATCCTAGTGGAAGTCATATATATACCAATAAGATCTTTGCTTAAAAGCATAGCACAAAGCTCAATTTTATCTTAAAAGGATATAGATGAACTTCCAACAAAATCTCATCATAGCATCAAGAATATCCACAAGGGAAAAAAGATTGTTGGGATGCTCCGAGAAAGATAACAAGTATCACAAAGGGCAAATGATTTTGCAAATTCATCAATATTGCATATGAGAGACTCTGAGAAGAAATGTGTAACACCCCGGCCACCCCGGGCCGGGCCTGTCACCCCTGGCAGCTCTCTAGGATCTCTAGACTGGCCCCACAGATCAACACTGGTCTTTTCTGCGCACTTTGTCCTCACTCGTGCGCACCCGGGAACTGGGTCACCCATCCTTGGATTACTCCGGGCCAAGCACGCTTAACCCCGGAGTTCTTTCCAGATGAGCTTCCGGAAAAGAAGTTGCAACTTGTTGATATGAGTATTCTATCAATCCTATTAAGCCCTGAGCCAGGATCTCACATCCTTCCCCCTTAGAAGACCGACGCCCTCGTTAGTCAGCCCCCAGTCCAGGAACTTCCCCTCTTGGTACACGTCTGTGCGTCCAGTGCCGGCACATGCTCCACATGTCCGCGCCCCTGACCCGTGTTGCCGCGAAGGTCGGCTCTGATACCAAATTGTAACACCCCGGCCACCCCCGGGCCGGGCCTGTCACCCCTGGCAGCTCTCTAGGATCTCTAGACTGGCCCCACAGATCAACACTGGTCTTTTCTGCGCACTTTGTCCTCACTCGTGCGCACCCGGGAACCAGTTCCCGGTCGGTCACCCGTCCTTGGATTACTCCGGGCCAAGCATGCTTAACCCCGGAGTTCTTTCCAGATGAGCTTCCGGAAAAGAAGTTGCAACTTGTTGATATGAGTATTCTATCAATCCTATTAAGCCCTGAGCCAGGATCTCACAAAATGCTAGATTAACATATTGAGATTGGAGAATCAATAAATTGATTATATATTCCCTTGATACGTAATCATCCCGACTTGCTCACATTTGTAATAAAGATGTTTTGATAAATGCTTTGCAAGAATACATCAATTGCAACTAAAAAGATTCATGCCATGATACAACCTACACAAGGTTGGAAGATAGAAATATGTGCATGAGGTAGATACTTGTTACCGAGATAGCATTGTTGATGTAGAAGATAAGAGTTCACGATCATCCAAGCTTGGCTCCAATAAGCACATGGTGACACCACCTTCCTTGTACATGAGACAAGCTTCCAATGCATCTCCAATGTACCTAAAACAAATTCAAGTACAAAATGGTTCCCAAACTTATTGGGCCCAAAGAGTTAGAGCAACTACAATACATAGGACAAACTCCACATAAATATGTACATATTGGTATGAAATTGAATTTCCTGCACATCTTAGCCTTTTAGGATTTGATGGAGTTTATCCTATATATTGAATCAACGAAAGTAAGCATGCCATAAGATATACATATAGTGAATATGCATGCACAAGACTTTCAAGAACCAAACGAGATACAAATTGGACAAAACACCAATTAAATCAAGAAAGCACACACAAGTGTGACAAGAAAAAGAATTGTCCAAATTATATCGAAGACCCAAATCAACACATGATTGAAGATACCACTTTGAAAAGATATCAAACGAAGGTAAGATACCAAATGATGAAAATACCATCAAGGAATAAACCAAACCCTCTACACTTCTCATGATAGCACAAAGTACCAAGACGAGAAATGTTTGTCTTCCAAAGAGACACGTCATCGGGATCAAATACACGTTGAAGACAACTAATGTTCAAAAACATATAGGATTGCTCCCCAAGATTTGTGCATTATTTATGATCTTACATTTAAATACAAAATGCACACAAGTGGGATCATCACTCTCCATATATATTATTCAAACAAAGGTCATGTTCAGGAAAGAGCAATAAGATCCAATACCAAAAAAAAAAGTTCTACTCAATGTAGGAAAGCTTCTCCAAGAATAGTGCATTATCTAGAAGTATGACTTTGAATGTAAATGCACAAGAACGGGATCATTGCTTTTCCTAACTCAAGAAAGCACAAAGCAAAATTTGAGTAGAGCAACAAGGATCCAAAAGATACAAGGATGACAAGAGGATTTAGATCAAACCAAGCCCTTAGCAATAAAAATAAGGCAATTCAAAGCAAGAGCCAAAAATGAAGATGGTCTACAAATTCCACCACAATTATGAGTATCACTTGTCATGGATAAGGAGTATATGGAGATAAATCTCGGTGGTATATAGGAATGATATTAAAGACCAACTCCACAACAAATAAGCATATGGCAAAGGAAAGGATTTAAAAGCCATGCTTAGATAGATAGATATTCTTAATAGCTTCAATATTCACGTGATCATGCAAAGCAACTCCAAAGAGTAGCTTGAAGCAATTGGTTTCCCAAAAAGATATAGCGAACATATTTGGGGAAAGCTGTACCAAGAACATCCATCACAACAAGATCCAAAGAAGAGAGACAAAAGGCATTTAAGCAAATATGGAACTTGTTAGAGAAACATGCCACATAGGAATAAGATAATGAAGAATATCAATTCTAGGTGGCAATACCTCACATGTTCACATTTTCTAGGCTTGTAATATGCACCTAGCTTATTACTCCCCATAATGTGATAATCCAATTTTCTTAACAAGAGGCAAACACAACCAACTAGAGAAAATTAATGGACATTATAGAATTTGAATTTCTCATGAGAATGACATACCACACAGAGAATGGATAATATTGAAATATCAACACTAAGTGGTATTCCTCATGTATACACATTTTTAGGATTGTGAAGTGCATAAAGTACATCACTCCCCCAAAATGGGATAGTCCATTAATCTCTCAAAAAGAGCACCAACAAGATAAGATATCAAATAAAAGCAATAAGGCTCAAAACAAGAAAATGGTGTGCAAACCAACATACACATACTCGATTACTCAAGATAAGTAAGTAAAGAGCACAACACATACAAACACTAGCAAGGTACAAAACCTAACACATGTAAGGGTGCAAGCAACTTTCAATGTATATATGATTCAAATAAAAGTTACCGCAAGTAGGAACATTGGATATGAGATAGAACCATATAATACAAATGACTTGGCTTGAGATAATATAATTGATGAAGATCACTTAATTCTTCATGATGTAGCCAAGTATCCAATGCCCTCCTATAATACCTATTGATCAAGTTTTAGCTTGTTGGTCCCCAACCAAGTTGGGTCCTAAGAGGCTAGTCACAATAGGCTTGGCAACCCAAATGGTGCTTTTCTTGACACCACTTTGAGTACCAACATATTTCGCAAACACATTGCCAACCTTATCCTTCCGAAGAGAATAAACATCATCAATAATAATGGGGTTGGATAAGGTACCATTAGTGCATGAAGAAGCATAGTGACCCTTCTCACGGCATATGTAGCAACATTGGCTTCCTCCTTTCTTCTTAGTTGGAATCTTGACATGAGGAGACGTAGCTTGATTCTTCTTGGGAAGAGGCCGTTCTTCATCTTGAGTTTGAGCTTGAGGTCGCTTCCCTTGTTGCTTCTCACTAAGAGGCTTATTCTTCAAAGGGCAAGACCTAACATGCTGCCCCTCAACTTTGCACTTGAAGCAAACAATCTTGGCCGAATCCTTAGCTTGTTCTTGGCCCTTGTTCTTCTTGTTAGACTTGGACTTGTTCTTGTTATTGGAGTTGAATCCAAGTCCACTCTTGTCATTGGAGCGTATTTGAACACTCAACACATTGTCAAGTGTGAACTTCCCAACATGACACTTTTCCAAGTCTTTCTTCAAAGAAGCGACTTGGGCCTTGAGCTCTTTTAATTCCTCTACATGGTTAGTATCAACAAAAACATTAGAGGAAGTAGATGCTTCATTGTTAGAGCAACAAGGCATGGTAAGTAATTCATCACAAGATGTAGAAATATTGTGAGTGGTTGAATCACAAGGACTAGCACATGGCAATAAAGCATTTAGAGTAGAAGTAGTGCCATTGTCCACATGAGGCTCACAAGATGTTACCTTTGTAGTGATAGCCTCATGAGCTAACTTTAGCTTCGCATGGGATGCTAGAAGATCCTCATTAGAGCTAGAGAGCTTTTCATGACTTTCTTCCAATATCCCATACTTGCTAGTTAGCAACTCAAGTTGAGCCCTTATCTCAACATTCTCCTTCAAAATAGATGCTGCACAAGAAGTAGAGTTAGTAGCACAAGCATCATTAGCATTAGAAATGGAAGAAGACAACTTGGCAAGCTCATTATTTAACCTAGCATTTTCCTCAATAATATTAGCATGATCACATGAGGAAGTAGAGGAACTAGGCACATCATTTTTAGATAGTTGAGTTTGGAGTTGATCATGAGACTTGGTAAGGAGAGAGTGTTCACTTTCCAAAGCCTTAAGAGCTTTGTCAAGTCTCTCTATATCCTTAATTAGTCTAGCATCGCCAACACCAAATTCAACTTTTTCCTTTTTAAGCACTTTATATTTAGCAATAGCATGATCTCTTTCCTTAATGATTTTAGCAAAAATAAGATCATTTGTTTCATCAAGAGATTCAAGTTTCTCCTCAAGAGACACTCGAAGCTCAAGCTCTTCCTCAAGAGCATTTCCTTGCACTTAATAGCATAAGTCAAAATTTCACACAAATAAGAGCAAGCTTTACTACCTTTAGGGAGAGAATAAAAATAATATCACTTTTCTCTTTAAAGGAGTCAATATCATTCTCTTTTAATCCATAATAATCCTCATCCTCATCATCACAAGATGTAGAGGGTTCCAAAGGTGGAGATACCTTTGAATCCCTAGCCATAAGGCAAAACTGAGTAATGGACGATGATGATGAAGAATTGCTTGAAGCACCATTGAGGTCCATGTCTTGTTCCAACAAATGTTGGGTTTCCTCTACATTGTTAGCCACACAAGTACTAGAGGAAATGGAAGTATTGTTTTCATGGCAACAAGACATGGAAAGCATATCATCATGAGATTTAGTTAAGCAACTAATACATGATATGCAAGGACTATCAACACTAGCATGTAGGACATTTGAAGTGCTAGAAGAGTTTAAGTCCAAAGATAGAACATTGCAATGAGATAGAGATGAAGTATAGTCAATAGAATATTCACCATCAACAAAGCAATTTCTATCACCACTCACCATATCATTACCTTGTGACAAATCACATGTTGGTGAAGTGGAATAAGTTGTGAACTGATCACGGCCGGAAGTGGAAGGAGAGCAATCATCCTCAATAATGTTAGGCACTTCATATTTATCTTGAAGCTTGGTCCAAAGCTCATGAGCGTTCTGAAAAGGCATGATTGATGCAAGAACTACATCGCTCAAAACACAAATGAGACCATTAGATACTTGAGTATTGATGACGTGAAACACACGTTCGTTGGGAGACCCCAAGAGGAAGGTATGAAGCAGTGCAGCAAGAAGTTTTCCCTCAGTAAGAAACCAGGGTTGTTAGATCGAGGAGGAGTAGGAGCACTTCAGATGGTTGTTGGTGGCGCCGTTGCTCAATCACCAACGTGGAACCTGCACACAACATAATCAAACTACTTTGCCCCAACGAAACAGGAAGGTTGTCAATCTTCCCGGCTTGCTGTAACAAAGGATTAAACGTATGGTGTGGAAAATAGTATTTTATTGCAGGAAGTAAAAGAGAACAATTGTTTGCAGTTGGTGGTTTTATCAGTGTAGAAGAATGGACCGGGGTCCACAGTTCACTAGTGGTGTCTCTCCGTAAAGATAAATAACATGTTGGGTAAACAAATTACAGCTGGGCAATTGATAAAATAGTGAGTGCATGACAATGCATATAAATGACAAGATGACTATCATGATATTTAATTGGGCATTACGACAAGATACATAGACCGTTATCCAACCGCATCTATGACTAATAATCCACCGTCAGGTTAACATCCGTGTCCCCCGTTGGTATTAAGTTGCAAGCAACGGATAATCGCATTAAGTAATGTGTGTAATGTAAACAAATACATATGACCGTAGACATAGCATTGTTATGTTATCCCTAGTGACAACAGAACATCCACAACCTTAGACGTTGCTGTCACTCGCTCAGATTACTGGAGGCATGAACCCACTATCTAGCATAAATACCCCCTCTTGGAGTTAGAAGCATCTACTTGGCCAAAGCCTCTACTAGTAACGGAGAGCATGCAAGATCATAAATAACATGTAACATAGATTAATAATCAACTTGATCATAGTATTCAATATTCATCCGATCCCAGCAAACACAACATGTAGCATTACAATAAGATGATCTTGATCATGTTAGGCAGCTCACAAGATCTAAACATGATAGCATAAAGTGGAGAGACAACCATCTAGCTACTGCTATGGACCCGTAGTCCAAGGATGAACTACTCACGTATCACTCCGGAGGCAGGCATGGCGATGTAGAGCCCTCCGGTGATGATTCCCCTCTCCGACAGGGTGCCGGGAAGAGCTTCAGAACCCTCCCGAGCTAGGGTTGATGACGGCGGCGCCTCTGGAACTTTTCATGGAATATGACTCGGGTATTTAGGGTTTTCCAGACAGGAGGAATAAATAGGCGAAAGGGCGGCGTCGGAGGCCACCCGAGGGGCCCACACCACCCCTCGGCGCGGCAGGAGGTGGGGCCGTGCCGAGCTAGGGTTGATGATGGCGGCGCCTCTGGAACTTTTCATGGAATATGACTCGGGTATTTAGGGTTTTCCAGACAGGAGGAATAAATAGGCGAAAGGGCGGCGTCGGAGGCCACCCGAGGGGCCCACACCACCCCTCGGCGCGGCAGGAGGTGGGGCCGTGCCGAGCCCAGGTGTGGCCGCCTCCTGGCGCTTCTCCGTCTCTCCTTTGTACTCCATGGACGTGTCGGTGAAATAGGGACCTCCGTTGATATTCGTCCAATTCTGAGAATATTTCCTTAACAGCTTTTCTGAAATACAAAAACAGCAGAAAACAGGAACTGGCACTGTGGCATCTTGTTAGTAGGTTAGTCCCAGAAAATGTATAAAAATGATATGAAGTGTACGTAAAACATGTAACAATTGGTATAATATCAACATGGAATATCAAAAATTATAGATACGTTTGAGACGTATCAACATCCCCAAGCTTAGTTCCTACTCGTCCTCGAGTAGGTAAACGATAAAACAAAATAATTTTTGAAGTGACATGCTACCATCATAATCTTGATCAAATAGTATTGTAAGGCACATGTAAATGAATGAAGTGATCCAACTCAATGGTCTATAGTTTGCTACCAAATAAATAATGAGTAAACAACTGAATCATACAAGCAAAACTTTTCATGAATAATACTTTGGAGACATTGCATCCACAGGTTTACATAAGAGTTAACTCAAAAAGCAATAGATTCTAGTAAAAGGTATTTAACCAATACAAAGGAAGATTTAAGTTTCAGCGTTTGCTTCAACTTTTAACATATTTATCTCATGGATATTGTCAACACAAAGCAATATAATAAATCCAATATGTAGCATATAACAATTGTTGTACCAAAGTTGACACTAGTGTTTGCTTGTGGAAGATAGAAAGAAGTAGGAAAACTGACTCAACATAAAAGTAAAAAAAAGGCTCTTCGTAGAGGGAAGCAGGGATTAAATCATGTGCTAGAGCTTTTTAGTTTTTGAAATCATATAGAGAGTAAAAATTAAGTTTTGAGAGGTGTATGTTAATTGGTCAACGAATCAGTAGTGGAATGTACAATATGACCCCGGCCAAACAGACTTTTAAGAGCGGCTCCCATGAAGGACGTTATTTCTATCAACAAGGGAGATCATCCCTCTTTTTCTCTTTGGTTTACACATACAGATGTTTCACTGAGTATTCAGTGTGAAGAGATTAAGCGGTTGAAGTTGTAATTAATTGGGACTGGGCACCCCGTTGCCAGCTCTTTTTGCAAAATTAATAGATAAGCGGATGTATATGCCGCTAGTGTGAAGGTAAAGTCTGCTTGACAAGTGACATAAAGACATCCACCACGTCCTCATGAGCTTGGTAAACATTGACACAAAAAGGAGTAGTAACAATTTTGAATAGTTTAAATGTAGCACATGAAAAATTTACTTGGAGTGGCAAGGAAATACCACATATAGCTAGTTATGGTGGACACATATGGCATGGATTTTGGCTCAAGGATTTGGATGCACGAGAAGCATTCCCTCTCAGTACAGAGTTTAGGCTAGCAAGGTTATTTAAGCAAACAAGACTATCAACCGGTACACCAAGTTTTATATGACCAACATATTGCAAAAATTATAAGACTCCACACTGTCTTCCTTGTTAACCAAACCCTTTTACTAGAAAATATCTAGACCTTAGAGATACCACTCATGCAAACCAAATTTCAACAAGCTTTACGGTAGTTCTTCACTAATGGGCTTAACTTACATGATGCAAAAGTTTAATCATGACCTACTTGTTAACTCAAAACAATTGAAAAGTATCAAATTATCCAAGTTAGTGATCTACAAGTGTATGTAAGTCTTTTCCATTATACCATTTACCCAATGCAACATTTTCTGTTCCAACCAAACACCAATCAATTTATTTCAATAACTCTCCAAAAAAAAGTATAAGTGAAGTAAGAGAGTACTTTCTTTAGAAGAACTAATAGCTCTGATAAGAGATACATGAAAACAAGAGCTAAAAACTGAACACCGCTAGATATGAATACTCAACAAGTATAAGTGAAGAATAGGAGTATTCTAATGAAAAAGCGGAGCGTGTCTCTCTCCCAATCAAGAATGTTAGGATCCAATCAAGTTGATATCAGAAAATAAAAATAACATACTAAAAATAAAAGCACACAAACGCTCCAAGAACAGCACATATGATGTGAAAGAATTAAAATATAGTTTCACTAGAGATGACGTGATAATTTTGACGATGAAGAAGGGGATGCCTTGGGCATCCCAAAGCTTAGACGCTTGAGTCTTATTGAAATATGCTGGGGAGATCCGTGGGAGCCTCTCCAAGCTTAAGCTCTTTACTCTTCTTGAGCCTATTATATCACTCTTCTCTCTTGACCCTTGAAAACTTCCGCCACACCAAACTCAAAGTAAATCTCATTAGAGGGTTAGTGCATCAATCAAAAACTCACATGTTCTGTAAGGACGCAATATGACCATTACTTTAAACATTAACTACTGCCACTGATGTTATGTGAAGCTCTTCCACCCAAAAAAGAATTCCACCCAACACTAGTAAAAGAGAGAATGCAAAATAAAAGACATAATTTGTCTAAAACAGAACAGTCCGCAAAGACGAATTTTTTCGAGGCACTTACGTTGCTCAGATCGAAAAACTTGGAACTAACGAAAGATGCGTACATACATTAGGATTATACACAACAATTTGCAGATTAACATCACATTTCTATGAATTTATAATTTTTGTACAGTGAACAGCAAAAATCTGTTTCTACGCAGCAATCAAAATCTAGCATCATCTTATCATTAGAGACTCTTCTTGGCACAACAATGCGAAAAATTAAAGATACAAAGGAGTTGCTACAGAAGTAAACAAGTTCCTTGACTCAATAAAAAGAAAAATTGCAGAAATAAAAATAATGGGTTGCCTCCCATAAGCGCTTTTCTTTAACGCCTTTTAGCTAGGCACAAAGCATGCATCAAGTATTACCAAGTGTAGCAAGATCCAAATCATCAAAAGCTTCCTCAAGAACATGGCTTGTCACAATAGGATTTTTCGGGTTGTGTAATTCTTGGGAAGAAAATCTAAATAATCCATCATGTGATTCACCCTCAAATTCACTAAACACTTTATCAGTTTTAAGCACTTTAGTGGGTTTCGGTTTGGACACCTTGGACACATATATACTTAATTTTTTGCTCTTTACCCACAAAAGACTTCTGCTTTTTAGTTTTAATAGAAGAAAAAGTGGAACTTAAGGTATCAATAGCCTCCTCCAATTCACCAATCCTACGGTTTTGATTATTATGAATAGCACTAGCCTCTAAAACAGTAATTCTCTTATTGATAATTGCAAGTGATTCATCAACTTTGCTAGCACTACTAAGGAAATCTGGCAAATTTTTCTCCATAGATTCCAACTTTTTTATAATATCTCCTAAGGTATTCTCAATTTTAATATCCTTAATAGGCGGTGTTCCTACCAAACTTTTAATTATATTGCTTGCTTCCAACGCAGGAGTGCCTAGAAAATTGCCTCCTATCAAAGTGTCTAGAACATACCTATACCAGCTAGTGATGCCAACATAAAAATTCCTAAGAAGGATCATGGTAGAATATTTTTTAGTACATCTATGATGAACATCACTGATTCTATACCAAGCATCTTCTAAACTTTCCCCACCTTGTTGCCTAAAGGAACGAACCTCAATTTTAGGGGTACTCATTTTAGCAAAATTAAAACAGGACAAAAAATAACAACTCGAAAATAAACTAGATGCAAGTAACTAATTTTTTTGTGTTTTTGATAATTTAAAGCAAACAAGATAAAATAAAAGTAAACTAAGAAAGACAAAACAATAAAGTAAAGAGATTGGTAGCGTGACACTCCCCTTGCTGAAGCCTTCTATCTCCCCGGCAACGGCGCCAGAAAAATAGCTTGATGACGTGAAACACACGTTCGTTGGGAGACCCCAAGAGGAAGGTATGAAGCAGTGCAGCTGCAAGTTTTCCCTCAGTAAGAAACCAAGGTTGTCAGATCCAGGAGGAGTAGGAGCACTTCAGAAGGTTGTTGGTGGCACCGTTGCTCGATCACCAACGTGGAACCAGCACACAACACAATCAAACTATTTTGCCCCAACGAAACAGTGAGGTTGTCAATCTCACCGGCTTGCTGAAAACAAAGGATTAAACGTATGGTGTGGAAAATGAGTTTTAAATTGCAGAGAATGAAAAAGGAACAGTTTGTGGTGGTTTTAATCAGTGTAAAAGAATGGACCGGGGTCCACAGTTCACTAGTGGTGTCTCTCCATAAAGATAAATAACATGTTGGGTAAACAAATTACAGCTGGGCAATTGATAAAATAGTGAGCGCGTGACAATGCATATAAATGACAAGATGACTACCATGATATTTAATTGGGCAGTACGACAAGATACATAGACCATTATCCAACCACATCTATGACTAATAATACACCGTCAGGTTAACATCCGTGTCCCCCGTTGGTATTAAGTTGCAAGCAACGGATAATCGCATTAAGTAATGTGCGTAATGTAAACAAATACATATGACCGTAGACATAGCATTGTTATGTTATCCCTAGTGGCAACAGCACATCCACAACCTTAGACGTTGCTGTCACTCGCCCAGAATACTGGAGGCATGAACCCACTATCTAGCATAAATACCCCCTCTTGGAGTTGCAAGCATCTACTTGGTCAAAGCATCTACTAGTAACGGAGAGCATGCAAGATCATAAATAACATGTCACGTAGATTAATAATCAACTTGATCATAGTATTCAATATTCATCGGATCCCAGCAAACACAACATGTAGCATTACAATAAGATGATCTTGATCATGTTAGGCAGCTCACAAGATCTAAACATGATAGCATAAAGTGGAGAGACAACCATCTAGCTACTGCTATGGACCCGTAGTCCAAGGATGAACTACTCACGCATCACTCCGGAGGCAGGCATGGCGATGTAGAGCCCTCCGGTGATGCTTCCCCTCTCCGGCAGGGTGCCGGGAAGAGCTTCAGAACCCTCCCGAGCTAGGGTTGACGACGGCGGCGCCTCTGGAACTTTTGATGGAATATGACTCGGGTATTTAGGGTTTTCTAGACGGGAGGAATAAATAGGCAAAAGGGCGGTGTCGGAGGCCACCCGAGGGGCCCACACCACCCCTCGGCGCGGCAGGAGGTGGGGCCGCGCCGAGCCCAGGTGTGGCCGCCTCCTTTGGACGTGTCGGTGAAATAGGGACCTCCGTTGATTTTCGTCCAGTTCCGAGAATATTTCCTTAACAGCTTTTCTGAAATACAAAAACAACAGAAAACAGGAACTCGCACTGTGGCATCTTGTTAATAGGTTAGTCACAGAAAATGTATAAAAATGATATGAAGTGTACGTAAAACATATAACAATTGGTATAATATCAACATGGAACATCAAAAATTATAGATACGTTTGAGACGTATCATGTATCAAGATGAGAGTTTTCCTCATCCTCTAAAGATAATTCTTGGGAATCCTTTGGAGGACAAAAACCCACATCTACAATGCTCTCAATATAATTTGGACCCATGTCCCTAAAAAATTAAACATAATGTGTGCCATCGAATATGAAAGTGGGATTGTGCACTAATTTTCTAAACGACATCTTTTACTCTGTAGGCGGTAAAACCCTAAAAGAGAGCCCAGGCTCTGATACCAATTGTAAGGACAAGGATGTCGCCTAGAGGGGGGTGAATAGGCGAATTAAAACTTTTCCGGTTTAGGCTTCACAATTGCGGAATAAAACTAGGTGTTTAAATTAACAAGCCAACAACCTAAATATACTAGGCTCACCTATGTGCACCAACAACTTATGCTAAGCAAGACAAGCAACAAAGTGATAGCAATATATAATACTTCAAGCACGAAGGCTATCACAATGTAAAGGGCATAAGTAAAGAGCTCAGATATAGAAATAACTGAGGCACGCGGAGACGAGGATGTATTCCCGAGTTCCTCCTTTTTAGGGGAGTACGTCTCGTTAGAGGGGTGTGAGTTTCAAACTCTAGACGCCACAAATGGCCTCACCCTATTCTCCGATGAACCTTGCCCAAAAGCTCGGTTCACCTTCCACTATCGAAATCCATCAAGGCGGAAACCGGAGCCTTTACAACAATCTTGAGGCACAACCCACAAAAGGATTGGGAGCTCCCAAGTGGCCACAAAAGGCCTCAACCGCCACAAAAGGCGTCTAGGGTCCAACGACCCAAGAGTAACAAGCTCACAAACTTTCACTTCCACGAATCCTCGTGGAGAGCACAAACCGATGCACAAAAGCAATGGCAAGAGCACAAGTGCTCAAATCCTGCACTCTCGAATCCCACCAAAAGCAACTAATGCTTATGGGGGGAGAATAGATGAAGAATAAAGAAGAACTCAACAAATGGAACTCCAAGATCTAGATCCAAAGGGTTCCCCTCACTTAGAGGAGAGATGGATTGGTGGAAATGTGGATCTAGATCTCCTCTCTCTTTTCCCTCTAATTTGAGGCAAGAATCATGGAGGAATAGAGAGAAATCAAAGCTTCAAGAGGTCACCAATGGGGGGCAATTACGTGCTTAGAAGCTATTGACACATTGGGGAAGAAAGGGCCCTTTTATAGGTCCCCAGAAAAAGAGCCGTTGCACTCATAGAAAACAGGATAATCCGGTTCAATTTGGAATAGGATAATATGGTTTAATAGGATAATCCGATTCAGTTTGGGATAGGATAATCCGATTCAATAGGATAATCCGATTCAGTTTGGGATAGGATAATCCGATTCAATAGGATAATCCGATCCTTTTTAGGAAAATCTGAAAGCAAATATCCGGTTAACTCCAGTAGGCTTTGCGTCCTGTTCCTTATTCGTTTTCAGCTCGAGAACTTGGGGGTCGGATATTCCGGTCCAAAGCAAACCCGGAATATCTGGTTTTCTGAAAATTGACAGAAATAGCAAAACGAAAACTGCAATATCTTTTTCATCCGCACTCCGATTTCGATGATCTTGGGCTTGTGGGAATCGCAACGAAGAGCCCTTCAAGATTATGCAAGAAACATCATAGTCCATGATGTGAGAAGGAAGACACAAGGAGAGAGTTTGACCTCTCTTAGAAAAGGCAAACCGGTAAAACCTCCAACATCAAAAACGCAACAAGATATGCATATGAAATCCGTTTTTGATGAACTAGAGCTTGGTATGGAGATGAACACAAGCTCTAAATTCTCACATGGATCAAAGCCAAATAAGAACCAAGAAAGATGATATGCCCAGTATGCAAAGGTTTGAGCTCTCCACAACGATGCGATCAAGTTACTCACTTGAGAGCCCCTCTTGATAGTACGCCGTCTGTCCTATAACCCGGTCTCCTACTAACATCATGAGACCGGTAAAAAAGAAACCCTATCAAGATCATACATTTGCCTTGAACATTCTACTTGAGCTAGATGGTGACGATCTTGACTCTCTCAAGTTGGAACACCTTTCTTGATTGTGCTTGCTAGCACATGCTTGATGAAGACTTCTCCGAATACTCCCCCATACTCTGTTATGGAGAGCCTCACTTAGCTCCGTCTTCATGTATCCACTTGCACTTCATCTTCTTCTCTTAATATAGATGACGGCTTGGCGATAAAAAATGAATGTTTACTCAGTCTTCTTTTCCAAGCCATGCTTGCAATAAGCTCAACTCTAGATGGCCATTCTTCATATAAACCCATTGGATAGAACCTTGGTCATCATATAATCTTCTTTTTTCAATCTTGATACCAACACATGGTGTTCAACATTGCCAATGGACAAGCCCTACAAGGATAGCTCAATGCAACCATTAGTCCATAGAGATTGTCATTAATTACCGAAACCACACATGAGGGCTCATGCACTTTCACTCGTGTATAAATCTTGCTAGCTAATAGAAGAGCCGCCGGCAGTGGCAATGGCTCGCTACAAGTCCAAAGTCCCCGACGAGATGCGATACTCCATTAGAGCAAGGAAGCAGCACTTCACCCTTCTCTCCTCCTCTTCCTCCTCGTTCGGCGTTCCCTCCTCGTCCGGCTCATCATCGTCCATCCCACGCGTGGAGACGCCGGGCGACACCGACACTGGTTCGGGGTCGTCGTCGTCGGTTGAGCTGGATCGGATGCAGGAGCACATTTTGGTGCAGGAGTCCATCGCGTCGTGGCGCGCAGAAGAATACATGACGCATCGCGTGGTGGAGGTCTCGTTCGAGACTCTGCGCCAAGACCGTCTGCGTAGGTCGCAGTGCCTCAAGGTGGAGCTCAATATTTGTGGTGCTCCACCACCGAAGCGGCAGAAGGCCAACCTTGCCGAGGCCTCTGGGTCTTGCAAGCCACCTTTCAACGACGGTGACGGCGACTGACGTGGGGATGAACCCCGGGCTACCGAAGTCCACGACTCGACAAGAGAACAGATGAAGCTAGTCCGGCTGCCCGCCATCTGACAGGCCGCAAGCCCACTGCCCGACTCCGGCTGGCGGCCCAAGTCCGGCCTCCATCCACTGCCTGACTCCGGCTGGCGGCCCGAGTCTGACCTCCATCCACTGCCCGACTCCGGCTGGCGGCCCGAGTCCGGCTGGCTGCTCTCCGTCCGGCCGCTCCCTGCTACTATTCGGACAAGACACCCGCACCCGGCACTATTGGCGAATAGCAAGAAGGAAGAACACTATGCAGTATAGTACGCCACTATGCAGCACCGCGGGCCGCCTGTGTCCCCTCGGCACAGCCGGGCCGCCTGTGTCCCCTCGGCACAGCCGGGCCCCCGCTTGCCCCTTGTTCCCTTGATCCCTTGTTCCCTTGCCCCCTTGTCCCCCGAATAGTGTTAGTTAGGCCCGAACAGTGCCCGTGATCCACCTCTTGTCCCCTGGGCTTCCCTTTATAAGGAGCACCAGGGCTGCCATCAAAAGGCACCCGGTCCATTCTCCACTCACACGTATGAGCTAGCTCCACCCAGAAGCATACAAGTAGGCAGCTCACTCTCTCCTCAGCAGATAGCAAATACAGCTCAAGGAGCAATATGTACCACCAGATATACTCCACCATATATACAGATCAGATGCAGGACGTAGGGGTTTTACCTCCTCACGAGGGCCCTGAACCTGGGTACATCGAGTGTTTGCCGTGCTCGCGCGCAATCCTGCCGGAACGCCGTCACTCGCGCCGTAGCTACCCCTCAAGTAAGCCACCCGTGGCATATGCCGTGTTCGATCCCACGTCATTTGGCACCCACCGTGGGGCTAAGCGGTGACCGGAGTTCCGTTCGGGCGGGACCACTCATCGTCATCGTCGTCGTCGCTGTCTCGCCATCGCCGGAGAAGCCCGGAGGCTCGGCAAGCTCGGATGTCGGGGGGTTACCCCCGGGTAGGGTAATGATGAGGTAAAGACATGTAAGGTTAAGGCAGTAAGCTGTCCGAGGGAACGATTGAGCAAGGACGCAGGAGGCGTCATCCGACGTAAGGTGTACGTCCGAGGTATACTTTCCGAGGTATATCCTCCGAGGTATCAACCTCGGGGCAGTCAGCTAGCTACCACAGGAATAAGATATTCTCTACCGAGGTATATGATCAGGAGTGTTATCCGAGGTTGGCAGCAAGGATCGAGGCATGTCAGAGAGGTCACGGGTGCCGCAGAGCTCGTAGCCCGAGGCTTCAGAGGACGGCGAGGTCCGTCCACGGGTTTCCCGGAAGCTCGGGGGCCTAGGAGCTGACTCGGCTATTTCGGGAAAGGTCTACAGGCTAGACCTCGGCAGGCTACTGAAGTATGACCGAAGAGGAAAGCTAGGCCTGGCTGGCCTGACAGTCCGGCCGTTGGGCTGGCAGGAGGCAGAGGCTTGTCTTCTACCTTTTGGCCATGCCATTGTCAGTTGTAGGCAGGGGTAAAAATGTACTTCGGCCTGTGTATATATGCGGCATCTCTACCTCCAGGGAGGAGGACGGCAAAACCCTAGCTCATTTCCCCCTTCGTAGTTTCACCTTCTACCTCGAGCTCTCACTTTGGTAGCAACATACAGCTCGAGGAGCACCTTGTACCTGAGAACCACACTGATATATTGAGAGAGGCAAGGCAGGAGTAGGGGTTTTACTTCCTCACGAAGGCCCCGAACCTGGGTACATCGTGGTGTCTTTTGTGTTCTTGGCTTTCTTGGTTTCTTGTTCATGTTCTTGTGGTTTCTTGCATGTTCTTGCTTGTGCACGTCTTGAGTGCATAAACCCTCCCCGGATTCCCCCAACGACCATTCGGCCCCAACTAAGCCATACCCATGGCATCTGCCGTGATCCCACCACGACAGTTGGCGCCCACCGTGGGGCAGATTGAGGCGTTGGGTGGAGTTTCCATCCGGACGGGCTCCTCTGAGTGTGTTCTTTCTGGCCTTGTTACCAAGATCGGCGAGTTCGCCTTTGTGAGCGACAATGCGGGGTGCTTCGCCGGCAAGCCTTTCCCCACCGATGGCTTCCTCATGATGCTCGGCAGCTTCCCCACATACGTTGCTGTCGAGGTGGTTCGCGAGTACCCGGAGCAGGTGCTCGTGGACGACGAAACTCCTCTCCTGGCGGCTTTGGGTCGGCGTGTCACTCGCCCTCCGAGGTGTGTGGAGGTGATGATGGCTGGTACCAGGCCTGCAGCTAGCAAGGCAGATGCTGGCAAGGTCGCGCTAGCCGAGGTGGAGGCGACGCCAACCGCGCTGCCTGAGAAATCAGGTCGGACGGCGAAGTTTCCGTACGAGAAACCTAGTCAGAATGAGCAGTTGGGCATGCCAAGGGAAGAAGTTCCCTTAGAAGCTATCGTTGATAGGTTAGCTCGGCCACTCGCAGTAGAGGCAAGTGTGGAGCATACGGTGGCCGGGTTAGAGGCAGAGCGCCAGAGGGTGCTGAGAGAAGCTCGGTTGCTGGCCGAGGCTAAGCAGCAGTTCGATATGGAGCAGAAGGAGTACAATGCTGCACATGGTATAGAGGATGGTTTTACTCCGGTTGTGCGGCGTAAGAAAGCTGCTCTGCTCAACCGAGGCAAGGACCTCTATGGGGAGATGGCTAGGGCTGCAGTCTCGGGCTCGAGTAAGGCAACAAGTAGCAGGTCGGCTACTGGTAGGCCGGTGTATAGTTCACCAGCTAAGAACCTTAGAGCAGCCGAAGCAGTAAGGGCCGGGCTATCGGAGTTGACCGGAGATGCATGGCGTGAGCAGCAGAAGCGGCTCAATGAGTTAGTGCATGTGGCCAGCAAGCAAAATGAAGCCCTCCGCAAGGCCGGGCTTGGCGGTTCGCAGGCGGTCCATTCGATTAGGCCAGTTAGCCAGGGGTCCAAGGGGCAAGCCTCGTCTCCACACGTCGGAGGAGCCGATCGTGCCCGGAGTGTCACTTCAGGTCGGAACAAGGAGATGCAGCTGCAAGTGTACGATCCGGTGTTAGCTGGGAAGCAAAAGGTCGGCAACGCTAGCCGAGCCAATGGAGACCCCGGCCCAGGTGATGCAAGCCGAGCTAAGGGCCGTTCAGCTCAGGGAAATCAGAACGGTGGGCAAGCAGCGTCGGCTGGCCGAGGTAAACCACCTCAGCCCCCGAGGCATCAGCAGCAACCCCGGCCGCAGGAGCAGTATCAGCAAGAGCCGGAGTATGTTCCGCAGCCGAAGAACGTCGGTCGAGGTGGCGACCGATATGATGATGGAAATTCAGCCATGGAGCGGGCTGGATTCTATAGAGTGGATGGTGCATTGGGAGAACGTATCGGAGCTCGGACGTTGCCTACAGGTGATGCGCGCTACAAGCTAGATCGGATTTACATGTCCGAGAATTGGAGGAGGAAGGCCCTCCTGGTCCGGCGTGTTTTGGACCTCGGATCATGAAGGAACCACCTCCACCGGTGTCTCAGTTTCAGTTGGGTCGGAGTACCAGGCCGTACAATGGGAGCACCAAGCCGCAAGATTGGCTAGCTGATTATGTTTCAGCAGTATACATTGCGGGGGGCAATCGCCGATGGGCGGTCCGGTATCTCCCGCACATGTTGGAAGGTCCTGCTCGGATCTGGCTGAACAATCTGCCGGAGAATAGCATCGATTGCTGGCTGGATTTAGAGGAGGCATTCAATAGCAACTTCGCCAGCACTTACAGGAGGCCAAACCGACCTCAGCTTTTGCAGGCGTGCAAGCAGGAGGACAATGAGACTGACCGAGAATTCTTGACTCGGTGGAGCAATGTTCGGAACTCCTGTGAGGGAGTTATCGAAGCACAGGCTATAGCGTGGTTTGCTGATGGATGTCGGTATGGTAGCATGTTGTGGCAGAGGCTCCAGAGAGATATGCCAAAGACTCTGGCCGAGACGATTCGGATAGCTGATTCCTATGCCCTTGGCGATCCGATGCAGCCTCTGCTGGATGGGAATGCCCGGAACAGGAGGAATCCGATGAACAACCGCAACAACGGACCGAGGTTTGATAACCGTCAAGAGTTCGGGCAGAAGAGGAGAGAACCAGATTTCCAAGTCAATGCTGTAAACCCAAGTCAGTCCGGACCTGGAGGCGCCCAGAAACCGAAGACTGAGGGTCAGGCGTGGACTCCGAACCAGAACCAGAATCAGGGAGGTGGTGCGAAGCAGTGGCAGGAGGCCGGACCACCTGTGACTTACGAGTCATTGGTGAATGGACCATGTATCTATCATGGCAGGAATGGCAGAACACCCAACCATACCACTCTGCAGTGTAGTTTTCATCACCGAACCGCTGCAGAAGGGGCGAAAGCTGGGGCAAACCGGAGTGGGCCACCGAACCAATGGCGTAGACCTCAATATCCGAACACGCAGCAGCAGCATAAGCCGACCATAGCGGCGCAGAATCAGAGCTTAACCGGAGCAAATTCAACCCCGGTGCATGCGGCCCAAAATCAGAAGACGGTGCAGGCGAAACCGGTGAATGCAGTGAGTGCCCAGGGCAACAACAACAACGGTGGTGCCGGCCAAAGCCAAACGTGGTCCTTTGAGAATCAGAGGTATGAGAACCCCGGTAATGATTATAGGGAAGTACATCAGAGCTACGTGGTGTTTGTGACTGAGTCAACTGATAAGAAGAGTATGCTGAGGCGTGCCAAGGAGGTGAATGCAGTATCTCCGGCGGTGGTGAAATACATGAACTGGTCCGAGCAAGAGATCACTTGGAGCAGGCAAGATACACCTCGGATCATGCCGAGCCCTGGAAACTATGCACTGGTGGTGGATCCGACGTTTTGTGGGCCGACCAACAATGTGAGATTCACCCGAGTCTTGGTGGACAATGGGAGTGCCATAAATATCATGTACCGAGACACAATGGTCAAGCTGGGATACTCACCGAACCAGTTGCAGCCTAGCAGCTGTACATTTCACGGTATTGTGCCCGGGGTCTCTTGTGCACCTATGGGAAAGATTTGGGTCGACGTGGGTTTTGGTACCCGAGATAACAGCCGAGTTGAAAGTCTTGAGTTCGAGGTTGTGGACTTGCAGAGCCCTTACCATGCCTTGCTGGGAAGGCCAGCCTTGGCCAAGTTCATGATCTCCACTCATGTGGCTTACCTAAAGATGAAAATGCCGGGGCCCAAGGGAATAATAACCATTTCTGGTGACTACAAGAAGGCTATGCAATGTGCCTCGGCGGGATCCAGTTTAGCCGAGTCCTTGGTGATCGCGGCGGAGAAGAAGCAACTTCAGAAGGTGGTGGCAATGGCGCAGTCTACTCAGCTCGGCATGTCCGGACTAATTACTCCGGACATGAGCGCTTCATTCGAGGTGCCCAAGGAGACCAAGAAAATCCCGCTGGACTCGGAGAACCCGGAGCGTTTCGCCATCATTGGTACTGGCATGGACGAGAAATAGGAAAGCGCGCTCTGTCACTTCCTCCGTGAGAATCGGGACATTTTTGCATGGTCGGCTAAAGACCTGCCAGGTGTTCCGAGGGAGTTGGCAGAGCACTCTTTGTTTGTTCGGCCAGAGGTGAAACCAGTGCGTCAACCGACGCGGCGGCTCTCAGATGACCGAAGAAAGGTGGTACTCGAAGAACTGGCGAAGTTACTGGCTGCAGGCTTCATCATGGAGTGCTGCATCCGGACTGGATATCTAATCCAGTCCTCGTGGAGAAAAAGAAGGACGAACCGGCGGTAGTCAAGGTGTGGCGCATGTGCATTGACTTCACCAACCTGAACAAGGCGTGCCCGAAGGATCCCTTTCCTTTACCTCGGATTGATCAAGTGATCGATTCTACGGCTGGATGTGAGCTGTTGTCTTTTATTGATGCATATTCTGGTTTTCACCAGATCCCACTGAACACTGATGATCAAATAAAGACTGCCTTTATTACCCCGTACGGGGCGTATTGCTATCGTGTCATGTGTTTCGGTTTGAGAAATGCCGGGGCAACTTATCAAAGGTGTATGCAGAAGTGCTTACATTCTCAAATGGGCAAGAATGTGCAAGTGTATGTCGATGACATTGTTATCAAAACTAAAAAGAAGCATACTCTCATCGAAGACCTCGAAGAGACATTTGCAAATTTAAGAAAGTATCGGTTGAAACTTAACCCGGACAAGTGCACCTTTGGTGTCCCGGCTGGAAAATTGCTCGGTTTCCTCGTATCGAGCCGAGGTATAGAAGTTAACCCGGCTAAGATCCGAGCTATCGAAAGAATGAAGTTGCCGAACTGTTTAAAAGATGTGCAGAAGTTCACGGGATGCCTTGCATCTTTAAGTCGGTTTGTAAGTCGGCTAGGAGAAAAAGCCTTACCATTGTATCAACTTATGAAGAAAAGTACCAGTTTCACTTGGACCCCGCAGGCGGACGCGGCGTTCAATGAGCTGAAGAAGATGTTGTCCACTGCTCCGGTGTTGGCATCCCCTTTGCAGAATGAACCGATGTTGATATACATTGCGGCTACAAACCGGGTCGTAAGTGTTGCAGTGGTGGTGGAGCGAGACGAAGGAGGCAAATCGGTGCAGAGACCAATCTACTACCTGAGCGAGGTGATATCCACGTCGAAGCAAAACTACCCCCACTACCAGAAGATGACGTACGGAGTATACCTGGCGGTTAAGAAACTGAAGCATTACTTCCAAGAGCATCCCATGACGGTGGTATGTGATGCTCCAATCTCGGAGATCATCGGATGCAAGGACGCAACTGGGCGAGTTGCCAAATGGGCGATCGAGGTATCTCCATACACTCCGCATTATGAAAGGCGAGATGCAATCAAGTCGCAGGCGCTGCCGGACTTTTTATGCGATTGGGCCGAGATGCAATATGAGCCGCCCTTGCCGGACTATAATTATTGGAAGATGCACTTTGATGGGTCCAAGACCAAGGTCGGATTAGGTGCCGGCGTAGTCCTAACCTCGCCGAAGCAAGACCAGTTGAAGTATGTGCTGCAAATCCATTTCTCGGCGTCGAACAACGTGGCGGAGTATGAGGCCCTGATCCATGGGCTCAAGGTGGCAAAGGAGATAGGTGTCCGGCGTATAGAATGCTTCGGCGATTCAGCTTTGGTGGTGCATCAATCCACCGGCACTTGGGATGCGTTGGATGCGAACATGGAGTTGTATCGGTTTCATGTGCAAAAGGTGTCTGGGTTCTTCGAAGGATGTGAGTACAAGCACATACCTCGGGGGGAGAATGAAGCCGCCGACGTATTGTCCAAGCTCGGTTCATCCAAAGAACCGGTGCCACCGGGGATAGCGCTGAACCATTTGAGAACTCCTTCAATCAAGCCCTCGCCTGACTCCGAGTCAATTTTCTTACCGCCAAGTTCGGAGTCTGAGCCTATTCCTATGGAGGTAGACGTCGGATGCGTTTGGCCGGACTCGGGGACTGCTTCGCAGTATCCGAGGACTGATGGAGCTTTTCCTATGGAGATAGATGATGGGAACTTCGGGTCTGACCCGGGGACTTCGCACCAACACTCGGGGACTGGCCGAGCAATGGTGGAGGAAATCATGAAGGAGATCATGGCGACCGAACCAATGGAGATAGATGAGAGGCTTTTTCCTCTGCATCCAGTGCCGGAATGGGCGGAGCAGATCATGAACTTCATAGCCGATGGAAGTTTGCCAAGTGATACAACCGAGGCAAGGAGAATCCAGAGGAGAGCTAAGGGATACACCATCATCAACAAGGAGCTATACAAGAGAAGTGTGACCGAGGTGTTGCAGAGGTGTGTCGAACCAGCTGAAGGCAAGGAGATGCTTTTAGAAATCCACCAAGGAGAATGTGGACATCATTGCAGCACAAGAGCTCTGGTGGCCAAGGTGTTCCGGCACGGGTTCTATTGGCCCACCGCCAATGCCGATGCAGAAGATATAGTTCGGAAATGTGAAGGGTGCCAAAGGTTCGCCAAGCAGCAGCACATGCCAGCTTCGGCGCTCAAGACCATTCCTATCACGTGGCCCTTTGCAGTTTGGTGTCTGGACATGGTGGGAGAATTCAAGCCAGCCCGAGGCAATATGACTCACATACTGGTGATGGTGGACAAATTCACTAAGTGGATCGAGGTGAAGCCAATCCGAAAAGTGGATGGTCATACGGCGGTGACCTTTTTGAAGGAAATAATCCTGAGATATGGATATCCTCATAGTATCATTACAGACAACGGCACGAACTTTGCTGTCGGAGAGTTTGCTCGGTTCTGCATGAGTAAGGGAATTCGACTTGATGTAGCCTCGGTGGCTCACCCACAGGCTAATGGGCAAGTAGAGAGGTCAAATGCATTGGTATTGGCCGGAATCAAAGCTCGGTTGGTAGAACCACTGTTGAAAACACCGGGGTGTTGGATCGATGAGATACCAGCAGTTCTGTGGGGTCTAAGGACCACACCGAACAGATCAACTGGCTATACGCCATTTTTCATGGTCTATGGGGCCGAGGCAATGCTGCCAACCGACATTGAATATGATGCGCCCAGAGTGGCAATGTACACAGAAGCCGAGGCTAAAGAAGCTCGGGAAGATGCTGTAGATCTGCTCGAGGAAGCAAGAGAATTGGCCTTATCTCGGTCAGCAATATATCAGCAGGGTCTCCGACGCTATCAAAGTCGGCATGTAAAACCCCGAAAGTTTAATGAAGGAGATCTAGTGCTGAGGCTTGTTCAGCGCAGCAAAGGTCGGCACAAGTTGTCACCTCCATGGGAGGGACCATACATTGTGAGCCGAGCTTTGCACAATGATTCGTACTATCTTATAGATGCACAGGAGCCAAGGGGAGATGGGCTGGATAGACCCGATGCGGAGCTTCAGCGTCCATGGAATGTAGCTCTACTCCGACCCTTCTACTGTTGAAGGAAGTAATGTATGTACCTCGGCTGATCTTTAAATAAAAACTTCGGCACCTCGAGAGTGAGCTCGGGGACTGCCTCGCTCTTATGATTGCATGTTTCTTTTTGTTTGTACTCTTTCTTCGTTCGTATGCCGAACTATTTTGAACCTCGTCTCAAACTTCAAGTACTGTATGCTATGTAACTAATCTTGTGACTCGACTGACGAACGCCAGCATGGCAGTCAAGAGCAAAGACGAAAGAACATGGGAAACATGAAAATGAACTCGGGGACTCGGTCCAAAAAGACAGTTCGGCATATGTCGTTTACTAACCCCTGTTTTTACTTCTTTTTTATGTCGGATGACTTTGAAACATACCTCGGAATTTACCAAGTACTGTATGCTATGAACAACAATCTTGTGACTCGACTGTCGAACGCCAGAATGGCAGACAAGAGCAAAGAATGCCAAATATAGTAAACACGAAAGTAAACTCGAGCAATCATTCAAAAGGATTCGACATAAAGCTTAGAAAAGCATGGTTCGAATGAGCATGATAGTAATAGAGGTAGCAAAGGAACTACTTAAGTTTGATTACATCTGCGTCCCGGCATACCGGGGATTTAATGAAGTTTTTTGGCCAAGCATAAGTTCAGGTCGAGGCATCAGGAATTACGTCGGCAGCAGCCGATGTAGCAGGGATTTCGTCCGGAGCCGAGGTAGCCTGGGAAGTGCTGGCAACGTCGGCAGTAACCTCGGCACCAGGTTGTGGAGAAGCCTCGGTTTCTGCTTCGCGGGTTTCACCGCCGTCACCTTGCTCGGCCTCGACGTCGGATTCTGTTTCGTATTCCTCGTCTTCTGGCTCGTAATCCTCGGCGTCGGAGTAGGTGTCTCCTTCGCTCAAGTTCTTCGTGTTGGCATATCCAGCAAAGTAGTTGGCCATCTTTTGGCGGCGCGCGACAAGGATCGGGTCGGACGACCAAGGTGAGCCTCGCCGGAGAGTGTTCATCTTCTCGAGGTCGATCTTCTCGCACCAAGTCATGATAAATGAGAGCGGCATCAGCTCCAGCGCGAGCTGAAGATGAGCGCCACTCTCGCAATCTTTTTCGGTGTCGCGAAGCTGGCGGCGAGCTCGGGCGTAGATTTGGGAGCGTCGGCAAGAGGCCATAAGGCTCGGAAAGCAGACTCACCTGCATCAAGAAGTTCCGACCCAATGGTTTTCAAGGGATGGATCCGAGCCTTGATGGCCACGATGTGGTCCTCAACGGTCCAGACGGGGTTCGTCTTTACGCCTCTCCCTGTGCCGAGCAGTGATACTGCGGGCCGAGACTTGGGTGTAGGTGAAATGCTCTGCAGAAGGATAGCATGTTAATAATGAAAGAGATAGTTCGGCAAAGAGCCGGTATTGTTGAGGACAAAGCAAAGCAAGCTTACGTCCATTTCTTGGTTGATGTTTGCAGCGTCGGGAGGAAACTGGTTAACCGAAGCTTGAAGGCTTCATAAGCCTCGGTGGCCGAGGTGGCGCGGGTCTCGGCTAACTGGAGCGCTTCCTGGTGATCCTTGGCGGCATCCTCCCGAAGTTTCTTCTCTGTTTCGACAACACTGGCCTTTTCCGCCTGCAGCTGCTCTTTTTCAGACGTCCGCAGCTCAGTGATGCGCTTGAGCTCCTTTACCAGACGAGCTACTTCGGCTTTCTCTTGTTGTAGCTTCTCGTCCAAAGAGTTCTTTTCTGCAAGGACGGCCTTGTGCTCGTCGTGGAGTTTCTTGTGGTCAAACAAGAGGGTATGAAAGATATCCGTGCGGACGTTCATAGTATTCTGCAAGGAAGAAAAACATAGCTCGGTTAGAAAGGCTATACCTCGACAAGAGTCTCGGGGACTCGGAGTCAAATCATTGGGAAAATGTTGCCGGGGTATGCCTCGACAGGAGTCTCGGGGACTCGTACCCGAGGTGCATGCTAAAGTAAGATAAAATGGTTTGGATACGTCGGATGAAAATGGAAAGTTGAGATTCAAGCCAAACAATTTTAACTCCGGCGGAGCGTCAATAGTTTACCTCGAATCTCGGGGACTGGGAATGGTGGATATTAGATGAGATACTGCATGAAAGTAAAGAGAATAGGACTTACGTCGATGTTTTGAGCAGCACGCAGGGCAGCAGTTTGTAGATCATATACGCTTCGGCCGCAGGCGCTGTTTCCCGCAGGATGCTCAGCCACCGGAGCAGCTAGGGAGGCCGAGGAGACCTCGTCTGCAGAATTCCAGTCTGCATTGTAGTGTTCCAAGGAGCCGAGGCTCTGGTCACTGTCAGTGCGCAGAGGAGGAAATCCCCACGGTCCGCCCTGCTCGATGCCCCTAACCGAGGCCTCCAAGGCCAAAGCAGCCTCGGAGCTTGAAGCAGGCCGGTTATCCAATATAAGAGATGCCCTCCGAGCATATTCTTCGGCCGGAGGGGCAGTCTCATCAACGGGTGCGGCGAATGGAGGAATTCGGCGTGTCACCGGGGGAGGAGACCTCGGTTGCATCCTTGAAGGAGAAGAGATAGTCAGGGTGCCAGACCCAGATGTTGGTTTGGGGGTGACCTTAGACTTCACCGTCTCTTTCTCTTTCTCCTTGCCCTTCTCCAACGGCAAGGTAGTCTGGCGAACTGGTTTTTGGGGCTGTTGCTTGGGCTGTTGCTTCTGCTGATGCTTCTGCTGTTGCTGCTGTTGGTTGCGGGCAGTCTGGCGGGGGGAGAGTCGAGGCTCCGGCAAGGCGGTAGCCGGAGTTCTGGCGCGATTGGTCCCCGCATCCGTTTGAGGACGCGGAGAAGTCTGACCTCGGGTGGGGGCAGATTTCCCCAAGGCCGGGCCAGACCTCGGTGGAGGAGATCCGGGGCGAGAGTTCGTCGGGGTGGTCGTGGCTTCAGAGGCACCAACGGGTGCAGTCATGGAGGATACCTCCTGATCCACGTCTATGGGGCACTGCAACGAAAAGAAGATGGTCAAGTGTTAATACCGAGATAATATGTTTAAGCAACAAACATTGTTGGCTATAGAAGCAAAGCATTACCCATCCGAGGTAGGAAACCTCTTGCCCCCCGGGCATGAGGAGGAGTCCGGACTTCTTCAGCCGACGTCTCTTGACCGGAGCCTCAGTGGGTCCGGAGGCTCCAGTGGCGGATGGTTCGGCGGCCGAAGTTGCGGCACCAGCGCGTTTCCGGCTGGTTGCTGGAGTAAAGTTCGGAAGGTGAGGAAGGCAGGAGATAGGTACCGCGTTTATTGGTTCCATGACGAGAAACCCCTCCTCGTCATCCGAAATCTCTTGAACTGAAGCTTGTGCTTGAGGCTTACCCGCGGTGGTGATGCGGGCCGAGGCAATGGGCATATAATCCTCGTCGTCAGGGTCCACGTTGGATGGTGGGTCCTCGACAGGGAGATCCTTGCCGAAGTGGTCCGCAGGATGGACTCCATCCTCGGCGGTCTGGCGGGCGAACAGCTGTATGGCAGACATATGAAAAGGAGTTAGGAAGAAAATTGTCAAGATGAACGTCGGTAGCAAGACCTCGGTGGTAAAGGAGTACGAAGAAAACGTCGGAATAGCGTACCTGTTTCGCTGGCTTGGTCCGGTAGTGGGGTTCCCTTCCCCATGTCCAAGCGTCAGGATCTTGGACTTGGTGATAGCTCGGACTCGCCGAGCTACCGCGGCGTTGTCCAGTGCAACGTGCGTATGGCGGGTGGGGTCATAAAGACCGCTCATGTGGCAGATCTTGTGAGACCTCGCCTGGAGAGGGGAGACCCTGCGCTTCACGAATGTGCAGGCCAGGTCGTCAGCCGTCAGGACTTTCCCGTCGTTTCCGGGGTCCTCCGGGTCCTGCCATTTCGCAATATACCCATGGATGGACTTGAGTTCGCCGTGTGAGGGGGAGTGTAGTCCCAGTTGAGCTGTTCTGTAGGAGGGCTGAGGTTAAACGCCGGCAGGTTGAGGAGGTCCTCTTCGCCGGAGTTCTTCACGTAAAACCACGTCCGGAGCCACTTGCGAACGGTGTCCGGAGTAGTGATACGTGGGAAGATGGAGTTTCGGCGAGGAGCTATGGTGGCAGCTCCGCAGGCGGTTAATTGCTTGGGCAGATCCTTGTTCTTTGGATCCGGGATCACTTGCCGCTTGAGTTGGAAGTAGCGAGAAAAGAGGTCTACCGTGGCTTTGAGGCCGAGGTATCCCTCAGAGAAGGAAACGATGCAGGAGAGAGTGGTGATGGCGTTGGCGGGGAGGTGATGAACCTGGAGTCCGAACTTGTCGAGGAAGCTCCGGAAGAAATCACTAACGGGCAGTCCGAAGCCGCGCTGGAAGTGCGCGACGAAGACCACCCGTTCCCCTTGCTTGACTTGAGGCTCGAGTTCGCCCTCTGGCAGGCGACACTCTACCCCGGCGGGAATCCGCCGAGTCGCCCTGAGCCACTGGATTTCGTCCGGAGTTACATCCGAACCTTCCCAGCCGGCTCGTTCTCCGACCTCCAGTTCGAGGTCTGGAACCTCGGTTTGTTCCGAAGTCTCAGGAGGAGACATCTCGGCAGAATCAATCTGCAGAGAATGCACAGAAGTTTAGCAAAGGAAAAAGTAAATCTGGAATCTAAGGCTATATCTGGCTAACTCAGGAGGAGTTGGACGGCTATCTAATGTACATAGAGGCACATATATGCTAGGCGAACGTCTGTCCGAGGTATGAAACTCATTTCTACCCAAAAAAGTATGCGAGTAAGATCTACCGGAGGAGGTAAATAGAATTTTATTCAAGAACATATGAAGAACCAAAGCGCGAAGAGGAAGAAACCTAGAGCAATGCCTAGGGTATCAAGAAAGGGAGTACATACCGTGAAAACGAGGTGCTGAAGGGCGGCGCCGGTGACGCGGTCGCAGCGGCGACGAAGGAGCTGCTCGTCGGCGGCGGCTGGAACGCGTTTCTTCTCAACTGGAAGCGGCACTGGTTGCGATGGAGGCGAGACGGCGAGTGAATGAGGAAGAAGAGGGAAGCACTGCCCTGGGCCCGTATTTATAACCGCGGGCGGTAACTGCGCACTACCGCGCGGTTATCGGAGCGGCGAGTGGGATCGTTTGTGCACAATGGCCCACGTGGCACGAAGATAGCGGTGGGCGAGCAGGCCACAGGATCGGTTGCAGGAGGCAAACCGTCGTGCGGCGCGGTTACTGGAGCGCGAAGCGGCGCAAGCGGGAAACCTCCGCTGACGTGGGCCGCGTGGTGGAAAGCACTCGAGTGCTTTGACTATCGTGGACCAGGAAGTGACGGATGGGACACGTGAACAGTGTTCTCTGACCGAAGTCAGTAAGGATGCAGAAATCGAGGGGTTGACGTCCGAGATCTCGGCGGATACTTCGGAAAAGCAGCGTGGCCCGAGGAACAGACCGATGGATTTCTCGGGGTATTGGTTCGGTGACCTGCAAAACATCGTAGCGCATGTGGTTTCGGGTTGAACCTGATGCGGCCTTTCATCCGAGGCTGCGAGACCACATCAGCTTCGGGGACTACTGTCGGGGGGTTACCCCCGGGTAGGGTAATGATGAGGTAAAGACATGTAAGGTTAAGGCAGTAAGCTGTCCGAGGGAACGATTGAGCAAGGACGCAGGAGGCGTCATCCGACGTAAGGTGTACGTCCGAGGTATACTTTCCGAGGTATATCCTCCGAGGTATCAACCTCGGGGCAGTCAGCTAGCTACCACAGGAATAAGATATTCTCTACCGAGGTATATGATCAGGAGTGTTATCCGAGGTTGGCAGCAAGGATCGAGGCATGTCAGAGAGGTCACGGGTGCCGCAGAGCTCGTAGCCCGAGGCTTCAGAGGACGGCGAGGTCCGTCCACGGGTTTCCCGGAAGCTCGGGGGCCTAGGAGCTGACTCGGCTATTTCGGGAAAGGTCTACAGGCTAGACCTCGGCAGGCTACTGAAGTATGACCAGAAGAGGAAAGCTAGGCCTGGCTGGCCTGACAGTCCGGCCGTTGGGCTGGCAGGAGGCAGAGGCTTGTCTTCTACCTTTTGGCCATGCCATTGTCAGTTGTAGGCAGGGGTAAAAATGTACTTCGGCCTGTGTATATATGCGGCATCTCTACCTCCAGGGAGGAGGACGGCAAAACCCTAGCTCATTTCCCCCTTCGTAGTTTCACCTTCTACCTCGAGCTCTCACTTTGGTAGCAACATACAGCTCGAGGAGCACCTTGTACCTGAGAACCACACTGATATATTGAGAGAGGCAAGGCAGGAGTAGGGGTTTTACTTCCTCACGAAGGCCCCGAACCTGGGTACATCGTGGTGTCTTTTGTGTTCTTGGCTTTCTTGGTTTCTTGTTCATGTTCTTGTGGTTTCTTGCATGTTCTTGCTTGTGCACGTCTTGAGTGCATAAACCCTCCCCGGATTCCCCCAACGACCATTCGGCCCCAACTAAGCCATACCCATGGCATCTGCCGTGATCCCACCACGACATCGGAGGCTCGGCGTCACCTCCCGGGGAAGCCCGAAGGCTTGGCGTCACCGGGGCTCGCGCTCGCCTTAGCGTCATCATCGCTCGCGCTGCTCCACCCCGTCGGCGTGCTGCGCGTCCACCGGCCTCGCCGCATGATGGCCCACAAGTATAGGGGTATATCGTAGTACTTTCGATAAATAAGAGTGTCGAACCCAACGAGGAGCAGAAGGTGCTGGTATGTAGTTTTGATCAAGGATTCACTGTAAACACTAGCAGACAAGTTTTTAGGGGTTTTCAATATAGCAGATAAGTACATTATGAGTAAATAAACGAGAGCAATAATAATTGCAGCGATTGGCCCAATCCTTTTGAGTGCAAAGGACAAGCCGGTTGTGTTACGTATGATTACCAAACGTTTCTGAGGACACATAGGAATTTCGTCAAGTGCTTTCGTTTCATGTAGTTGATTAATCTTCAATGTTTTGATAAGTGTTGTGTGGGTGAATCTAAGCTAACGCACTGCCCTTCCTAGGACTAATACGTAGTTGTGATTATACCCCTTGCAAGGATCCGCAACTACAAGAAAGTAATTAAGATAAATCTAACCACAGCCTTAAACTCTCAGATCCTACACTCCCTTGTGCACTAACTTACCAACAGGGGTTCAGGTTTCTGTCGCTCTGGCAACCCCACAATTAGCAAGCTAAATACACAATGCCTTCCCCTAGGCCCATAAAGTTGAAGTATCATGTAGTCGACGTTCACATGACACCACTAGAAGAATGACACCACAACTTAAATATCAAACCATTAAATATTACTCAACATTATTCCACTACTAGCAGCAAGACTTTCCCATGTCCTCAAGAACTAAACGAACTACTCACAAGACATCATATGGATCATGATCAGAGGTGATATAATGATGAATAACAATCTGGACATAAACCTTAATTCACCGATAAAACTTAATAGCATCGACAACAAGGAGTAATTAACACCGGGAGAGTCTCCCCAATGAACTAGACAAGGTGCAGCCCTAGATGTTACAGCGGAACGGAGTGGAGTAGTGGAGATGATGATGGTGGAGCGGTGGATGATGACGATGATGATCATGATGAAGTCCAGCACGATGACGGTGACGATGGCGATGATTTCCCCCCTCCGGGAAGGAATTTCCTCGGTAGATTTCTCCCTGCCGGAGAGCTTTTCTCTCTCTGCGGTTTCCGTCCCGTGGAGGCGGTGGAATATTTCGTGGACGAACCTCCTCGATGTTTAGGGTTACGGGGGAGATATACGCGAAGGGGCAGCGCCAGAGGTGGGCCCAGGTGGCCACGCCGGGCCTCGGCGCCGCCCTCCTCCTGGCCACGCCCAGGGGTGGCGTGGGGCCCACCTGGCCCACCTGGAGCTCCCCTTTTGGCTAGCTCCGTCATCTGGAAAAATTGGAACTTCGGCGAAAGTTTCGTGATTTTTGGAGTTTCGCAAATATATTAGCTTGACGGTGCTTTTTCCAGCTGAAATCTGGCTTCGGCAGATAAATCCCCAATAATCATCAAACATGCAAAATAAGATAAAATAACATAAGTAACATGTATTAATATTAAATATATCAATGAATAACAGTAAATTATGATATAAAATTGTGATGCAAAATGGACGTATCAACTCCCCCCAAGCTTAGACACGCTGGTCCCCAAGCGAAAACTGAGCTCAGTAAACAAGACCACAGGTTTATGTAGTGAAGTGTCGGTAATAAAAATATGGACAAGGAGCATCAATATTTACTTAACAAAACAAATCATTTTAAACAGCAACTTCTCTGTATATAACTTAACTTGAAACAAGTAATGAAACAACCACAAATAAAGGTACATAAAAGAAATCAATTGGTGGTGGCAACCTTTGTTCTTGGTCAGAGAACAATCAGCAATTTAACTTATCTTTCAAGAAGAGTCTTTATACTAGAGCTATATCGCAGAACTTGCATGCTCAACCATCACGGTTCTCTTTGCAGTCAAAGAAAAACTTTCAAAGTTATATTCTCATAGATAAAAGTCTCTGTGCTCAAACAAAGGAAGAATAAAAGACATGATTGAAAGTATTACAGTCTATAGATGGTTGTATCTCAACAACGCAAATGCTTGCTTAAAGAAAGAGGAAATAGGTGTACTGACTCAACATAAAAGTAAAAGATAGGCCCTTCACAGAGGGAGGCAGAGATTAGATCATGTGCTAGAGCTTTTTATTTTTAAAACTGATGTAAAAATTGTTTTGAGAGGTGTATGCTAATGGTCAACAAATCAGCGATAGAGTTCTTATCATCTTCCATGCTAACCAACTTTTAGAGCGGTTCCGATAATTTATATACTTTGCATTATATTATGCACTTATAGCTTTGACACTCCTCCCCACCATTTCTTTTCACAAACCATGGCTAACCGAATCCTCGGGTGCCTGCCAACAATCTCAAACCATGGAGGAGTGTCTATTTAATTACTTTACAGTGGTCTAACCAGCTCTTGTGCAATATAAAATAGATAAGCAGATGTAAGCTGCTAGTCTGAGAACATTAAATTAGCATGGAAGATGACAAACCCAACTACCACGTCCTTATGAGTTTGGTAAACAGTGACAAAAAAGGAGTATTTGAATGTTTTAAAGGTAGCACATGACAAATTTACTTGGAGTGGCAATGAAATACCACACATAGGAAGTTATGTGGACACTTTGGAGGGTAGTGGCTAAAGGTTTTGGATGCACGAGAAGTATTTCCTCTCAGTACAGGGTTTAGGCTAGCAAGGTTTGGTAGCAAGCATAAGAGTTGAGAGAAACAAACAAACATAGATGTAATAAAAACAATCATGCTATCTTCCTTGTAAGCACAAATATTTAAACTCAAGAATGCTAATCTCATGGGCTAACAAGAAAGAAAGATAACAGGGATAATATTTTTGCAAGAAGTTCTCTCTTCTCTACTTAAGCTTCAAAGTATTGTTGCTACTGACCAATGCTAAGTTTGCCACAGCCAACTAGATTTACTTGCTGCACCCAAAGTGACGCTACTACTAACATCAAGATCAACATATGAAAAGAATTTGGAAACTAAAATAAGGTGTGCATTAAGTAAAGATAAAACTTATCATTAATATTCCAAACAAAAGCAACCTCACACCAACAGATACATTGATAACCAACTAAGGAGTGACACTCCACATTGCAAACCATCTCATATGATAACTTCTCTACTCATGATACTACCACAAAATTTAGAAGGTAAAAGATAAAAGATAATGATACTGAAAACACTCCCCCCAAGCTTGGAACAAGCTGAGGGTGTGTTGTTACCCATGTCGAATTACTCCTTTGGTGGGGATGGTGATGATGGAGATCCTTCATTATTACGCTTCCAGGATAGAGGCTCCCCATTGAAGAAAGATGACCTAGTTTGATAAGTCCTGATGCTGGCAGCTGAGCTAATTTGATTAAACCTGGTTCATACTCATAGTTTTGATTCTGCAAGTCATAAATCTAGGCTTGCAATTTTGCGGTGGCTTCATGGAGTAAGAAAATATCCTTCCAAAGCTTGTCAGTCTCCTTCTGGTGTTTATCAATAAGTTCAGCAATAATCTTGTGGTTGACCTCCACTCCACGCTCTATCATCTTCTGGTACCTGAAAACTTCATGTTCAACTTCCTCCAGCCTCGCCTTCACGTCTCCATCCTTCTTTGGTCCTCGGACATCTCCTTGAACGAGGACGCCATCAACACGGCGTATCTCCTGCGGGTGCATCTTCACTTCATTGATGTACAGGTTGACGACGTTCTTGAAGAAACTATCCTTGGGGGCTCCAGGCGAGGACATGGTGGATCTAGTTCTTGAAGGAGAAACCTGACAGAAACAACTCAAAAACAAACACGACGGAAACACGAGATACGGACCTCGGGGGATCCGGGGGATTAAATAGCAGAAAATATCATGCCAAAAGGAAAGTCCAGGTCGAAGTGGAGTCGAAGACGGGCTCCGAGGCACCCACGCCAGGGCCCGGCGCGGTCATGGTGGGGCCCGCGCCCAGGGGTGGCGTGGTGCCCATCGGGCACCGCTTCCGTCCCTTCTTCGACTTGTGCTTTCCAAAATTGAATAAAAATAAATAATATAATTTTTTTAAAGTCAAACGCGAACTTTTCTTACCGAAACTCATACCTACTCCAAATCAGCTTCTGCAGTTTCCTGTTTTTGAGTTTCAATGAATTTTTCCGGAGTTACCACTTGAATAACATCAACATTTTCATTATAAGAATCTCCAGAAATATAGTGCTTGAGTCTTTGCCCATTGACCACTTGTGGTTTGTCACCATCAAGCGAATTAATTTTTATTGCACCTGAGCAATAAACTTCTTCAACAATATAAGGCCCTTCCCATTTTGAGAGCAATTTTCCTGCAAAAAAACTGAGACGAGACCTATACAATAGAACTTTATCACCCACGTTAAATTCTCTCTTTAAAATCCTCTTGTCATGCCATCTCTTAACTTTCTCTTTGAAGAGTTTAGCATTCTCATACGCTTCACTCCTCCATTCATCTAGAGAACTCAATTCAAGCAATCTCTTTTCACCAGCTAGTTTAAAATCTCTATTAAGTTCTTTGATTGCCCAATAAGCTTTATGTTCTAACTCTAAAGGTAAATGACAAGCTTTTCCATAAACCATTTTGTAAGGAGACATGCCCATGGGATTTTTATAAGCAATTCTATAAGCCCACAAAGCATCGTTAAGCTGTCTAGCCCAATTCTTCCTGGATTTATTAACAGTCTTTTGCAAAATCAATTTAATTTCTCTATTTGATAACTCTACTTGACCACTTGTTTGAGGATGATATGGTGAAGCAATTCTGTGGTTAACACCATATTTAACAAGAGTTTTTCTAAAACCACCATGAATAAAATGAGAACCACCATCGGTCATAAGATATCTAGGTACACCAAACCTAGGAAAAATAACATCCTTAAGCATTTTCAAAGAAGTTTTACCATCAGCACTAGAGGTTGGTATAGCTTCTACCCATTTAGTAACATAATCAACAACAACAAGAATATGAGTATAACCATCTGATGGAGGAAAAGGACCCATAAAGTCAAATCCCCAACAATCAAAAGGCTCAATAACAAGCGAATAATTCATAGGCATTTCATTACATCTACTAATGTTACCAACTCTCTGACATTGATCACATGATAAAATAAACTTCCTTGCATCTTTAAAGAGAGTAGGCCAATAAAAACCTGATTGTAGAACCTTTTGTGCAGTTCTATCTCCAGCGTGATGTCCTCCATAAGCACTACCATGACATTTGTCCAATATTTCTTTTTGCTCATGTTCGGGAACACATCTTCGCATAATATCGCCTACTCCTTTATACAAATGTGGGTCATCCCAAAAATAGTGCCTGAAGTCACAAAAGAATTTCCTTCTTTGCTGATAAGTAAAAGTTGGAGGCAAATATTTGGCAACAATAAAGTTAGCATAATCAGCATACCAAGGACTTTCATGTGAACTTACCTTTATAGAAGCCAACTGTTCATTTGGAAAATTATCAATAACAGGAATAGGATCATGCATTATATTTTCCAATCTAGATAAATTATCAGCAAGAGGGTTTTCAGCACCCTTCCTATCAACAATATGCAAATCAAACTCTTGTAACAGAAGAACCCATCTAATAAGTCTAGGCTTAGCATCCTTCTTATCCATGAGGTATTTAATAGCAGCATGATCAGTATGAATAGTTACCTTGGAATCAACAATATAGGGTCTAAACTTATCACAAGCAAATACTACCGCTAAAAATTCCTTCTCGGTGGTAGCATAGTTCTTTTGAGCAACATCAAGAGTTTTACTAGCATAATGAATAACATTTAATTTCTTATCTACTCGCTGTCCTAAAACAGTACCTACAGCAAAATCACTAGCATCACACATAATTTCGAAAGGTAAAGTCCAATCAGGTGGTTGGACGACAGGAGCAATTATTAAAGCCTTTTTAAGAATTTCGAATGCTTCCTTACAATCATCATCAAAAACAAAAGGTATAACTTTTTGAAGAAGATTAGTAAGTGGTTTCGAAATTTTAAAAAAATCTTTAATAAACCTCCTATAGAAACCAGCATGACCAAGAATACTACGAATACCTTTCACATCCCTTGGGCAGGGCATTTTCTCAATTGCTTCAACTTTAGCTCTGTCCACTTCAATACCCCTTTCAGAAATTTTATGCCCAAGAACAATTCCTTCATTAACCATGAAATGGCATTTCTCCCAATTAAGAACAAGATTAGTCTCTTCACATCTCTGCAAAACTTTGTCAAGATTGTGCAAACAATTATCAAAAGAAGTTCCATAGACGGAGAAATCGTCCATGAAGACTTCCACAATTTCTTCACAAAAGCCATGAAAAATAGCAGACATGCATCTTTGAAATGTAGCAGGAGCATTACACAAACCAAAAGGCATACGTCTATAAGCATACGTTCCATAAGGACAAGTAAAGGTAGTTTTCTCCTGGTCCTGATGTCTAACAGCTATTTGTGAAAAACCGGAATAATCGTCAAGAAAACAGAAATGAGTTTTCTTAGACAACCTTTCTAACATTTGATCAATAAAAGGCAGAGGATAGTGATCTTTCTTAGTAACCTTATTAACTTTTCGAAAATCAATGCACATCCTATAGCCAACTACTACTCTTTGAGGAATAAGCTCATTATTTTCATTTGGCACAACAGTTACTCCTCCTTTCTTAGGAACACAATGAACAGGACTAACCCATCTACTATCAGCAATAGGATAAATTATACCTGCATAAAGGAGTTTTAATACCTCATTCCTTACCACTTCTTTCATCTTAGGAATTAAACGACGTTCATGTTCAACAACGGGCTTTGCGTCAGGCTCCATATTAATTGCATGTTGACAGATAGCAGGAGAAATCCCTTTTAAATCATCAAGAGTATAACCCATAGCTCCTCGATGTTTCTTCAACACCTCTAACAATCTTGCTTCTTCATCACCTGAAAGTTTAGAACTGATAATAACAGGATATATTTTCTTATCATCAATATGAGCATATTTAAGTGTATCTGGTAAAGGTTTTAAATCAAAGACAGGATCCTCCTTTGGTGGAGCCGAAATACCCAAGTCTTCCACTGGTAAATCATGCTTGAGAATTGGAGGTTTATGAAGAAAGATGTCGTCAATCTCATTTCTCTCCTCTGCAAATACCTCGCTCTCATGATCTTCCATAAATTGATGTAAAGCATTGTTAGGAGCAACAGCAATAGAAGCAAGTTGTTCAACCTTTAAATCCTCATTAGGCAATGCAGTTTCATAATGATTCTAAGCAAATTTGGAAAAATTGAACTCATAAGATTCTCCATCAAATTTAGTATAAAATTTCTCTTTCTTACAATCAATAATAGCACCACAGGTATTCAAGAAAGGTCTACCAAAAATAGTATGACAAGTTTTGCTAGCAGCAGAACCAAGAACTAAGAAATCAGCAGGGTATTTAGTCTTACCACATAAAACTTCAACATCTCTAACAATACCAACCGGAGAGATAGTTTCTCTATTAGCAAGCTGAATAACCACATCAATCTCCTCAAGTTCGCAAGGATTAATTTCATGCCTAATTTCCTTGTAAAGATCATAAGGAATAGCACTTGAACTGACACCAATATCACAAAGACCATAGTAGGAATGCTCACCTATTTTGACTGAAAGCACATGGACACTTGTTTTCCGGGCTCTTTTAGGATGTGTAACAATGTTAGAAGCTTCTTCGCAAAATTTAATATGTCCTCCTTCTACATTTTTAGTTACAAGATCCTTAACCATAGCTATTGCAGGTTTTACAGTTATTTGTTCATCGGGTTCTTTAGCTTTCCTTTCACTTTTATTAACCACACTAGCCAAAATAGAATGTTCTTTTACTTTTACAGGAAAAGGTATTTTTTCAATATAAGGTTCTGGCAGAATGCGATCAACAGTATGAACTTCAATGTTTTTAACAAGAGCAGAATTAATGTTATCTTTATAAGGTTCATGATACTTTTTCCACCCCTTTCTAGGAATATCGAGATACGAAGCAAAAGCCTTATAACAGTTTGCCATAATTTGAGAATCAAGACCATAAATAGCACTAAAATTACGAAAACTATCAGTCTCCATAAAAGATTTAATGCATTCAAAATCATAATTTATACCTGACTCTCTACCTTTGTCGTTCTCCCATCCTTCAGTATTTTCCTGGATACGATCAAGAAGGTCCCATTTATCTTCCTCTTTCTTCCATGTAACTGATCCAGAACAAGAAGTATCCAATAAATCTTTATCATGAAGAGAAAGCCTTGCATAAAAGTTATTGATAACAATATTACTTGGGAGCTCATGAATGGGGCATTTGAGCATTAATGACTTAAGCCTCCCCAAAGGTTGGGCAATACTTTCTCTATCATGAGGCCAAAAATTATATATAGAGTTCCTGTATTTATGGATCTCACTAAGAGGATAAAATTTGGAGTAAAAGAGAGGAACAATCTCGACCCAACTCAATGTGTGGCCATTTTTAAGCAGACTATACCATTCAGCAGCTCTGCCCTTCAGTGATAGAGAAAATAATTTCCTCTTGACATTGTCCATAAAAATACCTGCACACTTGAATAACTCGCACAATTCATGTAGAAAAAGCAAGTGATTACCAGGATGGACAGTTTCATCATAGCGGTTATTCATAACACGTTCAACAATTTTCATAGCTATTTTAAATGGAATTCCCTGAGCAGGTGGAGGGTCATCTACTACCGTAGCAGTGGTAGTAGTCTTCCCAAACAGTGATTCGAATGGATATGACTCCATGACAGAACAACACTTACAGTAAATATTTCCCTTACCAATTCATCTTACCAATAGCGCATCACTCCCCGGCAACGGCGCCAGAAAATAGTCTTGATGACCCACAAGTATAGGGGGTGTATCGTAGTACTTTCGATAAATAAGAGTCGAACCCAACGAGGAGCAGAAGGTGCTGGTATGTAGTTTTGATGAAGGATTCACTGTAAACACTAGCAGACAAGTTTTTAGGGGTTTTCAGTATAGCAGATAAATACAGTATGAGTAAATAAACGAGAGCAATAATAATTGCAGCGAGTGGCCCAATCCTTTTGAGTGCAAAGGACAAGCCGGTTGTGTTACTTATGATTACCAAACGTTCCTGAGGACACATGGGAATTTCGTCAAGTGCTTTCGTTTCATGTAGTTGATTAATCTTTAATGTTTTGATAAGTGTTGTGTGGGTGAATCTATGCTAACGCACTGCCCTTCCTAGGACTAATACGTACTTGTGATTATACCCCTTGCAAGCATCCGCAACTACAAGAAAGTAATTAAGATAAATCTAACCACAGCCTTAAACTCTCAGATCCTACACTCCCTTGTGCACTAACTTACCAACGGGGGTTCAGGTTTCTGTCACTCCGGCAACCCCACAATTAGCAAGCTAAATACACAATGCCTTCCCCTAGGCCCATAAAAGTGAAGTATCATGTAGTCGATGTTCACATGACACCACTAGAATAATGGCACCACAACTTAAATATCAAACCATTAAATATTACTCAACATTATTCCACTACAAGCAGCAAGACTTTCCCATGTCCTCAAGAACTAAACGAACTACTCACAAGACATCATATGGATCATGATCAGAGGTGATATAATGATGAATAACAATCTGGACATAAACCTTAATTCACCGATAAAACTCAATAGCATCAACAACAAGGAGTAATTAACACCGGGAGAGTCTCCCCAATGAAATCGACAAGGTGCAGCCCTAGATGTTACAGCGGAACGGGGTGGAGCAGTGGAGATGATGATGGTGGAGCGGTGGATGATGACGATGATGATCCTGATGAAGTCCAGCACGATGACGGTGACGATGACGATGATTTCACCCCTCCGGGAAGGAATTTCCCTAGCAGATTTCTCCCTGCCGGAGAGCTTTTCTCTGTGTGTGGTTTCCGTCCCATGGAGGCGGCGGAATATTTCGTGGACGAACCACCTTGATGTTTAGGATTATGAGGGAGATATACGCGAAGGGGCAGCGCCAGAGGTGGGCCCAGGTGGCCACGCCAGGCCTCGGCGCCGCCCTCCTCCTGGCCGCTCCAGGGGTGGCGTGGGGCCCACCTGGCCCACCTGGAGCTCCCCTTTTGGCTAGCTCCGTCATCTGGAAAAATAGGAAATTCGGCGAAAGTTTCATGATTTTTGGAGTTTCGCAAATATATTAGCTTGACGGTGCTTTTTCTAGCTGAAATCTGGCTCCGGCAGATAAATCCCCAATAATCATCAAACATGCAAAATAAGATAAAAGAACATAAGTAACATGTATTAATATGAAATATATCGATGAATAACAGTAAATTATGATATAAAATAGTGATGCAAAATGGACGTATCACCGCACTCGTCCTCCGTCCATACGGCCTCACCCCAGCGTGCCCGCCGGAGAAGCCCGGAGGCTCGGCCGCGCCCAAGCCCCGTGCACGCCGGCGCATCCTCGTCGTTCTCCTTCGCCCGCCCGTGCGTCCGTGCGTCCTCGTCTCCGCTACTGATCGTGCACCTCTCCCTCGGCGCCCGCGTCCGCGCTGCTCTCCCTCTCCCCTGCCAGCCCGGCGGAGAGGCCCGGAGGCTCGGCCGCGCTGCTCTCCTCACGGCGCGCGGGCGCATCCGCACCCGAGTCAACACGCGTGCCCGAGCCCCTCTGCCTGAAGCTCCTCTGCTCGTGCGGCTCTACGCCGGCCCGCGCGCCCGTTGTCGCCCGTGCTCTTTCGCCCGAGCTCGTCGCTGCTCCTCTACCTCGCCCGCACGACCATCGGCGCTTGATCCCGTCGATTCGCCCGCGCCACTCCATCGAGCCCCCATGCCCGCACCACTGCATCAGGCGCCCACGCCCGTGCGCTCGTCGGCGCCCGCCTGCGCTGCCTCGCCGACGTGCCAAAGCGGCCGCGCCGGTCCGGCCTACTCTCCTGTGCCCCGCTCCGCCTTCCCGGTCCGCCTTCCGCCTCCCCGGGCCGCCTCGCCTCCCGCTTCCGTCTGGTCCTGGCCGCCTCCCGGTTCCGCCTCCCGGTGCCGCCTCCCAGCTCCGCCTCGGCCCTCCCGTGCCGGCTGCTCCCTCGGCGCCCGAGCCCGGCCGCTCCCAGGCCGCCTCTGTTTCTTCGCTCGCCGGCTGGCCGCATCGCCTCGGCCTCCGCCCGCCCGGCTCCGGCGTCCCCGGCTGGCCGAGCTCCGGTCGCGCCTGCTCCGCCTCGGCCCGGCTAGCCGCCTCCGCCTGCACGCCTCCGGCCTCCCGGCTGGCCGCTTCGCCGCCATCCGGTAGCCCGTCGCCGGCTGCCCGCATCTCCGTCGGGTTCAATCGAGGAAAAGAGAGAAGGAAGAAAAGAGATAAGAGAAAAGAAAAGAAAAGAAAAGAAAGAAAAGAGAAAGAAGAAAAGAGATAAGAAAAGAAAGAAGAGGAAAGAGAAATGAGAAAAGAAAAGAAAAGAGAAAAGAAAGAAGAAAAGAAAAGAGAGAAGGAAAAGAAAAATAAGAGAAGGAAAAAGAGATGTATCCGGCTAGTCGCCTGCCCCCGTTTGGATGCCTGGCCGGCTGCGTCCCGATCCGGCCTGGGGTCAATCCTGCTGCCCGGTTGGTCGTCTAGCTGGCCTCCTCCGACTGCGCCGATGTCCCCGCTTCGACAACTCGAACCGGATCCCCGGCTACGACATAAAAAACAGCTAAGTGACGCTTCCGCCTCACATTTTCAGCATCCTTTACTTTCTGTACAACTGTGGCTAGCTGACTACCGACTCTCGCTTATGATAACTTAATAGCATGCTCGACCCCCGACGCCTACTCTCGGATCCGGCTGCAGACCGTAACCCGGCTGACACGCTGGCCAGAAACGGCTAGGGGGCACACGCGAAAGGCACGTAAGATAGGAAAAGTTTCTGGCTCGTGGCAGAAAAACTCGTGCCATCGCTCGCCTAAGTCCAGCCTCTCAAGAACTCAGTACCGTGCACCCCTGGCCGGCCCTCTCTTCGGATCCGGCTGTAGAGTTTAGCCGGCAAGAGCAGGGGTCGGTTGGCCGCATGCACGGGAAGGGGCACGGGTGGCAAAACAAAAGCAAGCCGGCATTTGCATCGCATAAGTTTCCCTGTCGTTTCGTCGAGTCGCTTCTATCCAGCTTCTAGATCTAAGTATTGTGCCACACTCGTCGTTCCGGCATCTCTTCGGATCCGGCTGCAGAGTTCAGCCGGCAAGAGCCTGCGCCGGACGAGGTGCACAAGAAAAAGATCAAAGGAACCTGGCAAAAGAGAGCCGGCGTCGACCTTGCATATAGATGTTCGCCTGGCGTCCCCAGTATTTTACTTAGCACCATTGCAGATTCAACTCGTTTTCTTGATGTTACAGACAATGCACGCAGAGTTTGATGAACACGCAGAAGCCCTCCCCGCCGTGGCCGGCGGTATCGCTCCAATGTGTTCGGAGGCTAGTGACGTGGGGATGAACCCCGGGCTACCGAAGTCCACGACTCGACAAGAAAACAGAAGAAGCTAGTCCGGTTGCCCGCCATCCAACTGGCCGCAAGCCCGGCTGCCACCTCCGGTTTCCCGACTCCGGCTTCCCGCCACCCAGCAGTCCGGCTGCCCGACCCCGGCTGGTGGCCTGGGTCCGGCTGCCCAACCTCCATCACTGCCAGACTCCGGCTGGCGGCCCGAGTCCGGCTGGCTGCTCTCCGTCCGGCCGCTCCCTGCTACTATTCGGACAAGACACCCGCACCCGGCACTATTGGTGAATAGCAAGAAGGAAGAACACTATGCAGTATAGTACGCCACTATGCAGCACCGCGGGCCGCCTGTGTCCCCTCGGCACAGCCGGGCCCCTGCTTGCCCCTTGTTCCCTTGCTCCCTTGTTCCCTTGCCCCTTGTCTCCCGAATAGTGTTAGTTAGGCCCGAACAGGGCCCGTGGTCCACCTCCTGTCCCCTGGGCTTCCCTTTATAAGGAGCACCAGGGCTGCCATCAAAAGGCACCCGGTCCATTCTCCACTCACACGTATGAGCTAACTCCACCCGGAAGCATACAAGTAGGCAGCTCACTCTCTCCTCAACAGATAGCAAATACAGCTCAAGGAGCAATATGTACCACCAGATATACTCCACCATATATACAGATCAGATGCAGGACGTAGGGGTTTTACCTCCTCACGAGGGCCCTGAACCTGGGTACATCGAGTGTTTGTCGTGCTCGCGCGCAATCCCGCCGGAACACCGTCACTCGCGTCGTAGCTACCCCTCAAGTAAGCCACCCCGTGGCATATGCCGTGTTCGATCCCACGTCAACGACGAAGTGGATTATTTCACCGACGACGAAAACACTGACGAGGAGAATCTCTAGTGTATTTTGTTGGAGTATTAGATACATTTTGTGTACGTATGTAAGGACTGTAATATTTTAATGGAGCTTTCGAAATATTAATGAAATCTGTAGTAGTATCACCCGAAAACTGAATGAATTGTGTTGGTAGTATCGCCCAAGGGTGCAGTTGCAACAATCGTGTGCAATTGCGTGGTATCACACACGGTTGTCTCTTTCGGAAGCGTGTGCGATGTATGGCTAACTTCGCGTACGGTTAGATAAAGTAGACTGTGTGCGATATGTGCCGTTTACATTTAAATACGGATTTATAGCCGTTGTTGGCCAGCTACCCCAGTTCTAGCCGTTGCCGCCCTCCATCCCTCCTTCGTTCGTCCCACCCCTCTCGCAGCGCACAAAAACTGCCGTCGCCATGGTCTACAAGATCGAGGAGATCACCAGCGACACGGACTCGGACGAGGTACTTTTGGGTGTAGCTTCTAGCTTGCTATTTGCTTCATGCTCGGGGAAATTTATATTTCCTTCCAATTCGTTCTATTTGAAGGTTACCGGATGCTGTGACTGCAAAATGCATGCCGACTTTAAGTTGTCTATGGAAGGCAAAATGAGCGCACTGTTACAGGATCTGCACGCCGCTGTCGAGGAGAAGAAAGCAGAAGAAAAAGTGAAGAGGCTCGAAAATGAGAAGATGGAGATGGAGCTACAACTTGCAGATCTTGTTCACGATAACAAGACAAAACCTGAAGAGGCCAAGTTGAAGTTGAAGAAAATAAGAAAATATGTTCGTGACAAGGAAAATCATCTCCTTTATGCTTTAGCTGTTTTAGTTATCCTTGTATCTATTGTAATTACACTTTCAGGTTTATAGAGATGCAGGAAGTAGAGATATAAGTAGCATTATCTGAATATGTACTCAGACGATCGGAATAAGAAAATCATATGCGAATGGGGGACAATGCACATGTTTTGTGGCCCGTAAAATGTGTGTGAATAATGGGCCCATTTTGGGCTCATGTATTCTGAACCCTACTTTGTCTCTTGTATAAATTGCGACCAGCAGCACCGTCCGGTCTCACTTCACTCGACAGCCTCCACTCCATTTTTGGAACTCTTCTTCTCACCTAGTTGAGAGTAGAAACCTAGATATCTCCTGCATTTCTGTAGATTATGTCTTTCTCACGTGCAGATCCATGGACGGAGGTGCCTTGTATACCTCCGGCGAGCCGGGTTCGGCCTCTCCCTCCCCCGTGGCGATGTCGTCATCGTACTTTGGGGTCGAAGGCCGCACGTGCTGTGCATCGGCTCGCCCTCGACCTCATCCTTGTCCCTTTACGAAAGGTATCCTCTCACACGCACATGCTACTTGTTTTTATATGACTAGTCTATTTTCATTAGCACAGTTAGCAAGTTTTATATGACCTCATCCTGTGGATCTACTTACTTTTTCTGTTCAGTTTTAATATTCATGCTCTAGCCTAGTTTAACATATATGTGTACTTTTTAGATTCATTAGTTTAACAAATTAGAACGGATCCATATGTTTAGATCTGTTTAGTTCCATCTTATTTCGTTGTGTTGCACCGGAGGATGTGTTGGACTAGATGCATGTGTACGTTTTTGCTTCATTAGTTTAATAAATTATAACGGATCCATATGTTTAGATCTATTTAGTTCCGGCTTATTTCCTTGTGTTGCACCGGAGGATGTCCTAGACTGGATGCATGTGTACTGTTGCCTAAGTAGTTAATTTTTTGTCGGACTAGATGCATGTTCTTGTGTTGGGCTGGATGCATGTTTAAGTTCTTCCATATTTAACATAGCTAAACTCTTATAATAGGATCTTATTTTGGTGGCATTGTACAAGAATTTGTGGTTGCGCTCTTTTGTCGGAGGATGTTATTAGCTTTCTGCTAATAACATAGAAACAAAGATGTAACCAAGAGGAGCCCAAGAGGGATGTTGCACAGGGATGTGCATGGCCGAATATGGCCGAATCGCTCTGCCCCTGTCCCTCTTGAGTGCGGATAAGGATTGCTCTTGAGGGTGAGTCTACTTATTTAGTCTTTTCTGTCTTTATGTTCTCAAATTTTCTATGATCATATTCTAACACTAGGCATTAAACAACAGCTCATTTATCTTCCTCCATTTCGGTGAAGTTTATAGTTCAGCTCAAGGCTTTCCGCGCTTTCGCCCAGTGGCAAATGAGTTCGTGCTGAAACGAGAGTATCAAGGCGTCTCTCTTTCACATGAACTTTGTGTGGCTGGAAATTCATCAAGCGTGCGGTGTCATGAAGTGGCATCTCTTCTCTAAATAGCAGGGCATTCACAGAGGGGCTTAAGTGCTTCTCTCTCATGCACGGCCCTTTTGTGCTTTCAAAAGAGTTAGTATACATAAATCCATCATTATTTTATATGACTTATTTATCTAACAATAGAACTGACTCCTTTCTTTATACTTGAACACATGAGTCACAATGACACAATGCAGTCCACAAGCTGGCCTCACAAAGTTTCCTCCTCCAAAACGTCACACCTGTGATGTTTTGGTCCACTGCATAAGATACCTTTTTTAGTTAAGAGTGTCTTGTACAGTGCGGCCAAAATATCACGCCGGTGACGCAAAGATTATGTTGGTGGCTCTAAACAAATTTAATGATTACAAGTGCCAATGCTAGGGTCTTGGGAAGACAGTGGCCATCACGGAGACAAAGATGTAACCAAGAGTATTCCGTTTGTTGATCATTCTCACTTGTATAACCTTACTGTCCCAATGTATATGTACTGATGGGTTCTAAAATGTACAATGATTTATGTGATTGCGATATGACACTGTTTATACATATGAAACGTTCGATGAATTATGTGATTCGGATGTGCTCTACTGTCATTTGGATGAAATAATTGAATTATGGTAATGACTGCACCCAGTTAAGTTTTGCTAAACGTGGACTATTGGACGACATACGCAGACGATTCCTTTAGTTAAATCGTGTGCGAAGCTAAGTAAAGCACACATAACACGAACACATAAACCGTGTGTGATGCTACATAACGGACACGAGCCAGCAAGAACAAAGCGTATGCGATCTTGTGTATATCGCACACAGTCCAATTAATACGCCCGGCTGCGAAGTTCGCCTCATCGCACACGATTAGTTTAGCCGTCTGGGATGTCTACCCATATCACTCACCCATGGATAGCGACGGGCGCTTACGTTTGCTTTGGTGGCCTAGGCATTGTTGATCTGCAGCGCAAAGCCACGACGTTATGTGTCAGATGGCTGTGGCACTCCTGGACACAAAATGATAAAGCTTGGAGCGACCTTCCATTGGGCATTGATGACCGTGCTGGAAATTTGTTCAACTCTGCAGTCTCTTTCAACCTCGGTGATGGCCAAAGGATCAGCTTCTGGAAGGATCCTTGGACTAACGGGCAGAGCCTTGCCACTATCGCGCCTGAGCTGTTTCAATGCTGCACCAAGCGAAACCTCACTGTGGCCCAAGCCGTCAGCGACAACAAGTGGATGAAGCACCACAAGCACAACATCCCAGTCATTGCCCTCCGTCAGTTCCTTCTCATACATGATGATATACCTGATTCAGTTACATGGCGCTGGACCACCAATGGACAGTACTCTGCCGCCTTAGCTTATGACATGCAGTTCGAAGGATCCATCAGATTTAGCTTCAATGAAACTATCTGGAACTCCGGGGCGCCACTAAAATGCCGCATCTTTGGTTGGCTAGCAATTCTTGGCAAATGCCACACGGCTGACTGCCTGCAGAGAAAGGGGTGGCCTCACAACGCGGCTTGCGTCTTCTGCCTCAGTGAGCAAGAGTCTGCCCTCCATCTCCTCGCCACCTGCCCGGTCATCACCAGGCTATGGGGTAAACTGATTCATACCGCAGGACTCAGCAACAACCTACTGCCCACACAAGCGGACGGCAGCCTTGACTCATGGCTAACGTGCACGCGCCGACAGTTGCCACCAACGCTCAAGAAGAATTGGTGTGCCCTTGTGCACCTCGCCTGGTGGACGGTTTGGAAGGAGAGAAACTCAAGGATCTTCAATAACAAAGCTGAATCACTAACCAGGTTGCACACAAGCATCATTGACAAAGCCAAATTTTGGCGTGACGCAGGGCGAACAGGAGCTGCTGACCTGTTCCTACGACCAAGGGAACCGGACTGATTTCCCACCCCTCACCCTTTTGCGGGATGCAGCTTAAATAGCTGCGTTCCTAGGACTTTGTAGCTCTTTTCTTACTCTTTTGTTTTGGGTTACTTTGTACTCCTGTACACTCCTTCTAATTTAAATGAAAAGCAGGCCAGACTGCCTTTTCCGTCAAAATATACTAGTGCGAGCAAACAGGCAGTCCACAAGCAGATGGTCAATTATTTTCGAGACCTGCAAGCACATCGGGACATCGGACACACATCTCCTAGTCTGCGATGCCATAACCGAGCCTTGTAAAACAGAAAATTTAAATGGTCGTTGTCTCAGGCTAAATCAATCAATGATTATTTAGGCTGGATTCGCTCTGTCATGCACACGACCCACTCCTGTCCTTCCATGTTAATTAGCGTGCGTACGTACAACTGGAATAGAAGACAACGTTGTTTGGGAATCAGAGGAATCTGGTTCCACCACTGCGTATATTGCTGTATATCAACGAATATTGCTTGTTGCCACAACGTAGTCCACATGCTGGAACAGTGGAGTCGGCAACCGATCGAAGAACAGAAGCGCGCTTATTGGTTAGCTATCTTTTCAAACGGCCGATCAAGGCCAACAAACACCCAGCTGCCACATAACAACCTCGGCATCTCGCTAGCCTGGCGCTCATATCCATTACGGTCAGCTCCTACGTTTTCCTCTCATTTTGTTTCATGGAACATATCCCTTATTAAATTTAGGATATCAATGTTGTTGCATTCAGTATACTAGAAGAAATTAGCTCCTATGAATTTTCTTACATGTTAAATTAGAAATCCACGAGTTTCATTTTCTATGTACCTCACATGGTAAAATATATTATTTCCTACTCCTGAATCCTGATAAGAAGTAAATATTAGTATGAAGAAGATATCAAGTACACCTGATCTCCGCAAAAACCTGAATATCCGAGCAATTCAAGATATCGAAGATACACATTACAAAATTATGAAAAGGCAAAACTAAGATTCAAGATGTCGTTGCCGGCGGATATAGTCAAAGACCAGATCCTGGGTTTTTACCCTATGGAGAAAGACTAAGCATATTTCATGCAATGCCTTCAGCAAGGTAACGATTCCGAAGCACCGTCATTGCAAGGTGGTGACCGACAAAAAGGTCAGACAAAGGGGTTTCATCCCAGAGCTCCAGTCTCGGTACGCAAAGAGCATCACCAAATCTCAAGCACGATATATTATTGCTCCGCTTGACCAACACCTCCATTCTTTCTAGCCTTGACACCATCGAATACATACAGATGGCTATACGCGTGTAGGTACACGCCATGTACCAGATCCTTCTACAAAAAATATGCGTAAACCTCTCGCGGGAGAGCCGTTGAACATCACATATCAGAAACGTTTTGAAGGATCGCCAGAACCTAGATGTTGGATCGTCCAACTAATGCTCACGTGCACGATTATTATATGAAGGCAACGAGACGTATGAGCTTGTTTATAGGCGATGACAAGAGTGACATACACCGTTAAAACCCACGCACTGACCCCTCTGGCAAACCCATGTCGTCATTGCCACCGGCAGATGACGAGCTTGAAAATGGTGGGTTCCCCTTCCAATATTCTGCCTTTTGTCCAGCCGCAACCTTCACACCAAATCGACAGAAAGGATCTGTTGAAGCCATACATAGTTTTATGCCTTATCAAGATCGGAACGCAATTGTACCATGAATCACCACCTCCACCATGGCTGGTATCTCCACCAATGATCATCTTGAGACGCTGCTGCACCTACATCCTAGCCGTCGCTTCCCAGATTCATGGCGTGCCACCACAGTCATGCGTTTGTTTGTTGTTATTTTTTTGTAAGTATTTTTTGTAACCTTCATGTATCTTGACGAATATATGGCCCGTTGGTCGTAAATATGTTGCTACAGAAAAAATCGTGATAAAATTATGTCTTGACTACGCCTTTCGCCCCCGGAAGGATTTTTTTTCAAATGGAGGCAAAAGCTTTTCCTCATTCAGTTAATTAAGAAGGAGTTTGAAAAGAGAGTAAAAAAGAACCGAAAATACAACCGGACTACTCTGCAGGCATTATTTCACTCAAACGTTTCGCACCCACTATACCCAAAGCCTTGCTTCGCTCTTGATCTTCTTGAAGATTACCGTTGGTGGCGCATGTTTGTTTCGGAAAACGCGGGCGTTCCTCCCATTCCATATTCCCACATTGTTAGCAATGTGAGGGAGGTGATGGCTTTGCGATTTGGAGTTGGGGATCCGGTCATTTGTTGCCACATAAGATTGAGTGGTTAGGATGACTCCAACGGGGCGACACAAACGGACGCGCGTTTGGTCTGCGTTTTGTCCGTTTGGGTCGGGGAACGGACGCGCGTCCGGCCCATGTCCGCCCCTTTCTGGCCAGTGCCCCCAACGGGGCCGACGCATCGAGTCCGCTTGCCATTTTTTTCCCCTAATTTTTTTAATACTAGGATTACATTTTTAGAAACTAAAATTACATAGTAAATCTAGGACTTCCTCCTAACATTAAACCCTAAAACCTAAACCTAAACTTGAAGAAAATTAATAACCGACCACCGGCCGGCAAGGGGGAAGATCAAAGAGGTGCTGCGGCCTTGAGGAACGTCACGCAGCATGCCCGTTCTGCAACGGACTTGCTGGCTCTTCCTTCATCGCGGCCATGGCCAGCCCAGGGCTGGCTGAATCAATCTTCTTTGATCATTTTGTAGCTACGAAACACGTAGCGGGCGCCGGTATAAGTGGAAAATGAGCCGCACATAAGCGGCCACGCCGGCGGGGATATGACATCAGGTGGAGCTGCCTGCTCCTTTCGCGGCCTCGGCCGCCGCCAAGGCCTCCCGGTGCCGTTTGCGCCTCGCCGCGCGCTTTTTGGTCTCTTCGGCGCGGCGCATTTGCTTCATCTCGTCCTCCACTGCAGCGTCGGCATAGGCGCGTGCGGCGGACATGAACGCGGCCGCCCTCTGTGCGTTCAGCTGCATGTGGGCTGCATCCACCGCCTCCTCCTCGGTGATGTGAGCAGGGCCGCCCACGCCAATGGGAGGCTCCGGCGGCGTACTCTTCTTCGTCGCTGTCGACGCAGTCCGCGAACGCCGCCTCCACCGCACTCCTCTGGGCGTCCGTCAGGCGCGGACGCGGCGGGTTGGGAATCATGCCGGCCCATGCCGGGCTGGTCGCCATCCGGCGCGAGAAGCTGCCGCGATAGCGCCCGCGCGCGCTCATACGCGCTCGCTCGACCTCGTCCACCAGATGTTACGGCGGCTGCGGCGGATCCATTCCGGCGCGTGGATCTGAGCTTGGAGATGGTGGCCGCCGTGGCTAGGGTTTGGCCGGCCGGCGCGATTGGGGAGGAGTGCTAGGGTTTGTGCCTTAGGGTTTGGCCGGCCGGCGCGATTTATACAGCTCCACCGCCCACAGTTATTGCGGGTAGGTGGCCGTTGTAGACGATGTCACGCGGGGCCAGGGCGGACACGGGGAGGATGCAGGAACGGTCCGCGAGCGTCCGGGCCCGACGCATCGGTGGCCCAAATTTGTGCCAGGAATGCGTCGCGGCGGACCAAAAAACGGACCGCGGTCCGTTTGCGTCGCCCCGTTGGGCCGTGTTTTTGGCTCCCGCGGACAGGGACGGACGCGCGCGGACTCGATGGGTCGCCCCGTTGGAGTCATCCTTAGGTTGGCCAAAGATGGGTATCGAGCGCGTCAAGACCAAGCCAATTTTAATGAGCTCCCAAAGTCTAATAGTGTAGCGACATTGGACAAGAAGGTGCTTTGCCGATTCCATCGTTCTCTTGCAGTGGGTAAAGCCCACAATTCTGTTGTCCTCTTTTCTCAATTCGATCTGCCATCCAAAGTCTATTGTGGATGGCGAGTCGAGCCACGCGATGAATTTGGATTTGGGAGGAGCCCAAACCTTCCAAACCATCTTGTTCATGTCCGCGGAGATAGTACCCAAAAATTGGTCTTTGTATGCCGAGGCCGCCGAATAGTGACCCCTAGCCTTGAGGTTCCAAGTTATCTCATCCTCAAAGTGGGCATGAAGTTGGAAATTTTGAAGTTGTACCCAAAGCTTGACAAATTGAAGGAGCATATGCATGCATATGTGTAAACCATATATGTTTGGTTGTCCACACAGTTAGGTGGACCTTGCTGGACAATCAATTCAGCCAGCCCAGACATTAGGTCTTCTCCTAATCTAGAGGCACGATTGAAAGGCCCGTGCATGTGAGACCTTTTATGCACACCCATGTCAAACAACTGCCATTGCCATTAGGTGTAAATGGGTGGGGCTCTCGCCATGGCGAACCAAGGTGGTTATAAATATGTGTAGCACTATGATCTAGCTAGCTAGGGCTGTCGATCTGTTGTTTCCCGGTACTGATCAGACCAAGTTATATATACCATCAGCTAGCCGTTTACTCCTCGTCTACCATAGTACGTAGCATTCGATCTTCCGGAGGAGGAGAAGTTGAGATGATGAAGAGGCTCGTGATCCTCAGGCGGGGCCATCCGCCGCCGCCGCCGGAAGCGTGCATGGCGTTCGGCGGGTGCTGCCGCGGCGTGCGGTACGGTGAGTGCTGGCGGAACCACGCCGCGAGGATGGGCGGGTACGCGGTGGACGGGTGCCGGGAGTTCCTGGCCGAGGGGGAGGAGGGCACCAGCGGCGCGCTACGCTGCGCTGCGTGCGGTTGCCACCGCAACTTCCACCACCGGGTGGTGCTGTCCCGCTACTGCTGCAGCGACGCGGATGACGCGGCGGCGGCGGCCTCCGGTGGCTGGGACTGCTCCGCCGAGTCCACGGCGTCCAGCACCACGGCCAGCTAGGGAGGAAAGGAACGACGGAAGATCACAAGATCGATCAACCTAGGTGCATTCAAGTGATGATTCATGAAACTACTCTCGTCTTACATTGTTTCTTCTCTGTCTAGCTTAATTAGCTAGCTAATGCATTCCTCGTGCTTATTTATCAGTAGTACGTGTGTTCATTGTATTGGACGTGTGCAATCACTCGCTTTACCGGTGTCTCTATGCTCGCTTTTTTTGGGTGAGATTATTGTGTTCTCGTGTGGTTCTTTGATGGCGCCGTCTTAGACATGTGATTCCAGTAAATTGATTTGTTGCCTTTTGCGTCAAACAGCTACGCAACATTTGACAGGTGTCTTCCAAATGCATGCAAAAGATATTTTAGGGGGAAATTCAGTTTATGAAAGCTGTTACATAACGATTTTTGCTGATGTTTCAGCAGCTGGATCTAAGCAAACTGATATGCATGAACAGAACAGCTGTAGTTCGACTCATGAATATGTATTGAGTGCACTGAATTACAAGAGCCGGTCGATCTTACACTTTGCAGTACAGATTTAACCCACTGGGACGTACATAACTACCTGCTGTATGTACCAATAGCTAGCTAGTGCTGCAGCTTCTCTTTCTGTGCTTGCTTGTGATGTTTTCGGAGCCCATAAATAGGGGGGCTACGATTTATGTTCACGTTGTGGACACGAGCTTCTTTTTATTTTTGACATTTATGTGGATGCAAAAGTTAGATAGTTGATGGCGTCCGCTCGACAGGAGCATAAGAGTAGCACGACAACAACAATAATAACATTAATTCACAAAGGATCATCCACATCATAAGTGGCCTCTTGGCTACTTTTCCCTCCTCGCTTTCGGCTTTCTCCTGTAGAGCATTCGATCCTCTGTAGCTATGGTCGATTGAAGAAGGCAACGTACTACGATAAATTACACGGATCGGATGCATCTAGCTGGAGTTGATTACCTTGAGGCTGACAAGTCAACGTAGACGCTTCAGTGTTAATGTCCCAGCTGCTTCTGCATCGAGTGAGATGAACACAACTTTTTATTGCCAAGTTATTAAAATATCAAACGTTTAGATCTCAACGATCACATAAGTTTGAGACAAGTCTCAACCAGCAAAAAAACAACATAACGCAACTACTGGAGTCGCCACGTATGTTGGGAGAAAATATCTCATGTCACCAACAGGAGCCGGGTGCATCTAGTAGCCATTAGTTCCCGCCAGTCCGTAGGAATCAGGAAAGCCCACAATTGGATCGAATGTAGCGTCATATTGATAACATGAAGACATGAAAATTTCTTGTCCTTTTAAAAACGAGACCGACAATTCCATATAGAACAACAAATAGTTGAAACACCAAATAAGAATTCCAACCTTGGCCTTTTATCTATCTCATTTAACCAATTCCCAGACATATTAAAAACATTGTATCCTGGAGGGATATTATAAGAACAAAAAACAACACGCCAAATCAGTCTAGTAAAAGGATAGGAGATAAATAGATGTTCTACCATCTCCTCGCAGCCACGAAAAGAGTTTCTAGTGTAGTGATACGTCTCAAACGTATCTATAATTTTTGATATTCCATGTTGATATTATACCAATTGTTACATGTTTTACATACACTTCATATCATTTTTATACATTTTCTGGGACTAACCTATTAACAAGATGCCACAGTGCCAGTTTCGGTTTTCTGCTGTTTTTGTATTTCAGAAAAGCTGTTAAGCAAATATTCTCGGAATTGGACGAAAATCAACGGAGGTCTCTATTTCACCGACACGTCCACGAAGTCCAAAGGAGAGACGGAGACGAGCCAGGAGGTGGTCACACCATGCCTGGGCGCGGCCCCCCTGCCTGTCGCGCCCTAGGGTGGTGTGGGCCCCTCGGTTGGCCACCGACGCCGCCCTTTCGCCTATTTATGCCTCCCGTCTGGAAAACCCTAAAGACCCGAGCCATATTCCACGAAAAGTTCCAGAGCCGCCGCCGTCGTCAACCCTAACTCGGGAGGGTTCTGAAGCTCTTCCCGGCACCCTACCGGAGAGGGGAATCATTATTGGAGAGCTCTACATCGCCATGCCTGCCTCCGGAGTGATGCGTGAGTAGTTCATCCTTGGACTACGGGTCCATAGCAGTAGCTAAATGGTTGTCTCTCCACTTTATGCTATCATGTTTAGATCTTGTGAGCTGCCTAACATGATTAAGATCATCTTATTGTAATGCTACATGTTGTGTTTGTTGGGATCCGATGAATATTGAATACTATGATCAAGTTAATTATTAATCTATGTTACATGTTATTTATGATCTTGCATGCTCTCCGTTATTAGTAGATGTTTTGGCCAAGTAGATGCTTGTAACTCCAAGAGGGGGTATTTATGCTAGATAGTGGGTTCATGCCTCCAGTAATCTGGGCGAGTGACAACAACGTCTAAGGTTGTGGATGTGCTGTTGCCACTAGGGATAACATAACAATGATATGTCTACGGTCATATCTATTTGTTTACATTACGCACATTACTTAATGCGATTATCCGTTGCTTGCAACTTAATACCAACGGGGGACACGGACGTTAACCTGACGGTGGATTATTAGTAATAGATGCAGTTGGATAACGGTCTATGTATCTTGTCGTAATGCCCAATTAAATATCATGGTAGTCATCTTGTCATTTATATGCATTGTCATGCGCTCAATATTTTGTCAATTGCCCAGCTGTAATTTGTTTATCCAACATGTTATTTATCTTTATGGAGAGACACCACTAGTGAACTGTGGACCCGGTCCATTCTTTTACACTGATAAACCACCTACTGCAATCATTTTTCTCTTTTACTTTCTGCAATTAAATACTATTTTCCACACCATACGTTTAATCCTTTGTTACAGCAAGCCGGGAAGATTGACAACCTTCCTGTTTCGTAGGGGGCAAAATAGTTTGATTGTGGTGTGTGCAGGTTCCACGTCAGCGCCGGATTCCCTGGTGTTGCGTCGCGCCATAGTTCGTCGTTGACAACCTTCTGAAGTGCTCCTACTCCTACTGGATTTGATAACCTTGGTTTCGTACTGGGGGAAAACTTGCTTCTGCACTACATCATACCTTCGTCTTGGGGTCTCCCAACGAACGTGTGTTCCACGTCATCACGCCATTTTCTGGCGTCGTTGCCGGGGAGTCAGGAGAGCTTCAGCAGACTTCAATCTCCCGTCAACAGACGTTTTCTGGCGCCGTTGCCGGGGAGATAGAAGACTTCTGCCATGGGAGTCTCACGCTTCCAATCTCTTTACTTTGTTTTTGTCTTGCTTAGTTTACTTTTATTTTATCTTGTTTGCTTTTAATTATCAAAAACACAAAAAAAAAAAGTTACTTGCATCTAGTTTATTTTTGAATTGTTATTTTTTGTCCTGTTTTAATTTTGGTAAAATGAGTACCCCTGAAATTGAGGTTCGTTCGTTTAGGCAACAAGGTGGAGAAAGTTTAAAGATGCTTGGTATATAATCAGTGATCCTCATCATAGATGTACTAAAAAATATTCTACCATGATCCTTCTTAGGAATTTTTATGTTGGTATCAATAGCTGGTATAGGTATGTCCTAGACACTTTGACATGAGGTAACTTTCTAGGCACTCCCGCGTTGGAAGAAAGTAATATAATTGAAAGTTTGGTAGGAACACCGCCTATTAATGATATTAAAATTGATATTACCTTGGGAGATATTATAAAGAAGTTGGAGTTTATGGAGAAAAATTTGCCAAATTCCCTTGGTAGTGCTAGCAAAGTTGATGAATCATTGGCAATTACCAATAAAAGAATTATTGTTTTAGAGGCTAGTACTATTCATGATAATCAAAACCGTAGGATTGGTGAATTGGAGGAGGCTATTGATACCTTAAGTTCCACTTTTTCCTCTATTAAAACTAAAAAGCAGAAGTCTTTTGTGGGTAAAGAGCAAAAATTTATGTATGTGCCCAAGGTGTCCAAACCGAAATCCACTAATGTGCTTAAAACTGATAAAGTGTTTAGTGAATTTGAGGGTGAATCACATAATGGATTATTTAGATTTTCTTCCCAAGAATTACACAACCCGAAAAATCCTATTGTGACAAGCCATGTTCTTGAGGAAGCTTTTGATGATTTGGATCTTGCTACACTTGGTAATACTTGATGCATGCTTTGTGCCTAGCTAAAAGGCGATAAAGAAAAGCACTTATGTGAGGCAACCCATTATTTTTATTTCTGCAATTTTTCTTTTATTGAGTCAAGGAACTTGTCTACTTCTGTAGCAACTCCTTTGTATCTTTACTATTTCATATTGTTGTGCCAAGAAGAGTCTCTAGTGATAAGATGGTGCTAGATTTTGATTGCTGCGCAGAAACAGATTTTTTATGTTCACTGTACGAAAATTATAAATTAATAGAAATGTGATTTTAATCTACAATTTTTTGTGTGTAATCCTGATGTATGTACGCATCTTTCGTTAGTTCAAAGTTTTTCGATTTGAGCAACGTAAGTGCCTCGAAAAAATTCGTCTTTACGGACTGTTCTGTTTTAGACAGATTATGTCTTTTATTTTGCATTCTCTCTTTTACTAGTGTTGGGTGGAATTCTTTTTTGAGTGGAAGAGCTTCACATAACATTAGTGGCAGTAGTTAATGTTTAAAGTAACGGTCATGGTGCATCCTTACAGAACATGTGAGTTTTTGATTGATGCGCTAACCCTCTAATGAGAATTACTTTGTGTGTGGTGTGGCGGAAGTTTTCAAGGGTCAAGAGGGAAGAGTGATATAATAGGATGAAGAAGAGTGAAGAGCTTAAGCTTGGGGAGGATCCCATGGATCTCCCCAGCATATTTCAAGAAGACTCAAGCGTCTAAGCTTGGGGATGCCCAAGGCATCCCCTTCTTCATCGTCAAAATTATCAGGTCATCTCTAGTGAAACTATATTTTAATACTTTCACATCATATGTGTTGTTCTTGGAGCGTCTGTGTGCTTTTATTTTCAGTATGTTATTTTTATTTTCTGATCAACTTGATTGGATCCTATCATTCTTGATTGGGAGAGAGACACGCTCCGATTTTTCATGAGAATACTCCTATTCTTCACTTATACTTGTTGAGTATTCATATCTAGCGCTGTTAAGCATTTAGCTCTTGTTTTCATGTGTCTCTTGTCAGAGCTATTAGTTCTTTTAAATAAAGTACTATCTTACTTCACTTATACTTGTTTGGAGAGTTATTGAAATAAGTTGATTGGTGTTTGGTTGGAACAGAAAATGTTGCATCTGGTAAATGGTATAATGGAAAAGACTTGCATACTCTTGTAGATCACTAACTTGGATAATTTGATGCTTGTCAATTGTTTTGAGTTAACAAGTAGGTCATTGATGGTCCCGAAGAGCAAGGCTTTGATACCTGCAAAAGTAAACGGGATTAGGTTGAGACTCCAAGTGCAGAGTGTATAGTAAGTGGAAGACAGTTTTCCCCACGAGGGGTGACTCGAGGGTTTAATATCGAACTCTCGGGGAATCTGAAGTGGTAGATTTATCTTCTTATCCTTCTTTTGGTTACCTACAAAACAAGGTTAGATGTTTTGGTCCTCAACCTCACCTGTGGTTGTCAAGCACAAGGTGTAAGAATGATATCAGGATAGTTATGCAATGCAAACAAGAAATAAATATGCAATGATGGTGGATGCAATGATAAATGATATTTTTGGGTTTTTGAATGATGTATGCAAGATGAAAAGTATTTTTGTATTTTCGGATTTAATGATGGCTGAAAATAGAAAAGTGGTATATGGTGTTGGAAAGGTGTTTCTTATGATTAAAAATGGACTGGGGTTCATGGTTTCACAAATGCACTCTCTCTTTATAAAGTGGTAGACAATGGAACACACACAGTTAACATATGAGATTGCAACACAGGGTTTGATAACAAGTTACTTAGATATATGGGCATCACGTCCTAACATAGAGATCTTTTGGTTATTAACCTCTCTTATACTCCACCAAGATGCGAACTAAATCATAACACCTCAGTAATTAAGATAACTCAGAGTATAGCATTAAGTATCATGACATGAAGTGAAAATAAGAACATGCTAGATCTAGTCATGGAGTAGTGGCAATGGTCACGCCCACATCCCCGGTAGCATGGTATTTTAGTTTATCCCTAGTGAGGCAACAAAGTAAGGTAAAGATACCAAAGTGGATCGCAGAACTTTCTCTCACGTTCACTGCACTAGCCACCCCCCGTTACTCCAACTAATGCACACGTTCCCCCACACACGCTCTCATAAACATGCTTGATCAAAACAAGTAGACAAGAACGGGGTACATAATATGCATCTATACTCATAACTGAAACAAACATTGCAATCTCAAACATATATTAACTCATAAAGATCCACCACAAAGGTATTACAACGGTGACCGTAATCATGTTCAGCAGCTCATACGGTGCTAATTAGTGAAGCTCAAGAGAGGAGAGATACATAAGTTACTTCCACAAACCCATAGTCCAGAGGTGGACTACTCCCTCTTCATCATGGAGACGGTGGAGAAGTCGATGGAGAAGATGGAGACCACGCCGGCAGCGCCCCGCCGGAGTTTTCCCCCTCCAATCTGCAGCTCCTGATCTCCGTTTCGGTGTTTCTGTGTTTGTGCGGCGCTCCTTCCAGAGAACGTCGGGGGACCTTTTTTATAGGCGTTTTTAGGTCAAGACGATGTCGGTGGAGCGAAGATCGACGGCAACGGAGCCACGAGGCCAAACGGGTGGGTCCCACGCGGCCACAGTACCTGGCCGCGTGGGCCACCCCCGTTTGGCCTCGGCCTCCGTTTGTTCGCTTCCTTCGCCCACAGGTCTTCTTCCTTCCAAATATTGACGCCCGTAAATTTCCAGGTGATTTCGTTGACGTTTGGGTCCCTGAAACATTAAAATAAGAAAACGGGGTTTTCTGCCTGTGCAGGGTTAATTCCATAAAAATAGGAAATATGAATATTCCCAAAATCATATAAAACATTGATATAACCCTTATATGATGCAAATATGATTGGAATATAAGCAATTAAAGTGCAAAGTTCATGTATGCATTTTACATGCATCAACATCCCCAAGCTTAATCCATGCTCGTCCTCGAGTATGAAGATGATAAAACTAACATGGACTTTGCAATTTAATACTTAACAATGATATCAAAGATGATTACTATTGCTACATATAGTCAAATGATTCATTCTTCAAAGGAGTAGCAATATGCAAATAGTTTATGAAGTGATATCAAGTATTCAAGACAAGGATGTTCATTGATAGTTCACAAAGTGTAACATGGTAGCAAGTAATATGGAACACATGTATGCATAATGATAAGTAGAACATCCTACAATGGTCATAGAGTGTAGATGAAAATCTGAATATGATAGGTGTACACTTTGGAAAGATGTATATGTGAGTAGAGGTAAAGCATGCATAAGTTTCATCCAACTTCCAAACTCTTCTACTTAAGTTAATGATTGCAATAAGGTATTCATTGGTGTCAAGCTCTCATTGCCCCTATCATAGCATCTTGAATGATTAAGGTTAAAGTGAAAGCAAATATGAGTAGTGTGCTTGATAAAGAATGGGTTGAATGTCTCATGCCCCTTGAATACAAGTACTTACACCATGTGTTACTCAACTTGGGAAACAAAGCAAGTTCAATTAAATATCATTGTAAGCATAATAGTATCATCAAGAGCGTCAACTGGGGTACCTCTTGTCCCAAGATATGGAACAAGCCCATATCAAAATGACAAGACAAACAAACAAAATGAACAATCTCAACACCCTTTTTATTTACCATTTGGAATAGTTTTTTATTGCAAGGTGTATCACAGAAGGTTCACCATAGTATGTAAGTAAATTTCCACCATGAATGATGCATGGCTTAGATTAGCGGCCCAGGCGTCTCTCTAACCATTTACACAAACTCATTTAAACTCACTCTATTTCCACATTTATTTCAACATGATAAGCATCCATAGACAAAAGCACATGATATCAACTAAATGAGATGAAGAGCGTGTTGAAAGCTTGCCATGTGACAGCACATATGGGCTAACTTCCAACCCAAAACATTCATCAAGCCACAAACATCATAATCTTAATCACAATGGGTCAAGTTTTATTATGCAAATAAAAGAACATTGTGCATCAAGTTCGTGAGAGCTATATAACCAATTTTTTCCATTGCAATCAATAACATAAACATTTTCATTCAGAGGTAAGATAACACAAACAACATGTTAAACATACTCGGAATAGCATAAAGCCAATAGGTAGATATGGTGGACTCACTGGAATAACTTTGGTTGAAGGTGTTGGAAACAAGTTTTTGCTTGTTGGAGTTTTTGGGCTAGCAAAAGGGAGAAAGTTGACCATCTAGATGCATGCATGAGTGTCCATAGAACTAACTAATCCATGTTAAACCAAGTGAAATAACAATCAGCACCAAAACATGAATAAGTGATAGCTCTACAAAAAGAATTTGCAAACTATTACTCATAAACAAGCTCATGAATCATGCAACTATATGTATCATTAAAAATCAAGTCAAACATCCCTTTTCCCAATCTTATAAAAGCATCCAACATATTTCAACCCATATTTCCAGTAGCTCTCTCATATATAATTGATAGTGTGGTGGTCTCTCAAGACTCAAACAAAAACAAAAAACGACGCTCCAAGTTTATGCGATAAAGTGTTTCGATCGAAAAACAGAAGTTGGACGTGTGCAAACCGAGAGTGTGTAGGTCCAGCGGGGTTGTCTTCACATCCCCAAGCTTATGGTCTTCACCATCCTTGGATAGCTCTTGGTGCATCTCCTCCAATCCCTGTGAAAAAACTTCAAAACACCGTTTCTCCCATCTCTTTTCTGTGGGGTGCATTAATAGTGATAAACAAATAGGTTCCTTGCTGCATATAATCCTTGAACAAAAATTCATATGACATGTCCAGAAAGTGTATAATGTTGTATGCCTACTCATAAACTCAATTGGATCAAAAAGATTCAACTTAAAAGCTCAAAGCATGCATCAAACAAAATGGGACAGAATCTGTCCAGAAAAACAGCAGCAGCAAAACGTATTTTTCTACCCTACCAAACTTTCTCGAAAAATTCCGAAAAAATTCATGCATACAGAGGATGAAAAGTTGCAACTACAGTTCAAATATGAGCTCATTCGGAGTTACAGAATAAGAATTAAAAATCATACCGTGCACTGACTTCGTGCAGGAATAAAATCTCCGAACGCTATAAGCAACTTTTTCAAACCAAAAAGGGTAAAACTTGGCACTTTATTAAAAACTCCAGAACCTAACTAGACACAAAATCTCTTGTTACAGCAAGAGGACACAAAGAAAAATCACACATAAAAATAACCGGGTTGCCTCCCGCAAAGCGCTTTCTTTATAGCCATATAGCTAGGCTTCTTACTTGTTGTTTTATTGTGGACGAAGCTCATGAGGGAGCTTGAACTTTGGTGGTTCCCTCTTCCTTGGAAAGTGTTCCATGCACTTCTTGTGTGGAAACTGAAACTTTACATTCCCTTCCTTTGAATCAATGATAGCACCTGTGGTACGAAGAAAAGGTCTTCCAAGAATAATAGGACTAGAGGTTTTATTCCCCATGTCCATGATTAGAAAATCCACAGGCACAAAAGTCATATGTAACTCTACCATAACATCACTTACTTTTCCCAAAGCATGTTTAATAGAGTCATCAGCAAGTGCTAGTTCAATAGAGCATTTTTCAAGATTTTTCAATTCAAGCACTTCATATAGTTCTTTAGATAAAACAGAGACACTAGATCCTAGATCAAGTATGGCATGGTGTGTCTCTTTTCCAATAGTTACTAGTACCTTAGGTATCCACATATCCCCAAGCTTAGGTGGTATCATAGCCTCTTGGTTGTACCTAGCAATCTTTTCTTTCAAGACATGATTAGCAATATAAGAACCAAAACCTGCTTGGTTAGTGTTGATGGAAGGATCACTTGCAAATTTTTGTAAGATAGATATTAATTCATGCAAGCTACAATTTTCTAAGTCAAGCAAAGGATCCTTGACTTCATTAAGCATTTTAACTTCCTCAACTTCAACCTCTTTCATTACCCCAATAGATTCTTTAGCAACTCTCTCTTGCTCATGAATGTGTTCCCAAGACTTATTGATAACCTCTTGGCAATATTTTATTGTTTCCTCATGTTTTTGGGCTGTAATGATGCTCTTTAATGATGAGACTTCCTTAGTAAGCTGATCTACCCTTTCAAACAAAGCATCTTGTTTTTCAAACTTAGAGATAAATTCCTTATTAAGCTCTTTTTGGGTAGATATAAAAGATCTAATGGTGTTTTCCAAGTCACTAGAAACATTACCACTAGAAGCATATTTATTTGGCACATATGGGGGTTTATTATAAGAGTTATAATTGTTGTTACCATACCCATTATTACCATAGTTCCTAATGAAGTTGACATCAATATTTTCAGAATTGTTTCCAACTAGTTCTTGCAAAGGAACATTTTCAACACTAGGTTTATTAAGCAAAGCAAGAATAGTATCCATTTTAGATGACAAATCATTAGTTTCTTCAATAGAGTTCACTTTCTTAGAAGGATTAGGTGCCCTATCAGTATGCCATTGACTATAGTTTTGTAAAATGCTTTCCAATATATTTTTAGCTTCTACTATAGTCTTACTCATAAAAGCACCTCCAGCAGCAGAATCAAGTATGTTTCTAGACATGTAGTTTAAACCATTGTAGAAAGAGTGTAATATGGTCCATTCATTAACTCCATGTGAGGGACAAGTTCTAAGCATAAGTTTTATCCTATCCCAAGCCATAGCAACATGTTCATTTTCATTTTGCCTAAAAGAAAGGATGTTGTTTCTATTTTGCAAAATTTTAACAGGGGGATAATATTTCTTAATGAAAGCTTCTTTTAGATCATCCCAAGAATTAATACTACCAGATGGCAAGGAATGCAACCACTCTTTAGCTTTTCCTCTAAGTGAAAAAGGAAATAACTTCAGTTTTAGGATATCACTTTCCACATTTTTAAACTTTTGCATGTCACATATTTCAACAAAGTCATGAAGATGCATAGAGGCATCCTCCATAGCACTACCACCAAATTGTTCCCTAGTTATCAAGTTCAACAAACTAGGACTTACTTCATAACTCTCAGCATTTATCTTAGGTGTGGCAATAGCTCTCGTGATAAATTGATCATTAGGAGTGTTTGTGTAGTCACACAACTTAGTTCTTTCTCCCATTTTAGCAAGTTTTTTTTGGTATTTTTAATTTTTTATGCAAAACTGAAATAAATATGATATGATATGCAATGACACTAACAAAACAAATAAATTGCTTTGTAAGTAAAGATGGATAAGATGGTGCTCACGTAGGTGCAACCTCCCCAAGCTTAGGTGTTAGCACAAGTTGGTGACGTTGACTTTGTTGTGAGATGAATGCGATGATGCACACCCTTGGATAAATCTCTCAGCTACGATTCCCCGGCAACGGCGCCAGAAAACGTCTTGATGTCCCGAAGAGCAAGGCTTGATACCTGCAAAATAAACGGGATTAGGTTGAGACTCCAAGTGCAGAGTGTATAGTAAGTGGAAGACAGTTTTCCCCACGAGGGGTGACTCGAGGGTTTAATATCGAACTCTCGGGGAATCTGAAGTGGTAGATTTATCTTCTTATCCTTCTTTTGGTTACCTACAAAACAAGGTTAGATGTTTTGGTCCTCAACCTCACCTGTGGTTGTCAAGCACAAGGTGTAAGAATGATATCAGGATAGTTATGCAATGCAAACAAGAAATAAATATGCAATGATGGTGGATGCAATGATAAATGATATTTTTGGGTTTTTGAATGATGTATGCAAGATGAAAAGTATTTTTGTATTTTCGGATTTAATGATGGCTGAAAATAGAAAAGTGGTATATGGTGTTGGAAAGGTGTTTCTTATGATTAAAAATGGACTGGGGTTCATGGTTTCACAAATGCACTCTCTCTTTATAAAGTGGTAGACAATGGAACACACAGTTAACATATGAGATTGCAACACAGGGTTTGATAACAAGTTACTTAGATATATGGGCATCACGTCCTAACATAGAGATCTTTTGGTTATTAACCTCTCTTATACTCCACCAAGATGCGAACTAAATCATAACACCTCAGTAATTAAGATAACTCAGAGTATAGCATTAAGTATCATGACATGAAGTGAAAATAAGAACATGCTAGATCTAGTCATGGAGTAGTGGCAATGGTCACGCCCACATCCCCGGTAGCATGGTATTTTAGTTTATCCCTAGTGAGGCAACAAAGTAAGGTAAAGATACCAAAGTGGATCGCAGAACTTTCTCTCACGTTCACTGCACTAGCCACCCCCGTTACTCCAACTAATGCACACGTTCCCCCACACACGCTCTCATAAACATGCTTGATCAAAACAAGTAGACAAGAACGGGGTACATAATATGCATCTATACTCATAACTGAAACAAACATTGCAATCTCAAACATATATTAACTCATAAAGATCCACCACAAAGGTATTACAACGGTGACCGTAATCATGTTCAGCAGCTCATACGGTGCTAATTAGTGAAGCTCAAGAGAGGAGAGATACATAAGTTACTTCCACAAACCCATAGTCCAGAGGTGGACTACTCCCTCTTCATCATGGAGACGGTGGAGAAGTCGATGGAGAAGATGGAGACCACGCCGGCAGCGCCCCGCCGGAGTTTTCCCCCTCCAATCTGCAGCTCCTGATCTCCGTTTCGGTGTTTCTGTGTTTGTGCGGCGCTCCTTCCAGAGAACGTCGGGGGACCTTTTTTATAGGCGTTTTTAGGTCAAGACGATGTCGGTGGAGCGAAGATCGACGGCAACGGAGCCACGAGGGCCAAACGGGTGGGCCCCACGCGGCCACAGTACCTGGCCGCGTGGGCCCCCCGTTTGGCCTCGGGCCTCCGTTTGTTCGCTTCCTTCGCCCACAGGTCTTCTTCCTTCCAAATATTGACGCCCGTAAATTTCCAGGTGATTTCGTTGACGTTTGGGTCCCTGAAACATTAAAATAAGAAAACGGGGTTTTCTGCCTGTGCAGGGTTAATTCCATAAAAATAGGAAATCATGAATATTTCCAAAATCATGATAAAACATTGATATAACCCTTATATGATGCAAATATGATTGGAATATAAGCAATTAAAGTGCAAAGTTCATGTATGCATTTTACATGCATCAGTCATGATTAAACTTTTGCATCATGTAAGTTAAGCCCATTAGTGAAGAACTACCGTAAAGCTTGTTGAAATTTCGTTTGCATGAGTGGTATCTCTAAGGTCTAGATATTTTCTTGTAAAAGGGGTTGGTTAACAAGGAAGACAGTGTGGAGTCTTATAATTTTTGCAATATGTTGGTCATATAAACTTGGTGTACCGGTTGATAGTCTTGTTTGCTTAAATAATCTTGCTAGACTAAACTCTGTACTGAGAGGGAATGCTTCTCGTGCATCCAAATCCTTGAGCGAAAATCCATGTCATCTATGTCCACCATAACTACCTATATGTGGTATTTCCATGCCACTCCAAGTAAATTTTTCATGTGCTACCTTTAAACTATTCAAAATTGTTACTACTCCTTTTTGTGTCAATGTTTACCAAGCTCATGAGGACGTGGTGGATGTCTTTATGTCACTTGTCAAGCAGACTTTACCTTCAGACTAGCGGCATATACATCCACTTATCTATTAATTTTGCAAAAAGAGCTGGCAACAGGGTGCCCAGTCCCAATCAATTACAACTTTAACCGCTTAATCACTTTACATTTTGTCAACTGAATACTCAGTGAAACATCTGCATGTGTAAACCAAAGAGAAAAGGAGGGATGATCTGCCTTGCTAGTAGAAATAACGTCCTTCATGAGAGCCGCTCTTAAAAGTCTGTTTGGCCGGGGTCACATTGTACTTTCCACTACTGATTCGTTGACCAATTAACACACACCTCTCAAAACTTAATTTTTACTCTCTATATGATTTCAAAAACTAAAAAGCTCTAGCACATGATTTAACCCCTTCTTCCCTCTGCGAAGGGCCTTTCTTTTACTTTTATGTTGAGTCAGTTTTCCTACTTCTTCTATCTTCCACGAGCAAACACTAGTGTCAACTTTGGTACAACAATTGTTATATGCTACATATTGGATTTATTATATTGCTTTGTGTTGACAATATCCATGAGATAAATTTGTTGAAAGTTGAAGCAAATGTTGAAACTTAAATATTCCTTTGTGTTGGTTAAATACCTTTTACTAGAATCTATTGCTTTATGAGTTAACTCTTATGTAAACCTGTGGATGCAATGTCTCCAAAGTACTATTCATGAAAAGTTTTGCTTGTATGATTCAGTTGTTTACTCATTATTTATTTGGTAGCAAACTATAGACCATTGATTTGGATCACTTCATTCATATACATGTGCATTACAATACTATTTGATCAAGATTATGATGGTAGAATGTCAATTCAAATATTATTTTGTTTTATCGTTTACCTACTCGGGGACGAGTAGAAACTAAGCTTGGGATGCTGATACGTCTCAAACGTATCTATAATTTTTGATGTTCCATGTTGATATTATACCAATTGTTACATGTTTTACATACAATTCATATCATTTTTATACATTTTCTGGGACTAACCTATTAACAAGATGCCACAGTGCCAGTTCCTGTTTTCCGCTGTTTTGTATTTCAGAAAAGTTGTTAAGGAAATATTCTCGGAATTGGACGAAAATCAACGGAGGTCCATATTTCACCGACACGTCCACGGAGTCCAAAGGAGAGACGGGGACGAGCCAGGAGGTGGCCACACCATGCCTGGGCGCGGCCCCCTGCCTGCCGCGCCCTAGGGTGGTGT